>JAHLSL010000067.1:10929645-10976228 GCA_025920805.1 Petroica traversi
GGGCCGCTCCCACCCGTGCCCGGGACACGCGGGGTCCCGGAGAGCCGAGACCCCGCAGCGCCGAGCGTGGGAAATAGAAATGGTCAGGGTTGGGAGCAGGTTGCCACTCAGCCCGCAGTTCTCAGGAGTCTGACAAAATAAGTGGATAAATAAGCACATTACAGCTGCTGGAGGAAGCGCTGGCCACGGGGAAAGGGGCTCTGACTTCGCACAGCAGCGGCTGCAGCGACGCTTCAACAGGAACGCGATCCAGCCGAACTCCCAGCCCTGGGCTGCCGAGAAATCCTGGGACCCTGCAGAGGCAGAGCTCCACCTGAACTAAAGGCAGGAATTTCGGATAGTTTCGATATAAAGAGGATCAAATCTAGAGTCAGGCGCCCTTCCTTAGAGCTTGTGTGGCACACTTGGATGTTTTACTTCCAAAATGAGTTAGAGCCATTTTAATTTTCAAAATCGATCCATACAAGACATCTATGTAATCCAGCGAACCTGTTTTGATTTTTTTGCAGAGCCAAAGTGAAAACAAGCCTTTACTCTAGAATAGAAACACCAAATTTCTGCAAGTGACAGAAGAGGAAAGCAAGAGTTCAGAGAAGAAAGAGGACTTCTCAAAGAAGGATGAAGTCTGAGGAAACCACAGAATGGCTGGGGTTCAAAAGGACCTTAAAAAACACCTCATTCCCACCACCCTGCTTTGGGCAGAGACACCTTTCACTAAATTGCTCAAAGTCCTGTCCAACCTGGCCTTGAACACCTTCAAGCATCCACACAGCTTTTCTGAGCAACCTGTTCCAGTGCCTCACCGCCCTCACAGCAAAAAATTTCTTTCCAGTATCTAATCTAAACCTGCTCTCTTCTGTTTGATGCCATTTCCCTTTGTCCTGTCACTACCCGCTCCTGTCAATAGTCTCTCTCCACGTTTCTTTTAAGCTCCCTTCAGGTGCTGGAAGGCTGCCATTAGGTCACCCCTAAGTGTCTTTTCCAGCCTGAACAATCCCAATTCTATGGTTATTTCTGCAGGATATCCCATTCCTGGAATTTTTTGGAAGCTCTCCTCCACTACTTTTTACACTCTACAAGGGAGTGCAGCTACCAGGGAACAGGTTCAGCCAGATTCTGCCACCATGAGGGCCAGTGAAAAATCTGCAGTAAGTCTGAATTTGTTGCAGCACTGATGAAGAGTCACTAACTCCCTGAGGACCAAGGTCCATAGCCTCCCTGCAGGCACTTCTGTGCCCCCACACACACACACATGTGCACACCAGCAAAGTGCTAAAGAAGTTTCTAGGGCCAGCTGCTACTGCCCCTGCCACTGCTAAACACTTCTTTGGGAAATCCTTTGCCTCTGCACTGGAAAGAACCACAGGAGAAAATCAGTAAAAGGTTTCAAGGACACATTAAAATCACCAAGCACTGCTAAGAAGCATTTTCAGGAACATTCAGTGTTGATCTCCGCATCTGTTCCTATTTCAGTCATGGCCATTTTCAACATTTTCCTGCTTGTCAAGAGAATCCTTCCGAGAGCAGGAGCACTCCTTCAGCAGAACTGTGCACATTCCAGAACCAGTGTCTTCACAGGAGTCTTACAGTCCACCATTTTGAGGCCTTCCAAGAAAACTATCACAAATAATTTGAGAAAGTTTTCTAAAAATTCTCTCTCATTAAGCTGAGTACCTCAGCTCTACAGGGAATAAAAGGGGGGGGAGAATGAAACTAAGAGAATTGTTTTCTCAAAGTCCAATTCTTGAGGTGCTTTCAGAGCTAGCAAGGGACACTGTAAATTCCACAGACCAGCTGGAATCTTCTCCCTCAAGTTACACAGGTCCTGGGGACTGGCTGAAGGAACCATCTGAAGCCTGACAGACCAGTACACTGGACATCCTGAACCAGGATTTAAAAAGATTTTTGATGGTCCATGTGGTGTCACTCAGTGGAAATTGCTTCAGGGAATGGAGTCTGGAAATGGATTTAAGAGAGTGAAGAGACTAAAAGGTTATGTGGGATATAACAGGTATGGGAACAAAGGAGGTTTCAAAGATACAAGCGTGGCCTCCAGAAACAGAGAAAGCAGCAGCACAGTCAGCAAGAGGAGGTGAATTTGAAACATCCACAAGTCTGAGCCATCCTGTGAAATGTGGAACGGATTGAGTCTTAATGGGATGGATATTAATTCTCACCTACCTCATCATCATCCTCTTCAGCTGCCAGACATACACATCTTATAACACAGCAATGTGCAATTTCCATGTACACACAGCACAAACTGAATAAACTACCCCATGTAGCTCATCACATCACTTAGTAATCTACAAACCCTAGACTGACAGTAAAACACTGTGGCACGTAGAGTGTGTTCTCAGACTAAATGAAGAAACAATCTTTTTCAAGTTCACTCACAGCTGCAAACCATAAAATACTCTGACTTTATAATAGATTTTTACCTGGTATTGTTCAGCATGTGTAATAGCTGTTATCAACATAATACCTGAACATCACTACAAACATTCTTGTTTCAATTTCTTAAAATGGATTTCCAGGCAACAACTTTGTGAGAGCCAATACTCCAAAGTACATTTCCACACCCGCTGTGGGGAATCATGAGTCCTTACGGCTCATTTTCAAGTAGCTGCAACATCCATCACTCTAGCTACGTGTCTGACTAGGGGACTTATCAATCATCCTGTTAACGTCCTCTAAGGTAACAGATGTTGTCGTAAAGAAAATCCCCCTTTCAGAGTCCTGGTTTGCAGGCAAAATCACTTTATCCCACTGGTACCCTTGCACTTGCTTATGTCTTTCTTAGCCTTTTCTGTCTACAATTAGCTTAATACCAAAGAAGATTTCAGGAACTGACAAGAGAAATGGAAGAAAATGCAGGACTTGAAAGAAAACAAACAAGTCATCTTTTGAGCTTCTGATGTCATCCTCTGTTTTGTTTTTGCACATCACTGCGTGGTCGAGATTACCTCTCAATTTCCCTGAACATTCCCAGCACTCGCAGTCGTTGCTTTATCGTCTCTCATGACTCAGTTTATCCTGTGACAAGACTGGTTAAGGACGTGCTGCTCCTGAAGAGCTTTCAGAGTATAACTTACACATTTTGAACAGTCATTATTCATGTTGCAACAGAGATGTATTTTTTTACAAATTACACAGCTTAAATAATCAATCCTTTTGGTTTCATTCGGGCCAGGCTGGTGCTTTTGATCTAACAAAAGCTGTTACTTCTCCCTCTGTGAAACTGCACTAATGATTACATCTGACCATGAAAACAAAGATTTTATGTGAATAAAAGTGAAAATTAACATGTTCAGTCGTGCTACTTGAATTTCCATACCTGCTGGGAAGGTATCACCTCCTCTAAATGAAGGCAGCTACATACAAGCTACTGCCAAGGCACTGATCTATCTAAAAAGTTGTCAGCACAAAGCCTGGTCTGGGACGAGGCATCACATTTCCAGCCAAGAGGCTTGGAAGCCACAGCTACTGGCCTGACGAAATCACACCAGTGCAATCCCACAGCAACATGTCCTGGCTGCCTGTGGAAGAAAGGCAGAGCTGCCCAGGGAGATGGACTCCGAGTGGAAAAACAACAGTGACTTGTACACCCAGCAAACACCCAGAAGTGAGTTTAAATAACAGAGGTAGGAACTGGGTTCTGTGATTCCTGCATGATGTGTATGGCTGCTGACACCAGTAGAAGCGACACAGGCTGGCTGCGCTGCTCTCACATTTTAAAATGGAACCTCACCAAACCATCCTATTTAATCTCTGCCAGTGACTTGTGCGTGAATGCATTCAAAGCAGATGGTGCAGCAGGGATGTCAGGAACCTGAAGACCAGCCCTGGTGTGAAAGGGAAATGATGCTGCAGAGGAGGCAACTTACCTGAGCAACCAGGGCAGGGCTGTTGGCTTGGAAAGGACAGCACAGACAGGCTCCTTTTTAACCCCCTGTTCCTGTGAACAGCTCTCTTCATTAAACTCTGTCTTGAAAACTAAAGCAGACAAAAAAGCAAATATTCTATGGAAGACTATCTTCTATTGATTTGGCAAGTGCAATGCAGAAAATAACCTATATAATGGGATACTTTTTGAGACTACCTCCCTAAGCCAACACACCTCCAGATCTCCAAACTTTCATAAACTGCTGTCTATCCTGAAGCCACAAAATAGTTTACCCTATGCACTGCAAGAAAAGTATTAGTTAATATTATTTTAATACCTCTAAATAAACAAACAAACAATTATTTTAACAGAAAACTGCTTCCTTCTCCTAGCAAAAAATAAAATCAAGCTAATTTAAACAGACTTTCTCACTCAACACAAAATTAAGGTTCTGGTAATTCTTTTCAATATCAAAATGTTGAATAGCATCTTTTTAGTATAACTTTACTCTTTGACAGTATTAATCATGCAAGTCAGTAAGCAGGCGTGATCAGTTTTGATTTCTTATTTCCACATAAATAAAATAAATGAAAATCAGTATAACTAATGTAAGGGAACATAAAGACAAGCAGGGTGGCTGAGTACACAGACACTAAGTCATCAGTCATACTGCAGATGCAGAGTGCACCCACAACTTAAAACTATTCAACATGAAACCATTAAAAGCAGTTACTCTGCTGGCTGGGTGTTAACATACCACGTGAAGCTTATAAGATATTTTTCAAAGGCAATACTGTAAGTTGCACACTGGAGTAAGACTGAAACCAAGTCCTGTCCAGTGCCAGAGCTGCATTCACACCCTGCTCCAGGGGCACACAAAGGCACTCAGAGTCAGCAGTGCCTCCCAGGGCTCAGAGGGCTGAGCAGGGGCATTTCCTATGGCCAGTTTGTCTGTGCTGCTGCAGTCAGTGACCACCCTGGGCTGTGCGTGGCCACCAGGGCTGCTGTCCCCGGGTAAGAGCAAACCTGAGCATCCTTCTCTGCTGGGGCCAAATCCAAGCTCCTCAGCAGGGTGCAGGCCAAGGCCAGACGAGAAGCTCCTCTCACACAGCCACTGCTGCCCCGAGGGTGTTCCCGAGGTGGCTGGGGACACCAGGCAGTGGCCCTGCAGCACCCAGCGGGTGAGGGGCTGGTGGCATCCCAGAGCCACCAGCTCTTCCTGCCATGCTCATCACAGCTCCAGTCTTCACACACACCTTCACTATGGGTTTTTTCTCTTTAAAAGGTATCGTGCCACTTCTTACACCTTCTTACATAAAGCAAAATCAACAGAGCCAAGCATGTCACAAAAATCAAGTGTTTACCAGGAGGGACCCTACCAAAAGATTCAGGGAAACGTTATGCCTGAAACACATGAACAAATAAAGAGGAGAAAACTGAATTAGTAATTCATGCTACGGGGCATATTCATGGTTTTGTAGGTGCATAAATGCTATGGTCCTCAATATTTTTTTTTAATATTTGCTTGAACAATAGAAAAACCTATGTAACAAATACTCCATTTACATGCTACAAAATGCTTTAGTGCACACATGGCATACCGTTATCCAACAGACTTGAAATCTTGAGCAATCAAGTTCACCCTTCTTACAACTGAGATTAAAACAAATTCCTCATTCTCATTTACATGAGGAGCTGCTGGCACTGAACAAACTCACTCCTGTGCAAACAGAAATCACAAAAGGAAAGCTGGTCTAACACTACATGTTTCTATTAAAATGGTTTCAGTGCAATCTTCTCAGACAACCAGGACTAAAGTCAAGGTCAGAAATTCTGTTTCCTATAATCAAGAGGCAAGGAGATCCAAAGGAGAAGAAAACCCAAGTAAGTTCTGTGTGTTTCAAAACAAATATTTAAATATTTCATTTAATTGTTGAAAAGTATCCACTTCAGTTCTTGCACAACAATATGAATCTTTACATGCCTTCATCTGTCTCATTAAGAAAGCAAATTTTGTTTGAAATTATCTAACATGAAAAATACTGCTAAGTCTATTCATAAAACAGTATTCTATATTTTTATTTTTCAACCAGCAAGTGACCACATTTAAAATGCATCATTTGCAAATATAAATTATCAAACTATTAGTTTAATTAAAAATAAAGCAAAAACATAACTTCCCTTAGTATCACAATACATAGAAGGGTATTATAAACCCAAAAAGACTAAGTTAACCATAAGAAAACAATAACGTCAAAAGTGATGAAACTCATTAAGTCACTTAATGAATAAATCAGTCCTAAGAATACAATACCATTCACCATGATTATGTAAAAAAAAAAGCAAACTTTCATTGTATTATACAGATAAAACAATCCAATCCTTCATGCCACATTTTGTAAACCATGATATAAATTACACTCACAGTCAAATGAAGAGGAAGAGTAACTCCCAAAATATTTTAAGTTGCTTTTAGGGCAGAAATAAAGGCAGAAATAGAATCATTTAAAATATATCAAGTTTAACCAAAAAAAGTTCATTTGGTCAAGCCTGCTATCCAAATAGTTTTGTTCCCTGCAAAACTATTTTTGTCTTTTGAGTTATGAAATTTAAATGTTTCTTTTACATATTAAATGTAATTCATGTGTTGAGCTACATTAAATCCTTTTATACTTTTATCATTTTGGCCTTGAGACCCAAACATCTTCCATGGACCTACACACACACACACACTCACTCACTCATTCACTCTCTTCTTGGTATCAGGAAATTCCTCATTTCACAGGAATAATGAAAGACTCACATACTGATTTCTGTCAGAAACATAAGGAATATGCAAATTCATACTTTCCAGGTTCCTATAAAACCATCTCTCACCTATATATACACACTCCAACTGATGGAATTCAGGTTACAGCCTTTTGTCTGATAATAAAGGGACGGAATAGATGTGGTAGGATAAAGAAATACTGTATAATGATTGAAATAAACCTATTATCCTAAATTTATCTATACAAATTATCAGTTTTTTATTAACTGAAATACAAAGAAGGCATATGGACTTCAGGAAAATAGCACTATATCAGAAATTCACTGTAACAGTGTTTCACTATATATATCATCAGGTTTTTCATAAGACAATTTCTTCTGTACACTAGATTTTGTACTAATTTCTCTGTCTTGAAATCCATTACATTTTCAGATCCAATTCAGCACTATAAAGTATGCCTTCAAAATAAAAGGAAGTCACTTGCTTTATTGAATACCAAGTTCCCTTCCAGACAGTATTTAAAGAAAGACAAGACTACACAGACAAAGTCCAGTATAATTCATTTCTGACAATGAAAATTTCAACCCCTCATACTGTTGGAAAATTCCTCCTACTGAAATGTCTACAGTAATAATAATTATAATAATAATTATAATAATAAAAAGCATACATTACATATAAAAGATACCAGTGTACTAAAAGTGACAGAAGTGGACTAGCAAATCCTTCAAAGCACATATTATATAAATGACTAGCATTTAAAAACATTTCTTTTTCTATAAAATGTAGGTCATATACATTTATAAATTGGGGGGGAGGTTCTAAAGCAGTGATGACTGTTCAAATAGATATGCTGCTCTGTACAGTCTAATTAATACCTATTCAATTCAAACTATAAGTTTGACATCTAGTTTATCAGAATAAACCCATCTCATCATCTCATAGCTCATCATTTGAAAAATAAGCAACTCAAAGGAAGAGGTGACTCAAAAGTTCACTGTTTATCTGCATATGAAATAAGAAGAGAACTATTCCTTTCTAAGGGTGGCCCAAGTCTCATCAGTTCAATATCAGGTCTTAAAGACTCCAAATTTATGTAGAGGAACTGGCAGGAATCAGCACAGAAGCAGAATTGTATCTCTGATCCTTTAGAGACACAGCTATTCAACCTTAGCAGTCTTCCTTGTCTCGCAGAACTGCAGCCAAGCCATTCATTTCTCACTCAAAGTGGATGAAGCCAAAGATCTAAAGACTGTCCTCTCTGTGACTGAAATTGTGCTCTGTAAACAATGCTAAGTATTCCAGCAGGAGGACATCTGAATTTATTTATAAAAAAAGGATTAAGAATATTCATTAACTCAAACAAGGCTATTAACTCCCAAAAGTATTTTTGGAACTTATCCTTATGCTACTTGTCAAGTTAGCACTGTCATGTATTATTGCTTACAAACAGTACATCATCATATGCCTTCTAACAGAGCAGTACTGTGATCAGTTCATATTTACAGGCTTCTCTGTTTGTTTTTAAACAAGCTATAAAAACATTACATACTTTACAGACAATACAAATACTCAAGTCAAACAAATGGAATGCATAACAATAAGAAACGTCATAAAGGAAGACTGACATAAGTCCTTGATTGTCAAGACACATTTATATTTCTATATAAACTCTAGCTGTGCAGAATCAAAGATTCAATCATAGGTACATCCTTATTTGATAAATCATATTTACAGCATGATATTGCATAAAAAAATAAAATAATGTTGTTTACACAATATTACCTTTCCATCCATTGGATTAAGGAAAGCAAGAAACAACTCTTTAGAAATGTTTGCTTGCCTCAGTTTGTGTTTCCTACCAAAAGATGTAATTTTAAAAAGGAAACAGAAGGTTTTGTATGTTGAGTAGAGCGAAGCGACTATAAATTTATTTCCCTGACACAAAGCAAATTGAACTTGAACAGGAGTTTAAATTTCAAATTAAAGACATGTCTTTTCATTAGCAGTAATACTTTCTTAGTGCTTGTCCTTTGCAAAGTGAGTTTCAGCTAAATGCATTACATGCCTAACATAAACATGCATTACCCTAAGTCCAATGAACTTTCAAAGTTACAAGGCTTCGTTTTAATAAAACATTTAACTCTAGGAAACTGTAACATTATTCATTTGCTTCAGTACCAACCATGTAATTTGAAAGTTCACATGTGTACTGGTACCAACTGCATAAACATATTTCTGCCTGTTAACATTTCTAAACGATTCCCAGGAGTATTAGGATTTTCCCTGCAATTTGTAATGGTATTAAAACAAGCCAACAAAGAATAAAAATCAAAGCTCTCAAAGCCAAGAAAATTTAGTTAGGAAATATACATACATAATGTAATCCAATGCTGCAAAATTCAGAGTGAATTAATCCAAATATTCTGGTTCATTTTAAATAGCTACTTCATATGATACAAATACTATAAAAATATTTTGATCAAGCATGGAATATAACGTATCTGTTCAGGTGGAAAGTTTTCATAGGAGAACATGAATACTTTGGAATAAACTCCAAAAGTTACAGTAGAACCCCAATAATTCGCAGCAATGCCTTAGAAACCCTTTACAAATTACAATTTTGAAAATAGTGAAGAAGCAGGCAACAAAAGCAAGGATGTCACATCACAAAATGTACTTTGTTCATTTATTTTGACAACTGCAATTTTCAGTTCTCAATACTCCTTCTACCTCCCAGTATACTATTATAGCTGCTGTAGTATACTTGGGTGAAGTAGTACAGTATTATTGTGTGAGACCTTGCTACAGTACTTTTTAGACCATTGCAGAGAGGTGGGAAGGGACCATGAGGGATGTAAAAAACTTGTCAGATGCTCTGTTTAGAGGTCAGCGAATTAGCAAGATTTTACTGTACTTCTCAATTAACAATGAAAAGCTCCCGTCATCCAAAAAAAAACTGACAAGTACAATATAAAAATAATACAAGTGTTATTTCACATGAATACTTTCTTGTCCTATTTTCTTCTTGAAACACAATTTTCCTAAAGACAACACTAGGAGACACAAGACCATAAACATGGTTCTTTTATCATCCAATTTAAATTGTTTATGCTGTTATTCGTAAACCAACATACAGTAATACACATGGTTAATCCTTCTCCCCAAAACTTGTCATTTATGATTAATTCATTCTCAAATCAAATGAAGAAAATGTAAATGTCTATTAGTATACCGTTACAAGCTGATTCCTTCATTGTCTGTTATATTAATGGTAAAACATATAAAAAGATTCATGCTAAAAGGGACACTGTCAAGTAATTTAGGACCAAAATATGGCCTACTAATAAGTGCATGTGTATATATATATATGTATATATATATACATGTATTATATATATATATACATATATATGTGTGTAAAGAGAGAGAGCGAGCTTGGTAATAAATGCCATCAATTTCCTCTTTTTCAAAGTCATCACTGCGCTATCACTGAGTAGATATCCCCAAAAATTCCACCTTACACACACACACATCAGGTGCTTGCACAACCTTTCAGGAAGAATGCCTGCCATTAGCCCAGGGGAATCTCCACAGTCACCCCAGCCTTGTGCTGACAGCACAGGAACACAGCAGACAGCCAAAGCTGCTTTTTTTCAGACATACAGGGAAAACTAACAAAAATGACCATATCAACATGAAGAGTGTGCATCTGCAGCAGATTAAAAGCAGCAAAACATGAGCAGTGAAGAACGTTATTAAATAATGCCATTATTAAACGAGCAAGAGCTTTTTACAGAGCTAAACCTCCCAGAGCTACATAAACACTTATTCCAGAAAGAAAGGGGATGTACTCAGGAAATCACAGCAGTATATTTGGCTAACTCCTCCAGTGCAGAAAGCTTCAAGCATCAGCAGATCAGCTACTCATACCACTGCTTTAATTGTACACGTGGAAGAACCTGACAAGACAGTCCCTGTGGCTTAGACGGGACTTCACAGCCTGTCCTAAGGCACAGAGTGCAGCTGGAATGGCTCAGCAGTAGGCATGGGAATGAGCTGTGATGGAAGGAATAGCAGTTCCTCTGGTGATCCCCGTTTGGCTGTGGGGAAGAGCAAGTTCCTGCAGTCTGTGCAGCAGCCTGATCCCTCACACACCCCCGAGTGATGCCCAAGTGTGACAGTGGCATGGGAGAGCCACACCCTCTGAGGCCTCAATCACATTCTCACACCAGAGTGTCAATGCAGTAACTTTTTTTAAATAAAGCTGAGTCAGTCCTCTTAGGGAGAAGGAGGCTTCATTCCTCTTACCTCCCTACGGGGCCACAGCAGTGCAGTAACACAGTAATAACCCAGCCTTTTTTTTTTTCTTTTGTTCCTTGCTATATTTAACAAATAGTACAATTGCCATCTCCTTGCAACATCAGGGCATAGGAACAAAAGTGCCAACACAGTATTAATCAGGCACCACAAGCTCAGGATGTCATGGAAATGAAACACTGAAAACAAAGTATGCCTTACAAGAGGTGGTTTCCTGGGATATAGGGACCGTTTATGTTATTTCTGTGCAACACAGAATGGAAAGTCAAAAAACCAAACTGACCATAAAGGAAGAAAAACAGAGAGACCATGAATCAGTTTAAAAATATTCTTTCAAAGAAATTGCTTTACATGTATCATTATAATCCATAAGGAATTTACTTTCCTCCCTTGATGCCCACTCTTTTCAAGTCGTGGCCAAATATTCAGACAAAATTACTGGTAAGTCATAGCATGCTGAAATGCCTTACTGTACTACACACAGGGTCAACAAATCAAAAGAGCCTGCTTTCTTATACAAAAGTATTAAGAAATTCGTTTATATAAACTGCATTCTTGCCAACAGAAGCAGGCTTCAGATAATAAATGCCCTTTCTCGCTTAACTGTACCAAGTGAAGTTAGTGCTGTAGTAGTGCTACCATAAGGGAAAAGACCAAGTGGGATCAGTTTCCTGGTAATGAAAATTCAGAAAAATATTGCTACTGCTTTGGTAAGAGGTGGGAACTCTTCTAGGTCCTGCTCAAGTCCTTTCTTAAAAGACAGGATATATTTTAGCCCCTTGAGATGCAGCCTTTTCTCCTACCTGATGGCTTTGTCTGAAAGATACCAGCTAGCAACAGTGCTGTAAAAGCATGGATGCAATCCTATTTTAAAAACCACCATATACACACCTACCTTTATGTGTATGTGTGTGTGTGTGTTTTTCCCTGGTTAATCAGCCTACATGAGGCTTAAACTGCCTTGAACTACCAGACAGTGTCCCTTTAGGGAAGGTGCAATAGAATGAACATACAGTTCAAAAATCTGAAACTTGTTAACTTAAACTACACAATAGTTAGGCTACTCAAATCTTACCACCTTAAAAATGCACACAGAACTACTTATCGTACCATACTGTATACTTCAAGACAAAGTACTATTCAAAAAAACATATTTGTGGTACAGGGATAAACTTTGCAGTTTATTTATACTGTGAAATGCAATGAAAACTTCTGATCACTCTCCTAGGCTGGAAAAAGAAACCCCGTTCACTAGCATCATTCACCAGATTGGGTTGGTAAAACTGTAGTGACTTTCACTAAGCAAACACTAAAAAATAGGGAATTTGAATGCCCACTTCTTCAGCTTTCAGGGATACTTCAATAAATTTAATAATTGGAATTGTCAAGATTCTAGACAGAGAATTAAAACAGTTTTCACAGAAGCTAAAAATACCCAATCTTAAATATATGGAAAAGAATTACTGGAGCTGCTGTATGAGATGAAAATGATGCAACCGTATCAAACCTAAATATCTAAAAAATGGTTTTATTTTTTGAGAAATCAAAAACTATAAAGTTGGCTAAGTGCTCTATGTTAATCGTTATGAGTATGTAGGGTAGGGTACAATTAAGCTTTTAAATCTTGGAATACACAGTTTGTGTAAGCATTTTGCAATTGGGAATGTCATCTACAGAGTATTTTAACTAAAACTTCAAAATCTTGGTTTCTGCATATGAAAAAGTCATTAAAAAGTTACATCTAGATTCAGCTGTACAAAGAAATACACATTACTTCAGGAATGAAGTAAAGGCTTTAGCAGTTAGGCATTTTGCTTAAAAAAGTGTTTAAAGTATTTTAAATTAATTAGACTTTTAAATAGTAGAGTTAGTCTATCAGAATTCACTTTCTTTCCCTCCAAACACAACTCAAGGTAATGCAAAGCAGAAATAAAGGGCACATGGTCTAAAATTATTTTTGAGAGAGACTGTAGATTTTTCTAGAAAACGCTTTCTTTTAAAGCCATATTTGTTTGACTTCTGAGACTTATTTATTCTGTGTGTTTAGTACACGCCGATTCCCTGCTGAAGAGCAATGACTATGCTGACAAGCTTAGAAATGACAATGTGAGTAGTATCAGACAATAAACTGTCCTCCCAAAGCATACAAGGAAACCAGCAAGGAAACAATCATGGGGGAAAGTCTTACCTGGGGATTTTGTTTATTTTAAAATTTCATAGAAGGTAAAATATTTTCTGGATTCAAACAAGTGAATAATAAACTGCCTTTGATAGGGGCACCAACATCAGGCAGTTCGATGACTGATGGCTAATGAAAATTTTTTTTAAAAAAAAGAAAAAAAGAAGCAGTTATTGGTCTTGCTAATATCAGCTTACTTTTGTTTTAACATAGCGCTCTTAAAAGCTGTACAGAACTCCATCTTATACAGAGCAACCCCCTTTTGACAAATGTGTTCTAAAGTGCCAGTATTATTTACAAAGATTTCTTAGCCAAAAGTCTGGCCCGTTGTGGCATCAGGTGAAGAAGTCATCCCAGCTCTGCTATCATTTACATTCACCAAGGGAAATTCTGGGAAATCAGCACTTGTCCCTGGTCCCCGAAGGTTCACCTGTCCATTGGCAGTGCTAAACTGAGATGATATTCCAGCTCTTGCCCCATGGTACTGAGCTCTAAAGGGCTGCTCAAAGGAGCTAATTTGATATGCTTGATGAACAGACTGTGCCTCTGCTTTCTTCTGAGAAGTTACTTGATCCAAGAAGTCCTGTGTGGAGGAGGAAGAAGAATGATTTGCCTCATCACCTGAAAAGGGAAAAGGGTGCTGAGAATCACCAACCATTAGTCCAAAGTGAGACTTGTCTGGAGTTGTTCTTAATGGAGAGTTCATTCCCGACCGAAAGCTATTGACGGGTATGGATGTGTAGACCTTCTCCATGGAAGGAAATGCTGGCTGGGTTGTAAGAGTCTGGTTATCAGTCACAAAATTAAGGCTCGGGTTGTTCAAATAGGCATCATTTTGGCTAGTTCTGTCCAAAGCTTGTTGCAAAAACTTTGAATATTCTTGTAACATACTAGCTTTATCTGACGAGGAAGCTTGAGAGCTTGTTCCAACCGTCTCAGATTGGGTCACCTCAGATACTTCAGAGGAATTGATGGATATACTGGATGTCACTTCCGTGTCGGCGACACTGAAAGAGATCTCATGCTGTCCATTAGCCTTGTGTGAATAATGATCTAACAGAGTTTGCAGTACCTCATCTGGAATGACATTTTTGTCATGGTTACCTTTAATTTCAACATTCAGTGCCTGTGTGTCTAGTATTGAGGCTGTAGCAGTTTCATCAATGACACTGGCCACAGCTGCCTGTGTTACTGAAGGTTGAGATGCTATGGTACTTACATTCAAGGCATATTCCCGACTGTTGTTACTAGCTGCTTGTAGATACCTCTTTTTCTTTAAAAACTGCATTGCATCATCATAATTAGTGCTGCTGTGCACAGGTTTACTGGGCCCTTCCTGTAACGTGTCGACCTGATCAATGTCAGCATTACCTTCAGAGTCCAGTAAACTTTGCTTATCCACAAGATCGAAGGCATACTTTGAAACCTTGCTGTCTTCATACGTAGATAAAGGTGAAATGGTTTGACTTTGCTCAAGTGGCTGCTTTAGGGTCCTCTTGTTGACCTTTTTGAGCACGAGCTTCGGTGGGTGTATTTCTCCAGAATTTGCTTCCTCTAAGTGCGATCCACCGACTGAAGAATGTGGCATCTCAACGGCGTACTCCGCTACCATATATTCATCTTTTACTTTAGTACTAGAAGTGTACAAAGGCAAATAGTCATTTTTGTCCTTCTTGTGTTCTGATTTATCTGTACTTTCCTTATCCCCAGATTTTGTTTTCTCTGTTTTCTGCCTTTTCTTCTTTGGCAAGGAGCTGTCTTTCAGAGGCGTAGAGAAACCAGAATCTTCCTCGGATGGCAAAAAGCCAACTTTGGTGGCACTTCTGTTGGGTTTCTTCTCGCGGTTCTCATGGCACATACGTTTGTGTTTCAGCACTCGATCGGTCCTGGAGAAATACTAGAAAATATGATGGTGGTGATTATTGTTATTATTATGATTATTATTATCATTATTATTATTATGCAAAAATAACTACGTTAGCAGAAAGAAAATAAACCTTTCATTCTAATGAATTTGCTTGATGATTCACCCACTTTACCAATTTTTAATGAAGTGTCAAACAGGAGTATACAGTCAATAAAATCAAGCACAGCCAGCTGTGACTCTGCTTCACCTGTGCACCAAGATCAGTCTATCCTGACAGAAAAAACAATCATTATATATTTATTTGTATGTAATGGAGACAGTTCTATCTGCAAGATTGGTGGTTTGGTTTCTAATCTTGGAAGATTTCACTAAGTCACCTTACCTGCAAACAATATTCACACTGGTAAGGCTTCTCTCCACTGTGAGTTCTTTTGTGCCTTTCCATGTGATACTTCTGAATAAACCTCATACCACATTCATCGCAACGAAATGGCTTTTCACCTGATAAAAAACGTGTAGTGATATTAATCTAAAAGAATAAATCAATGTCTTCCCATAAAATTACCAGGTCAAATACTACATTCTCTATCAGAAGCAGTGAGAGGATTTAGTCTATTGCTATTGAAAAACAACACAGAGCTTGCTTATATCACTATTTTTTCAATACTCAGCTGCTGATATCTCAAATTACTTTAAGCTTTTATGCTAAAAAACCTCCACCTTTAAAACTAAATCCTTACTCCTCTTTCTAATGTAGGTGCAGGTATGTCTTACACCTAACAAATTAAGAACTGCAAAGATGGTCTTCCTGAACTGTTGCTACTGTATGCATTTTTTAGGGCAGACAGCTGTATAAAAATATCTCAATCCTCTCACTGACTCACCAACCCATCCCTTCTATGAGAGAATTAATGCATTCTTAAACTTTGAATACAAACATTTTGAAGGCTATTTTTCCATGTTTTTTCCTTTTTCTGCATGTGGAATTGCGGTAACTACTTTCAAAAAGTCCTACTATTTTGGTTGAAACCCAAATTTGTTTATTTTTTTAAAAATTAATTTAAAAATATTTTTTAAATTAAGCCAAAACCAAAGAAACCTCTGTAGCAGGACTGGCATTTGCACATTTACAGATTTCTTGTATTGGTTGTTTTGTTTCCTTATTTTGGCTTCTGTTTTTTTTTTCTTAACTTTCATTAAATACTCATTCAGACAACATTCACTGCTCTGAATTAATCTTCAGTTCTCCCCTTATTTTTCCTCACAAAGAAACCCGGTAACAATCCTTTCTGAGCACGGAGTAACTCTATTTTTATTTCTTTTAACTTTTGCGTTACATCCTCCCTCTGATAGTTTTTCTAGGTTTCTCTGTCAAAATCTAAAAATTCCAAATGCATTGAAAAGTTAGTTTAGCTTTTTTTGGAAGCTCACTATTATTTACTAGAACTCACCCTGAACAATAATGATCTCTCCTCTTAGATTTACTATGAAATCTTTTGGACTGACACAGAGGTCAGGAATTGTCTTGGCAGCATCTGTCAAGACCTTTTTTGTTCTGGATACTGCACTGCACTGATTTTCGGGATATGAACCATTTCTGATTTGTTTCCAGAACTATGTAGACTATTGCTATTTTCTGAGGTACTTTTCTTCTTAGTAATTATGTTATAAACTGTTAAATTACCAATAATTAATTGTTAAAGTTTAAAACTTTGAATTAATAGATTTGATTATTTAAAATGTTGTCAGAGTGTATGTTTTCCATTTAGAACACAGAAATTTATCCACGTCCTTCTACAAATGGGAATACAGTACCTTAAAATAAGGTTCCAATATTTATAGAAACTAGAATGGAAAATATCTGTATCGCCCACACATGTGCTCCTAGTCAGATCATTAATGCCCAGAATTTCAACTTCCTTAATTCCAAGCAATTTCTAAATCTCTCTCTTTGTAAGCCTATGTCCTATTTCCAATTATTAATTCTTACCTCTCCATGTGGGTTCTCAGCCAATCCCTTTCTTGGATGAAATTATTCCAATTTATTCTCTCCTAAATCAAATTATCTCCTCTCCTCAGATCTCTGAGCTTCCATCAGTTCTTTTTTTACAGGCTCACAACCCCATATCTCTTCTTCCATTTGAGTCAGAGAACTTTACCATTTCTTCTTTATTAATAAGCACCATAAAATTTTGCTCTTTTTCTAACATCCCTAGTAAGTTCCAGCACCTATCATATCATTCCCTCTCATACTGCCTATCCTTGCTATTTACTGTTTTCCTTCCCTTTGCTCCACTATTACACTTTATGGTTTGTTTTTTTTTTAATTGCCCCTTCAAACAGCTCTCCTTACATTGTCTCAAAGCTTGCTTTCATGCTACCTTTGGTATTTTTCTTTTTTTTTTTTTAGAGAATGGAATGGCTGTTTGGGTTGAAAGCTATCCTGAGCCTTAAAGCAAGATAGCTGAGTCCTTTCTGGCCTTGAACAGCCCTCTAAGGAGCCATCCTGCAATCCCAGGAAATGCAGAACACTTCATTAATACACTTACCTGTAGCCTTACACTCATTTCTGTAAATGAACGGGCACAGAGTTCCTTAACATTTTCCTACTCAAGCTGCCTATTTGCTGGCAGAAGACTCCCCAGCTACCTATTCCTATTTCAAGGCTTACATAGGGCCAGCCAGGGGTCTGTGGCTTTAAGGTGTGTTACAACCACCAGCTATTGTGGAGACCTGCAGGGCACATACAAATGCACTGCTGTCCACAACTTAACAGGGAGAACAATCTGGGGACAGTGCCCTGGAGTTCACTCAGCACAATACAGAAAATAAGATTTTTCCGTAGAATTCCAGAATATTCTGAAAGCAAGATTAAGAAAACCTCTGTGAAACTGATACCATACTTAATTTTGGCTTTAATCTTCATATGGAAGATAATGTTAGAAACAGATTAAAAATTAATAAGAAGACAGGCTTCCAATAATAATTTCATCCTAGCAGAAGCCCAAACTTCAGATGCTTTCCGCAATTTTGTTGTATTTTTCAAACAGGATCTATGGCAAATGGAGTAGATCATTAATAACAGCCTTTTGATAACGCAGGGAGAATCCAGGACACATTTTTCTGAAAGAGCTTGGTGAGTGGGAAAGAATCAGATGTATAAAAAAAAGGTCAAAATTTAAAAATACAATACAACAATTAATGCATTATTTATGAAAACAGCCCATGTGTTGTGTCTATGTTGGCAATCTATTAAAACCAAGCAACTGAACTACTCATCAAATATAGTACAAATATTATGTGTATGAAGGCTGTAACAATCATAAACCCAGGCATTTTAAAATCTAAACAGACAAAAAACAAATTATGAAATACCGAAGAAGGCAATAAAAAATCAGCATGACTGAATAAGAAGGCACTTGAATTGTTAGCCCCAATGGCATTTTTTAAAAAAATGTAATCTCAGGTTTTGTGTTTAAAATGGAAAGTAGGGTGGCTTACACAATTAGGACACATGAACGCATGAGTGGGTAAGGTATATAGAAACATCTCTAAGCAAAAAGTAAGCAGACGTATTTGAAAATAATAAAAAAAAGAACATTCAGCATCTTCTCCAATCTCATAAACTGAAAATATTTGCATACCAGTGACTCTTCCCTCTCTTACAACTAAAATAGAATTTTCTGTATCATTAGGGACAAGTTTAGCAGCAGGGTTCCAACACTGCTGCCCTCCTCTACATACAATTATAAGCAAATTTTGTATTAATGCAATGTCTGCTTTTAGATGCAACTATTTAATTATTTACACAGAATAAGGCTGTTCATTGATTGCTTCCTAACTCCCTCACAACATTTCCTTTGAAGGAATGGTTCAGAGAACTAAAGTAAAATCAGACTGGAACCAGCTGGGGCACCTGTAAACTGGGGGCTTGTAACAGGAATAAAATGGTGCTTCTTCCTGTTGCTACCCTCTTTGACTGGCTTAAAATAAACTGGAAAATTTGATTAAAATATTTAAAAGAGTAAGAAATTTCATGTTCCTCATCAGTATTTTGAACACTGTACAAAAGCTGGTGCTAAAAGTGGTCATTCACAGAGATAAAAATGCAAAATAAAAAAAAAGATTGAATAAAGTTAGGAAACATTTTTAAAAGAGTATGAGTAATACAAAAAGATCTTTACTTTCAGCAAAGTGTAACACAGACCTACTTCTCATTAGAGAAGCAAGTTGAAAATCAGCTTTTCTAGATTGGTTTAGTAATGCAGCCCTGAACAACAGAATGACTACACAAACAGCTAAGGCCCAGGAGTGAACACTGTCATATAAAGGTGAAAGCATACACAGGTATGCAGAGTGCCAATTAGCTACACTATAACTGGGTGAAGCCAAAAATTAAACACTAGTTAAATTCTAGTTAACTGAATGGCCTTCAGAAAAAAATGTTTCCACTCCTTGAAGCTGAGTTTTACATGTTTTCTCCTAATCATTACTAGCTGTCACCTAGAAAAACATCCATGATTCAACAACTTAAACACAAGCCCCATCTTCTATTTTCTGAGAAACAACCAAACTATATCTCAGGATGCTGAGGAAAAGAGGAAAACACAGTTGTCTAAAAAAAAAAAGTCAGATAACAATATGGTTAATCAGTTAACTGGCACCTTTTCCCCTACTAAACAAAGACTAGCATATGTAAGAACTGGCATAAAAACCTACAATCCCATCACATCCACCCCCTCCCTCCAAAGCTTACAATCGACACAGAATTCTCATGAGAGCTAGAAGCTAAATTTTAAAAGATAATTAAATAAATTTATAAAAGATTTGCAGTCAAGTGTTAATTAACTATATTGCCCAGACTATCATTTTCAAAGCCACGTACAGGGAATAACCCTCATTTGAAAAAAAAAAAAGAAAAATCTTCTAAAAAAAGTGAAGACTGCACTTAAATTTTTGCCTTTTTTGGGGGGGCTGGGGGGCAGATAGATGGAAGAGATTGAATGAGCATTCTTTTCAAGAGTAAGTATCTAAACAAAGTGGAGGCAGCATGGTTCACCAATTCAGAGCCAGAGGAAAGACTGGGAGCAGAACAAAGACACTGGACAGAAGAATGGAAGACTCTTCTGTGGCTGACGGGCTGAAGGAAACCTACTTAGTCTGGACTCATGGCAACCTAGGATACAAAAATCCCATAAACAACAGGGCATTTGTGCATGTAACTCCCTGTACACTGCTCTGAAAATTCATTTTGCGGAGTTTTTTCTCCCTCTCAACCCTTACATATGCACACACTGCACTGCATGTTAGTAGCTTTCATATCCATTTAAATGCTACAGCCAAGAAACACTGTGCACATTCACCAGCTCTGCTTTTCTGAAAAAGAGGCTGAGAAATTGGCATCTAGTCCAAAAGGGACCATATTACAAAATATTTAAAGAGGGATTGAAAGGCCATGCACCAAAATGCCAAAAACCCAATGAAACCAAACCTGTTAAATAATGTGGTTCTGTGTGGTGCAGCAAGATTTAAAAAAATAAATATATATAAACTTTAACTCTCTTTGGCTTAAAGCTTTGGGCCTTAGTTGACCTATATTGCATATTTCTAAACTAAGACTCTTCTTTTTAGAACAGTTCTGAATTAAACCTAAGAGAAGAAAAAAAGTGAAAAGAAAAGCTGATACTAATACCTTTGGGGTTAGGCATTTTGGCCATTTTAGTCCTGGCACTTTTCCATCAAATTCCAAAACAAACAAACAGACAAACAAACAAATACATCTATGGAAATGTCATTTGGAAGCCTCCCTTGTCTGAATTAACTTGATACAACAAAAGACAGAACTGCTTAACGAACTTCGACTTTTATGAATGCACAAACATCAAGATTTGTTGCTCTGGGGTTATTTATAGAAAACTACTTTCAGATCTGCTTACTGGACTTCATACTCATTTTACAGCCAAAGGAAAGTGGAACAAGTTGAAAGCACAAAACTAATTTATTTTTAAAAGTTTCATAACTTTATAACATGTGTTAAATTAAAACAAACTACAACAGGGTTTTAGGCTGCATATTTATTACCAGAAACCTTGCCTGAGTGGGGAAACAGTTTTTAAGCACGCCAGTAAAGATACTCAAGGCACTATACTCACCAGTATGAATCTTCTCATGCCTCTGTAGCAGGTACTTCTGTATGAAACGCATGTCGCACTGACTGCACTGAAATGGTTTTTCACCTTGAACAATATAATTCCACATCCATAAGTTAATAACTACACACTGTTGTTTCTGATAACTATTTTTGAGGAATATTAAAATGTCTATTAAAAACACCAGCATCTGAGCGAATTCCAAAAATACCCTGATCCCAAAAAACATTTGCCTTACTACGCATAGGAACTGCAGAGCTCTCTCCATGATCCTAAGAGTCACATTAAGACTAGCACGGAAGAGTGATCTGGAATGGCTGTAATTTCCTCATGAGCAAGATCAATCAGGATGCTGGCACAGACTGCATTCAGGACACTGGCAAGCTATTACAACAGTAAGTACCTTTTTCACTTCTCCAAACAGAGAGATACCTCAGCAGGCAAATAAGCAGCCGCAGCACATTTTAGAAAGGGGTCAATTTTTGGCACTTAGGCTACAAGTCAACTCATTATTTTCTGATAAAGAAAGAAAAGAAACCTTGTAAACAGTTAGCTCTTCAGTTTATTATATATATGTTCATCTTTTTTTTTCTGATATTCTTTTGACACTTTGGTGCATGGAATCTCTAAGCTTAGATGCCAAGTTAGCTACACTCTTAAAACTGAAATTCGCATAGAGCTGAAAACATTTTTAACATAAGAAAACAACTCTTTATATAGTAGAAAAGACAAATTTGAAGTCAAGCAGTACCTGTATGAATGAAGACATGTCTCTGTAAATGGTAGTTGGTTCTAAAGGCAGCATTGCAATGCTCACATACATGAGATTTGTGGGTTTTCAGACCAAGTGATCCATCCTCATTTATTGTAAGGATCTATTTTAAAAAGAGTAAAATTTGTTCTCACACTACCCTCTAAAGATGTCTTATTAACTACAAAAAAAAAAAAACATTAATTTTTTCCGATGCAGAAAAGGTAAATATTTCAGGTAAAACAATGCTAATTTCTACAAAGCTATGCATTAAGCTTCTAATACACATTTCCAATTGCAGTCCAATCCAACTTGTGTCTCGTTGTGCATTAAGAGATTTTTCAACAGGACAGAGACAAAAGCAGCTCACGGAAAATCAGCTTAGAGCTTCCCTAGGCACAGCTGAGTCACTTTATACGCTATTTTGTTTATTTTGTCCGTCTGTTGGAAAGGATGCAAAGTAATCAAACCACTCCTGGGCACTAAAGCATGGACAATCATATTTGAAAGCAAAAGTGAAAAGTTATATATTTTTTTCAAATCACAACTCTAAATGTTTGCTAAAAGTCATTAAAGCACAAGCAGAATACTCATATATATTATCTACATCTATATAATACCGGTAGTCTCAAAGGTAAAATCATATTTTAAAAACCAAAATCCTAAAGCCAAACAACCAAGGAAATAGCATTATTCTTCTCCCTTTTCATGTTTTTCACTCAATAAAGTATTGCTCACTTAAGATACATATTAAAGCATCTCCTTGATGACTTCAACTTGCCACACTCAATTGCTTTGCTGTCAAACAAAGCCACTGTTTTCATATAAAGTTAAAAAAACTCAAATTAAAAAAATGTACCACATCTACCTTATTCAATAAGGCTAATCACAGGTTTTCTCTAATTTATCCAAAAAATAGGAAACTAAATCAAAACTCAAAATCTCTACTATCTCTGGCAAGAGAGTAAGAAAATCAGTAAACAAATTACATTTACAAAAGTCTTACTTAACTGCAAACAGAACTATAAAGAAGAGCTTAAGGAACCTTAAATAATACAGTTTAGTCCCTTGTTATTAACCAAAAATAAAAGTACGCTGGGTAAATACATCTGCAATTTGATTAGCTACAGCATTTTAGGTTTTATGATAATGACAGTGATGAGAAAGAGAGAGTCAATAACTGAAACAGTATCTCTGAAATAGCAGCAAATACTGTAGGATCTACTTAATTTTTAATTCTCCTGCATCAAAACAAGAGTGAAAGTCTCAGACTAACAAATTCTTGTGCATTCACTCTGAAGGACAAGCACATTCATACGTTTGTAGGATTGGTGTGTTACAGCTCCAGTCACAGACAGAGACAATTGTAAAGACTCTGTTCTGTAACATTATCCAATTGATGAAGCCAACTGCGTCTTTAAAACAAATTTAAATACATGTTATGAAATGCTTTTCGTATATTATATTGAATTTTTTAAATAATTGTGCAGAAAACATGCTTAATTTCATGGTTATCCTAAACCTGGGCTCTTCTACTTAACCTACTCCTTGTACCACTGCTTAAATGATGAGAGTTGACTTTGTCAGAGCAGCTTCCCTAACGAGAGCAACAAAGAAGCTTGTGCGTGTGTGTGTGCGCGTGCGTGTGCGTCCGTGTGTGCAGTGTGTGTGTGTGCAGGAGGGGACAGGAGACAGGAGTCATGGCACCTAACCCCTTCTTCATTACCTGACTGCTGCATTGATATAGAACAGAATTTGTAACCTCTCAGAATGGTGACTGACTTCCATCTGTCAGAGTTCCAGCTGCTGTTTGCATGGAAAATCAACCCCCTGACTCTGGAAATACTGAAACTGCAGTAGGCTCTCACCTAGGTCAGTCCTTCAGCTTTTTTCTACTCTGCCTTTCTACTCTGACAGGTCTGAAAAAGGGGAAGAGAGACTGAAAAAGAACCTGTTCAACAATTCTCCTGATCATTTTTCAATCTTTTGTCATCTCAAAAGACTAACCCTGGCAGAGTGGGAGATAAAAAGGAAGCATGCAAGTACGCGTCTGTAGAAAGAGGGGCACACGCCTCTTCTACCTTGCCATGTTTCCATGGAAGTGATCTCTGGATGTACTCAACCTAGATCTCCTTTCTCTCTCAAAGGGAGAAGTGAGAAAAAAATGCACAGCATTTGGAACTTGCTTCCACACCCAATCTGAAGCAATTTCTCAGCTTTCCAAGAATACTACAGGTGCAACCTTATTTGACAGTGCTTTGAGGAGGACTAAAGGGTCCTGCTCCCAGGGCAACAAAAAGGAGGTTTGGGAGATTTTCTTCGTATTATGATGAGTTTTCCTTTGATGAACAAATAGTCTGGGTTTATTTCTGAGTAGACTTATTTTAATGCTGCTGTGTGACAACACATAACTGATTTACTTCTATCAGAGCAGCCTGCATATGTTCTATTTTAAATCTGAAGATTATACTGATTTGGGGAATTACTAGAAGATAGAACACTGCTACCTCATGAGGTGAAATGATTCTGGTTTTATCTGAAGTGCTTCTCAACAGAAGGAAATTGTTTTCAGACATACAGGGATACATACTCCTCATGAATGGATCTACAAAACAAATTTTTAAGTAACAAACCAGCAGCTAGGGTAAGAATCTTTTGATATAAATAAATACATATATGAAGATGATTATGACCACAGGAATTTTCCCTATCAGTAAGTTATTTTATATATATTAGTAAACTTTTTAGAATTTTCAAAACTACCATTTTAGTTTTATTTTTTAAAAACTTTTCACTACTATGCATGAAGCATATAAAATTATCAGGCTCACAGAAAAGCACAACTGTTATTAGATAGATACAGAGTAATGATTTATAAATGGTCTACAAAGCTACTGACTCATAATTTAAAAAAAAATATTTGGAGAGAGAACTGCCTGGAGAGACAGATGTTAAAATATGTCAAGAGTTCATGTTGCTAAAAAGAGTTCAAAGAAAAACACTGTTATATCAGTTTTGTTTTGGGTCTCTGGTGAACTTCAGAACTGCATCTTTACTGAGCAAACAAACAATTTCCAGCCTAACTAGTTCAAATGCTAATGAAATTAGTCATAGTCAACCAAATCTTCAGGTCCTTTTAATCTTGGTTTTGCCAAATCAATGTCTTACTTTTGCTGGTGAACGCTGTTTTCTTTTCTTCTTTTTCTGCAAATCTACTGGCTCTCGTATTTGTTTTTTGTCTCGTTTCTGTTGTTCAGATGCATCAGTAAAGGTAATTTCTTGCTTTACACTGATCTGTTAAGATACCAAGTGCCAGTTTCAGGTAAGGTTCTCACTACAGAAAAGCAATTTTTCAATTTTAGAAGATGACAAACTGCTGAAACAGAAAACCTTTTCCTAAGGGAATGATCTTCTGGCTTCACTCTTTCAGAAATTTAAGTGAAAGAATTAATATGTATCTTAAATAAAAAGGGCACAGTTAATTTCCTCAGCAACATTTTGATGTATCCTTTCAATCATCTCCCAAGGTCTTTTTTCCTGACCTGTGGTGATTTTGAGATCAGTTAATATGTTAAAATCACTTCCATTTGTAAAACCATTCAGTTTTTCACACCTATTTTACTTTACTCTGTGCTGTTGTCAATGCAAGATTTAACGGAATAGTTTATTATATATTTAAGACAGCAGTATTTTTCAAGAAAAAAAAAAAGACCAGTTCTAATGAAGTTTTGGAAAAAAAAATTTTTAAAATCTCAATCTAATGTGAACTTCAATAAAACCATGATACTCTCACACTCTTCTAACACCTGAGACACCTGATCTACAGCTAACAGAGTAGTGTTTTAACAGTGCTGTGTTTCTGAAGATTACTCTTCATGTGTAAGGCGATCTACTTTTATAGTCCTGGTGATTGTCATTTATGTTTGAAGGGTAACAGTGATGATGTGCTGCATTACAGACAGATGCTCTGTTTTCAAAAGGAAGTCATCTCTATGCTCCCTGGGAAAGCCAAGGTATGCCTTCTATGAGATATCGTGGAGGGGCATATTTATGGTCATGTATGAAGTGTCACAGTCCAACCTGCAGTGTGAATGCAATTGCTAAGCGTCCACATACCTTAAAAACATACAAGATGCTTCCTATAGCAAAAGCAACTAAACAGTACTATGAACAGCATAAACAGTATGCACCTTCTAATAACGCTATTTATTCCGCTTTACAGTTACCCTTGAACATTAAATATACTTAAAGGAGCACATATTAACGCTTCAGCTCTATGATAACAGCCTGCTTATAAAATATTTATAAAACAGATACTTAAAGATTATACTTAATTGGCAAAATTTATCCACAGCCAGAGGCAAATGACATAAATATTTTGATAATCAAAATCCAAACAAGCAATTAATAGATTCTTGCCAGAGTAGGATTAGACTACCAGATCAAGCCTCCTAGTAATCTCTCCAATATTTCACAAAGAAATTGCTTACAGGGACATTAACGGCATACTGCAGCCCTTGAGGAAGTCTATCTTGCGCATCCATTTCATCATCATTTTTTACCGTCTCCTCATGGACCATGAGTTCATCATGTGAAATCATCTCTTGCTGTCGAAGTTCACTTTCCTGTAACACTTCATCTGTTGCAAGAATTTCTTGGTGCGGCATAGTCCGATCTTGAAGCACTGCCTCTTGCCGTTCTCTCGATACTCCAGACTGGTCAGATACTGCACCCATCCCTACCATAGCCCTGGATGACTGCATCTGGTCTATGCCACCACATTTAAGAAATAATCCTCCCAGCTTGTCTTCAATGTTCATTCTTAAGTGCAATTACCTACAAAGAAAGTTTTAATAGTAAACATCTACAATTGGTGCGCTCGCTTAAATTTTTTTTACTTAAAAACATTTTATAAGAATTCAAGTCAGTACTCAACAAACACACATGCAGTCCTAAAATTGATACTAAATAAGAGCCAGAAGCTGGATATCTCAGAGGAATGTCAAAAGATTCTCCTTTTGCACATCCGTGTGCACACAGTTGAACACTTTCAAATACAAGGTTGCAAATCAAAGTGCTTCTGACTACTTGGTAAAATTATGGTAATTAAATGATGGCTAACTCCTCTTTCTCATTCCTTAGAAAACTTTCATTTTTTTTTCCTGCATGCCCTCTTTACTCTGTTCTCTTTTTCCATTTTGACTGTCTTTTACAAACACCTCTTTCATATTGGTCCTGCTCTTCCTATTTCCTTGTCCTTTCAGTGTCCTTTTACTGCTGCTACCCCAGGGCATTGTGGAACACCTTAATATCCACAAGTGAGAGAAAACTGGGCTGCATCCAAAGCAGCAGCTGAGGGAGGTGATTCTGCCCCTCCACTCCACTCTCTTGTGACCCCACCTGCAGTGTTACATCCAGCTCTGGGGCCACAACATAAGAAGGATGGAGCAAGTCCAAGGGAGGCAAGGAAAATTATCAAAGAGCTAGAACATCTCTGCTATGCCAACAGGATGAGAGAGAAAGAAGGCTCTGGGGAGAACTTACTGCAGCCTTTCATTACTTAAAAGGGAGCTTTTAAGGTGGAGAAAGAACTTTTTTAGCAGAGCCTGTTGCAACAGGACAACAGGTTTTGAACAAAGAGGTGCCCAAGTTAGACTATATAGAAGAAGAATATTGTTAAAATGAGGGTACTGAAACAATTGCACAAGATGCCCAGAGAGGTGGTGGATACACCATCCAGGAAAACATTCAAGGCCAGGTTGGGAGGGGCTGAGCAACCTGATCTAAGTGACAATGTCCCTGCTCATTGCAGGGGGTTGGGCTAGATGGCCTTTAAAGGTCCCTTCCAACTCAAACTATTCTGTGATTCTATGAAAAGGCAACCTTATAGATAAAGCTATACATCAAATAAAGACTACAGAGAGGTCAAAACTTTTCATACAAGACATTCACACCCACTAAGCAAAAGGATTAGTGAGGAAATATAAATTCTAGTCATGAAAAGCAATACAATTCACAATATTCCAACAAGTATCACGACATTATTAATTGGTTTTTAACACAGAACAGTAGGTTTTTGTGAAACTGGAAGCAGAATCATTCTACAGATTACTATATGTGAAAGATAGTTACAGGACTCTTCTCCTTGGCACTCTGGATCAGTCAGAGCAGTCAGTCTCCTTCACCCTATTCCCCAGGCCCATATCCCCTACCCATTCCTCAGTGCTCCTTCAGACAGACACACCAACCAACAGACAAGACAGACAGACAGACCTCCTTCCTCCATCCCTCTATGTTCCCACAGCCAGAGAGCAAAGGCAATACACACACAGGTCACAGCAGACATGAGGGTGGAAGCAGAGGTACAGTAGAGCCCAACAACACACAGCAGGCCCAGCCAAAAACACCAGACAAGACCTTGGGCAGCATCACAACAGCAGCAGCACCTTTGATTTTGATGCACTCAGTCAGGACACAGGTGTGATGTGGGTAAATGTACCAGCTTCAAATTCCATCCCCCTGAGAGAGCAGCATGGAGAGAGTATCCATCTCCATTCAGGTCTAAAGTCAGAGGCTATGCTGCTTTCCCTGCAGCTTGCAATGACAATTCATAACCAAAGAAATTAGGTTTCTCTACAGCTCAGGTCTACAGAAATCAGATCTCTGCCTAAAACCAGCAGGGCCAGAACTTCACCACGACAGCCCCTGCCAGTCCAACATCCTGCCAACATGCAAAAATACTCCATCAAAAAAATGTACATCAAATGTCTGAATTTCCATTTACTGTTTGATCCATTTGATCACTTTCTAAAAATTTTCCTCTCTATGAATATAATTTGAAAGTTCTCAATGTATATTAAACATTTGTGAAGCTTTCTTTATACCAAACTACATCAAGTTTACAAAATACATAGTGGTTTCTCTTTAGGTGAGATCCTAGAGCACATGGTAGGAATGGAAGTCACCAGCTGAAAGAGCTGAAAAAAATCTCATTACGTTCTCCTACGTTGTACTTCGTTTCAAATATTACTAATGGTTCTTAAGATTACGAAAGTAAAACTATCTCAATTTCTTTAAAAAAAAAAATAGAAGAAAAAACCTCACCACACACCTCAACAAATAAAACTTCCTGATGGCAACTCACATCTCATAACTCGAAAGTGAAAGAACATTTGTCCCTATTCTGTGCCGACAGAGGTTCTAAACTTCTGAATATACATCATAGAAAGGCTGACAGCCAGGATGGTCTGACCTCTCTCAGTTTCAAATACATAAGAGGCACACCAAAGGAAGAAGCTTTTCAGTCAAATACTTCTTTGATTATTTTTAGTAAGCCTTGCTCTGCTGGAAATCAGGAGGACAGAGTCACCAAGCTAAATGTCTTTCTATGTGACAGTGTCATCAATCTTCTTCCTTCCTATATAAAAAGCCCAGTTTAGGGACCAAAACCACCCATGGCAGGAGAAGAACATGGAAAAATTCTGTTCAGCACATTTATGCTTGCAATTTTTCCTTTCTTGTTCTCCTGCAATTCTAACATAAGGAAATTTGGAATCATGCTTTTTATTTTCATAGTATCTGTCTTCAAATATGGACAACAATATCTTGATGTGTTGAGCTCAGGTAGTGCTATGTGACAAGCTAACTCTCAAATTAATCCATTTAGAGAATGAGATGTCTTCAAGGGAAAATGCAGGTCTGGTATGACACACAGCCACTTGAAGACATTATACAATCCATGAAGTATTTTTCAGATGTAACTGGGAAACCATACTGATAGTTTCTCAGCAATAACACAAACAAACAAACAAAACCTGGCACAGCACTAAGGCCGTATCTTCCCACCAAAGCAGATCTCCCAGAGATCTTGCAACAACATCATAAAAGAAGAAGAGGATTAATTTATCATCTTTTTGGTTTGGAATATCCTGAGCCAAGTGAGAAAGGTGAGACAGAACTAAAATTCTTAAGATTTGGTAAGAGATGGTGCAAAAGACCTCAGGCTGAGACTGGTTCTTCTGGATAACATTCTAAATATCTAGCTTGAAAGACAGACTTCAAGGAAAATAAGAGATATATCTACTCATTTCAGCCTTTATCTAAAGTCAATCCATTCTCAGGGTACATCTCACACAGACTGTCATTCACTACGCTTTTGTTCCACACTACAGAAATACGACAGCATCAGGTCACTGCAGATTCTCCAAAGGAATGACGTGGACTGGTACAAGAATACAAGAACTCAAGATGCTGAAACACATTCAAGGGAGAACCAACTGCATCAAGTGAGAACATGGTGGCCCTGATATGTCTACTCAGGCCACTGGCAAGAACAGCACAGAAGGCTGTTCCACATGGAGGATGATACTGCCACATCACCCTGAAATTAGGGAGGAATTGTGGAAATCCTGGATTTAAAGCTACTTGCTGGCAGGAAGTTAGGAAGACTAAGAAGCTGAGTGTTTAACCATGCAGAAGATTCCACTACACTCACCAACAGAGGCAGGAAGAATCCTGACATGCAGAAGCCTGGAACAGCTGGCGAGATACAGCAGCTTCCCAGAGGACAGGCCAGCTGTGAACTGGTATGCAATGGTCCTGCTGGCTCCCTCACTTGCAAACGATATAGAAACAGTTTCTTTCTCACCCTGACTAGAAGGTTTAGCAGAGTCATGCAACTGAAAGCTCTCAAGTTGTCTTCCAGTCATGATCTTGAGTCATATCAGTAGTACAGTGAGTGCACTGCTTATTAAATCAGGCTTTCAAACACCTGGCTTTTCATAGAAAAATAGTGAGAACTCATAGTGTTAGGCTGCATACAAGAAGTGAGGAAACACAACCAAAGTTATATGACTCGCAGGTGATGGTTTAATACAAAGAGGTAATGTTCTAAAACAAACAACAACAAACAAAAACAGGCTATTAATCCAAGCAAGAAGCATCCCAAATGCAATTAATTCAGTAAAGCACATGTAATTTGTCAAGTGACACCTTTGGGCTCACATAGAAGGAATCCTATCATTTAAATTGAAGATGAGGAGAAGTGTTCTTGGAAGAATGACAGTGTGATAAAGAAATGTAAGTTAAAAGCATTCAAACACGATCACTTTACCAAGCCTGCGAAGATTAAATACATTTTTAAGTGCAAGATGCATTTGTGAAATAAAGATCAACTTACTTAGAGATTATCTCTAAGGAAGCTACAAAAATACAAACCACATACACACACACAAGCAAATTCCTTGGCATAAGACACTGTTATCCATATTGCAGAGATGTTTTTCACAGAATTTCAGAACTTCTATTAAGCTTCACCAAGTAATCTCATGATTTTTCTTAGAGTATATAGTTCCTCTATAAACTGACAGAAAAAGAGCTGTCAACAAATCCTTTAAAGATTCCATTTTGCTTGGTAGACATTCTCCAAGTCTTTACTGTAGGCAAAGCATCTCACAAGAGACATCTACAGGCAGAGCTCTCTCGGGAAGAAAGAGAGGAAGGACTGCCAGGAAAAGGTCTCCCAGGACCCTCTCAGCACCTCCTTGTTTCACAGGGTGCTCCACAGCTGCCTGCAGCACATCCCCATCCCACATGGCCGCATTCAGAATCCGCTGCTTCGCCGAAGCCTCCGGCTGCACTTCAGAATTATTCATTTCAGGAACCCTGACATCAGCTTTTCCAAACACTTTGTGCACTGAGCTGCAGAGCTGAGCAGTAAAGACAATATTCCTAATTAAAGAAACAACCGCTTAAATAAAAACATGCCGCATGAAAAGCATGACAACATTTCAATTCACAATCAAAAATAAAAATACCATCAAGAGAAAACAGTCATTGATTCAAAAAGTCTGCTGAGATGGTGGCTGCTATGAAGTAGATCTGAACAGAGACCCTGAAGGAAAGCAGCAAAATTCATAAGCCACCAGAGTACAACACATGGTCCAGCTCTTGTTCTCCACTTTGATTGATGGTAAGGGTTATTCTGTCTTCTCCCTTCTTTTCTTAAGCAAGCAGTAAGGCATTATTTAACTTAATGAGCAAGAACTCAGAGATACTAATTGGGTTCACTTTAAAAATAAAATCCGTATGTGCAGAAACATGAATTCTGTAGGATTCAAAAGACTATTTATGACAGAAAAGAAAACATGTTTAAGGATTAACAGCAAAGAGAAAAGAAGAAAATCAACTGCAGTTTAGTATCTATTTGTAGAACAGAATTAGTTTAATGTTTTTGCTTTTGTTTTTAAAGTAAGATGGACTTTCTGTATTTGTAACCATTGTCCTGAAAAAGTCATTGCTGTTTTAGAACTTCTACTACTCCTTTTAGATGTTGAAAAGCAAGATTTGCTACTTTCTATATCCATAATCCACTCCACCCTCTCTCCCATACCATCTTCTCCCTACTTTCACAAGGCAAAAAGGAATCAAAGATGGCTGAGGAAAAGGAAAAGAAAGTCGTTAAAATATAACTATTCTTCTGGCTTAAACCCTAGCTCCTTCTGCAGGACTCTAGCAAAGACACAAGAAATATGACTTCCACTATAGCAATAAGCTCTCTTTGATCATGTTCGCTAAGATACAACAACCCAAACACAAGAGCCAAGATGCACAACAGCAATTCTAACTTGCCTTTAGCAACCTGATACTGTTCTGATGAAAACTACCTCCAAGATTCCCCTCACAAAAGCTGACACTGTGCTCAGCCCAAGGTATTAAATGGTTTCAGGGTAATCTTACACTGGGTGTAGCCTGATGACATTATTTTAGCTCCACATTTTGGGAAATGCATATACATTGAAGTAAAACAAGGCAAAATTCCTAATGAGCAAATACCTGAAGCTACAGAGCATGTACCCAAGCACACTCCTACCACATCCTTGCTTCAAGAGATTTTGGGAGGAGTGCATGCAGAGCCCAAACCACAAAACATAAAATTTACTTGTCCAAAATGCACACAGAATAAACTTTTTGAAAGGCAAACTGGGGAAACTCCTCAGCTTCTTAGGGCTCATCTCTATGGCCATGCTACAATTATTTGTGCTAAACTGTAAGCTTAAATTAATATAATGTACATTAATCTATAAAACTCCTAAACGAACATTCTTGTTCTAGTACAGAATTTTTTTCCTTCCATATTTAGTGGAATTCACTTTGGAAAGGTTTATTCTGAATTAAAAAGTCAATCACTTTATAATCAGAGCCATTTACTGGTGTGACTAGTAAAATCCTTCTTAATAGCCAAACTTCTACAAAATCAACTACAACTGAGAGGCCATTCCTGTGGGACATTTGGTGTGTTTGTTATTTACCCAACTCTCAATAATACTGCAAGAAACAATCCAATACAGGGGGTGCCTGCCTGAAGAGGAGTGTCCTGCACCTCTCCTCCCGAGGCCTCCTTGTTGCATCCTCTGGGTTGGGCACAGCATTCTGAATCCAAGAAGGGAATCGGGCAAAAACACTCCCACAGAAAAACCAGTGGGACAGAGCAGGTGGAGGACACGGGAGATGGGCAGAGAGGAAGCAGGAGCAGGAACAGGACTGTTTCTGCCAGGAGTGGTCAGTGGTTGGATCAGATTAAAGTGCATTGTGAAACTGCTCCACAAATGCAATGTGCACACACAGACAACACCTCAGAGCTGCCACCCTGACATACCCAACGGCTATGCCAAATTCAGACCACAAGAAAAAGGGTGTGAAAAAGCATTCTCAAATGCCTTCCTCTTAAAAGCAAGTATGAAAGTCATCAATAATTCTGCAATTCCTAATGCTAATGAAGAAATACATAGCAACAGGGCTTAATAGCATAATTAGAACAACTAATATTTAAGCACTTCCCTGAATGCAATGCAAGCCCCTCCAAAAGAAAAGAGAAAAATTAGAACTTAACAGGTTCCTAACATCCACTTTAAATCCCTATCAAATCATGAAAAATGCTGACTATTCTCATCACATCAGAAAATACATTTAGTTGCACTATTAAAATATGGATATAGTCCAATATAAAAGGAAACACAGCTTTCACAATATCAAAGGTTCAATTTTTACCATACCGCAGAAGCCTAGAGAGTAAAGAATAATACCCTACTTAATGGTTCTAAATAAAGAACATTAAATAAAATTCTCTCTTCTCCCTACTCAGAAAAATAACACTCAGCTAAAAGAACGATTTTTAAATTAACACGCAAGTATTTTAAAGAATCAATTAGAATGTGTTGACTTGCAAAAAGAAAGCAATCAGACATAAATCATCATGAAAAGGTTAACAGATCATAAAATCAACACATTCTAAAAGGTAACATATGATACACTCTTATGACTTGTTGCACAGTTGTTTCTGAGTGCTCCATGTTGTTGAACACATGCCAGTGCAGGGCCTGATCCCACCAAGATTTACACTCATACTGAGCTGTGAATAGTCCTATTACAATCAACAGGATTACTCACAGAAAATCTCCTTATTGTGCATAAAATTATCCATGCGTGAAAATCTTTGTCACCTTTCTTATCCTGAAATCTGTATTCCATCATCACCAGTATAACCAGAATTTAATATCAAATATGCATATGGAAAAGCTTGTGAAACTGTATTTAAAATGCTATAGTTCTATGCCAAAATCCACAGGGGTGTCACCAGTGCCACAAACACATTTTAAACAATCCAAAAATCACAGGCAATGCTATTTTTTATCTGCAAAAAAAAAGGTCACTAAGTTATAAAATACTAGAGCATTTATCTGGGAATTTCTACCACTGGGTAGTTAACCTCAAAAGAACGAGGGATTTCTGTCTTTGCACCATGAAACTTGGACTCTCAAAAGTGCTCACCCTGAGGACTTCTGATGACATTTATATTGAGGAAAACAAACACTACACATAACTAAGGCTACCCAGCATGTAAGCAGCATTTTTTAACTTCAGTCCAACTGGTGAAAATTTTGTGAAACTTCATCTATCTCATGCATGCCCCAAGCTGAAACTTTATAAAAATATTTCAGATAGTGTGTCAAATGGTTTTTCATTTGATTTTGGCCACAGTGCAGTTCCATCACAAAGCTGAGCCAATCTAACAGCTAAAGGTCATTGAAAGGGGCAATCCCTCCTCCTAACTCTGGAAGTCCACCCTATCATTGGTGCCTACTCTGATGCTCAGATCTTTTTAAATGTGATGTCCAAGTGGAGACCAGTGACCAGTGGGATTCCTCAGGGTTGGTACTGGGACTGGAGCTGTTTAACATCTGTGTCAGGGACATGGTCAGTGGGATATTGAGCACCCAGCAGGTCCCCAAGGACACCAAGTGATGAATACCCTGGAGGAAAGGGATGCCAACCAGAGGGGCCCTGTCAGGCTGGAGAGATGGGCCCATGTGAACTTCATGAAGTTCAACAAGGCTGAGTGTAAAGATCCTGCAAGTGAAATAGGGCAATCCCAAGCACAAATGCTGGTACTGGACGTTTTAAAATACAAATATCATAAATATGTGTGTGGTGTGTGTGTGTGTGTGTGTGTGTGTGGTTTTCTACAGCACACTGGATGGAATGCTCCATAAAAATATATGAAACTAGTCAGACAGATTATAACATCCTTGCTCTGTTTGTTACAAGCGCCAACACATGCCTGAGTCACAGAGTGCACAAAAAGTAATCACCATTTAAGCAGCTGAACACTACCTTGCAAAATAGGATCAAGCCCTTTCTACCAAAATTTTTTAAAAACAGGTGATCAATGATTATATTTGGCACATTTTCTGGCTGCTTATTCTGACACATTTGGGTCAGATTTACCCAAAATGCCGAGTACTCAAGGCTGCAATTACGTCACTTACAGCAATGCTTTAAAAATACAAAGATGAATGCAATGCTGTTATGTTAATTTTTAAAAAAAGCTCTTAAAGAGCTCTATGGACATCCACACCAAACACAAATTTTCGCCTTGCTCATAGGCACCATTTCTCCAGCCATAAAATAAGAAATATCCATTTCCTCTCCCTGAGGCATAGTTAAATACTTGTAATAACAAGCAATGTTCAATATAGGTCACAAGGGTGAACTAATCAGTTTATGGTGCTCTTGCTCCTGCGGCCAGCACAGCCCCTGAGGGCAGAAGGCAGCACATCTCAGGTGGAAAGGTAAACCTGCACCAGTGACTGAGATAACTGCTGTGAGAAGCTGGGTGAGAGGGGTCTGGCCACTCCCAGGACCTAAGCCAGGACCAAAAAGCCCAACGAAGCAGGAGGTTTCCAATGAACATGGAGCAGCCACTTTGCTGTAGAATCATTAGAGGAATGGGGCACACCAATGTGGGGCTGCCATCAAGAAAAGGTAAGCACCACAGTAAGACTTTGAAAAGAGAAACACTGTTTGCCACCATGATGTAACACAACTACAAGAGATTTGGCTTCTTTTTGTGGCTCTGCCACTGCTTTTGGGGCAAATTTGTTATCTTGGCAAATCACTTCCCCACCCATCTTTCTACTTCTTGTCTCTAAATCAGGTGCAATGATCGATTTAGGTGTGAAGCAAGCAGTAGACACTCTCTGTGAGGGCTCACAGGCTACTGATAACCAGTACAGAAATTTCACAAAGAAATACACTTATTCTGCCTTCAGAGCAGGATTAAGCAGAGCACAGTAAGTGAACACACATTATGCAACAAGAAGAAAGCAAAGTACAGAGCAGCTGCTTATTCAATTCATGTACATTCCAAAAGGTATGGGCTTTGGGGTGTGTTCACATATCATGAAATTCTATGGTATAATATTAAGGTACAATACACTAAGAATATAAAGAGGATGGTAAAATTAAGTGGCACAAGTAAAGCTCAATGCTGCAATTTCAGGGCTTGCATGCCTGACTTACACCTAAAATTGCTCTTTTAAAAGCATGCTTTTCTTGTAATATCTTTACTTCAGATTCATTGTTTTCTAAAAAGCCATCTACATGTACTAAAAAAAAATAGTAATTACAGAAAAATTCAAGACAATTACTTAATACATCCTCATACATTAAATAACATTGGACAATAAGCTAACGGAAGTGTAAGCAAGAAGGTTTTGTTCAAAACCTTAGCTGCAAAAGCCATCTTAGAGATTCTGGAAGACATTCCTCATTTACATACATGACAGCACAAGGAAAACTTACAGGGAAAAAACAACACTATTCTAAACCATATATGAGAAGGCCAAGAGAAACAACAGTACAGATCTTACAGAGCATAGGTGACATTTCTACATCTTAGTTCAGCACTTGGAAACATTATTTCAACATGGGCTCTCATGTTGTGAAAGCAACTCAAGTATTTTAGAATACAGGAACCATTCTCCTAAGTTCCAATTTCAACTTCAGCACATCACCATGCACAGAGTAGGCATTTTTTCCCTAATTTCATTTCAGTAAACCTATCTATTCAGGGTAAGATTGCATTCTGTGTAACATCTCAAAACAAACTCTACAAAATATGCTTGGCCCTCTGTAGATTAACTTCCCATCAGCCAAGAAGCATTCTCTCATCTCATTCTTCTGCAGAGGAAGCATTGCCATACCTCAGTGAAACTTCATTTTTAATGGATATTTATTTCATTTCATCTGTGTTTCAAACATACCCTTCATCTACACATGGAACAGAAACTCAAGTAATTCAGTAAATCTGAAACGTGATAGAATTAACAGCTCTTTAGCAAAAGATTCGCTCCAGACAGACCAAGCAAATCCTATGCTTTCTGTACTGTTTTTCAAATACCACAGTGTTACATTCAGTGGCTGACTTGAAAAGATGGGGCCAAAAATCTGGGCCAGGAGACCTGAAAAAGCCTTTCCTAAAGCTCAAAGACACAGATCTCTACTCATTGCTCCACTCTTCAAACCCCATAGGTCTACCCTACTTACATTAAAAACAAGAAGGCCTTTTAGGAACCCTACCTATTCCATAAGATTAATACACCTGACAACTAAAAATTAAGTATCTGCTTCACATTTAATTACATAAACACAAGGCAACACACATGTAACATAGTCAATGGAAAAAAAGAATTACAAGTGACAGTTACTTGTCAAAATGCTCAGGACATTTCCAAAAGCATTTGGACCCTGCAGAGATGGCAGCTGTATAGGAATATAAAACCAGTGAAATGACAATAATTTAGGTATCACTAGAAGCTGCATCTTGACTTGCATACCCTGGTGTTAGCCCTTTCTTTCCTTTAATGCAAGATAAAAATCAAGGAGCAGAGGATGTTGTGACTCGACATTAAGGAGTGCACTGACCAACACTGAACCAGAAAATCTATCAGTGCTCTTCAAATATTCAACAGTTACAAACTGAGCACCGAGTAGCAATTTTCATCAGTGGAATCAGGGATTGCTGTGGTCTAAACAGCACTCTGTTACAGCATCAGAACAGTATCAAGCACCTTCATCAAGAATAAACAGAAGAGTCAGCACATAAACTGACATGTGTTAGTATTTAAAGATAGTATGAAATCAGCCAAAGGGGAAAGGAGTAGAAATAAACTCAAAAATCATGGAAGTGAGCAACCGGGTCACTTTCTCAAAAACCCTCTTGGAACACAAGCATGTTACAGCCCATGTAGATTTGCCAAAACAAAAAAGTTTTTTTGAAGAGTATACTTGTCTCCAGTTAGGAATTTTTTTTCCACACTGTTGCAACAAATCCACCACCTCCCTACTGCTAACCAACACTTGTGGTCAGATTAAATCAACTAAGAACTATTCCACTTACATAAAATTCCAGAATTGTAAATCAGCATTTTTTAATTAATTTTTAATCGGAATGATCCTCACTTAAAAAAAAAAAAAAAAAAAAAAAAGGCAAATCAGGTACTAAATCCAGAGTGCTTCTGCAATGTATCTTCTTCAAAAGATTATCCACAACCTCAGCAAGAACTTCCAGGTAACTCTTTCCCTTGATACTTCACAAATGGTACGAACAAGGAATCCTGCTGACTTTTACCACATACCCCAAGGTGATTTTTCCTCATTACGGCTTTATATTTCTCAAACAATTTTCAGGGACTTAAGCCCATTTTCAGACTGAGGCAAGCCAAAACATGAGATGTCTAGAAACTATTTTATAAGAGCAATAGAAACACAGATATCCTGGCCCACTAACGAACACTGACAATTATCCAAAAAATAAAACTCAGACTTCTCAGGATTGTGCCCTCTTGAATAAAAAGGTTGTGGAAATTGGATTCTACCTCAATGACTTTGGTGCCCTGCAGCTAATTCTCCCTAATTAAGTCCTAGAATACACTAAAACAGGAATTCAGAATGATCAAAAGATATGATAGGTATTTATAACAACTCCTGTAATTATTAGGAAGAAAAATCTTGAACGTTCTTGATGCCATTAACTCACAGACCAATTATTAAGGGCTACCATTCCAAACAGGTCTGAAATTTCTGAGAATCCATAGTCAAATAACTTCATGATGAACCCAAGCCTTAGTAAAATACATTCAATACATCCCATATTACTAAGCCAGCAGGAAACCACTCTGTGAGGTCAGAAAATATTCTGACAGGATTCTGATGAAAGAAAAATTCAGCATATTCTGCCTTTATGAATTGCTTTCCAGATCCTAGTTCCTCATCCAAACATATTAAGAGTCTCAACTCTTGAAGCCCTGAACACACTGATGCAGCTGCGCTCACCCATGCTCCCTCAATGCAAAAACATGTCCCATAGGAAACAGGGCAACAATTTGTACCAGAATCCCAAAATGGCTTGGGTTGGAAGGGACCTAAAAGATCACCTAGTTTCAATCCCCCTGCAATGGGCACGGACACCTTCCACAGACCAGGCTGCTCAAAGCCCCATCCAACCTTGCCTTGAACACTAACAAGGATGGGGCACCCACAGCTTCTCTGGGCAACCTCTTCCAGGGCCTCACCACTCCCACAGTCAAGAATTTCTTCCTAGCATCTACTCTAAATCTACCCTGTTTCAGTTCATTACCCCTTGTCCTATCACTACCTGTCCAGGTACCCAAGATGGAATCACCAGAGCCAAGGCTTCTCCTCTGAGAGACAACCTCTGCTGAAGTTGTGTCCAACAAAACATGGGCAATGAAGAGCTGTCCAATGTTACAGTAAGTTTTAGGCACATAAAATGTAACTACCACAGATTCCATTTTTTCTGCATAAGCAGCCACACTCTCATCACCACCACAACTGTGGAAAGCCCCCTGCCTGTCCTGTGACCTACAAGGAATGTAATCCAGGGATGACACAAAGGCACACTAGACATTAAAATGCAAGATCATGCAGAGAATTGACAGATTAGGTTTTCTGTGTGTTTGTCCTTTTACATCACTGTTCCTTGAAAAGTGACAGTAAATTCACTGTTAAAGCTGTACTACATTTGATCCAATACAGTGTATGTAACACTGAGCACAGATTCCTAACAGGCACCAGCTGAACACGCCTGGCTTGCATGATCTACTTTTAACTGTCACATTCAGACAACAAGCCCACTGGTTTTGTCTACAAATTGCCACCTACTCCACATTTTCCAGCAAAATACTGTGACAACTGGATGATCATCCTCTGTGTGCTCCTCTTCTATAAACTCTATTTTAATCCCCCTCTCAGTAACTTAATTTCGTCGTTGGTGATCATAAATTCAAACACATTTCAAATACATAAAAATTCTTTTCTATAAGTCATTTAAAAAGACAACTTCATAGTATCTACCAGGAAAAAACAACACTAAAGCCAAGCAGCTTTTCCTTACTTCCTTATACCCCATAACAATACAAGCTTTCCTGCTTCTCAGAACACAATCACATAACTTTGACACCTTTTTGCTGACTCAGACAAAAATCCATCACAAAATATAACTGTCAGGTTCACCAGTGACAGAGAAGCTCCTGAGAACCACAGCCTAATAAAGCTTTCCTCCTTGAAGGATGACAGCAGTCTTTCCCATATGAAAGATTCATTTTTATTTGATATTGTTAAAGCAATATTCACTAGGGCACCTTCACACTAGACTTTACTTTCAAGAAAACCAGTTATAAAGTCAAAATATAAGGTGAAAACCAGTATTTCATGGGCATGTCTGGAAAATCTGCAAGTGATTTTGGTAAAATAATTGTATCTCCTGTTGGCCCCCTGAGGATTGACCACCTCCCTCTGCTGTTGACCTACAGTGGTCAATACAGAAATTTTTTTCACAGTAAGCAGTGCAAGATTACTCTAGCAAAAAGGGAGTTGGTTGAGTTTATCAATCTACTGTGAAGAACTTCTTTGTTAAAATAAACTTTACAGACACAAAAGAGAATACATCTTAAATTTATGTATATAGTTACTGCTGTATCAAGAACTGCTCAGTGTTATAAGTGACCCAACTTAGAAGCCAGACAACTGCCATCCATCTCACGTGTATTTTGTCTGATAGAGACTGACATGTAACAGTGACCTATATTAGAAACCACTGTGTGTATGTGGTCAAAACCAGAGGAGAATCATGCCTCAGGAGATGATAATCTGCTTCAGAGTAGTCCAATTTGAGTGTCTATTTGAGACACTCTGAAATCATCCACTGAATCTGGAAATTCTGACTGTTGTAATGCCTACAGTCTAAAAAAATCATCCATGAATCCTGTGAAATGTATTTATTTCTTGGCTTACATACTCACTTTGCTTCCTCTTCCCTGCCTTTACAAAACTGAAGAATGTCTGCAGTGCAATACTAAAGATCACTTGTTGAAAGCAAGACTAAACTGTTTTTAGTACCCACAGAAGCCTGCAGAAACCTGGTGTATTTAGAAGCTGCTTTCTTGCTTTGCCCCTTCCCAGTCACATCCCAGGCACTAAAATATGCTGCTTATTGTTTGGCAAAATAAACTTCATTTTATGATGAACATATCTCATTCTCCAGGACTAGAGCTGTAGGCCAGACAGCATCATAAATACATGCTACAAGTTTCTTGCATATGCACCTGCAAGAACACACACTTTTTAGGAGAATTATCACCATTTCCTTGATTCAAGTACAATCCTAACAACAGAAAAAGAGAAATCTGACAAATTTTCAGGGCAATCACAGAGTACTTAATACTCAGAGAATGTAGAAAGTTGGTTTTTCCCTTTTCTTGAATACTGCTAGTGATCATATGACTATGACATATCTGCACAGTATCAGTATTTCTCACTTCACCTCTGGCTTTAAGGTAACAGAACCTGGTCATGATGTTACTGGCATTGTAAACCTCTCTGATGAAGTCTTTTATATCCATGGTGGGGTGCGTAAGTAGCAAAATTTAATAGGGACTTTATGGGAAATTTTTACAAAAACATTCAAGACAGTTGTACAAATTTTATGAATGGGCATCTTCTAACCTTGCAGATTTAGCTGCTATTTGAAACACTTTTAGAGCAGAAGGCTTTATCAGTCACATAGCTGAGCTCACACAGATATCACAACACATGAGTAATATCACATGTTATATCAAGAAACTGTTTTCTGGACATTTTACAGGCACCTTGATTTCTGGTTTTGGATTTATGTTGGATTTTTGGGTTTTTTCCAGTACAAGAGATCTAGACAATTTATATTTGATAGGCTGTTCATAAATTATACCCTACTGCTGTTTGCAGGTTGGAACTTCTTCCCACACAGATTTCATTTTATCATCAGACTGTTTAATTCTGCGCTTATAAAAATGTCATCCTAGTCATAAGGGAAGAATTAGACAGCACTGTCTTAAGATTTTCTGCACATACCATGACAAGATGCAGATCCTGTGATACTAATATGTCAGTAGAGTGTATCAGTTCCATGGATAGGCCAATAGCCATGCTGTTACTGAGCTATGGCTTGCTGTTTTCAAAAGTGCAATGAAATAATAAAATAATATAAGTTAGTAATACATTAACTACAGTACAGTACTCACAGTGCTACCTCTTGATATCATTGCCTGGAATATATTAACACACTGATAATATCCTAAGAGTACATTAAAAATTATTTTGGAGCAAAAGCAGTACCAGTTTCTATATTATCTCTCAAAATAACATTTTGACAGGGTGAGAGAAGTTATCAGGAGATTCTAACCCTTATGCATGTTGTGGATTCCACAGTCTTTCTAAAAGACATTGAATTTCCCCTTAGGACACACTTACAATCAAGTTTTGTGAGAACATATTATAGATTTTTCCCAGGTATTTTATGCAACATGCTGAATGATTTACAAAAAAATATCTCTATATGGAGTCAGGGGAAGATAATTTAATCACATATAATATTTGAATACTAACATATGTTATTGTATTTGAATTTGTACAATAATTTGTAAGTTAAATAGTTTAAAATTTTATCACTTGTGTAGTTTATGAAATTACTGCTGATGTACAAAACATTCTGTTCTATGTAGATAAAAAATGTATATTTAAATGTATATAGAATACTAGCTAATGAGCTAAACAGATGGGGTTGTGTACTTAACTTCACTGGAAAGTACTGAAATAAAGTAACTAACAGCATTTGTGTAAATGAAAATAAATCTCATGAAAACCTGAATGGATTTTCCTTTGTTAGACAGAAATTTGTGCTTGGCATATAACTGTACATTATAGCCAATGGCTGTGGTTTGCTGACATGTCCTGTCAATAGTTATGTCTCAGCTGTTAAAAACAGTAAGTTTGTACATTTAACTCAATTCTAGTACAAGGGTTTCTGCACAGATACCAATTTACAGAACTCAAAATGAAAAAAAAATTAATGAATCTCAGTACTCCAGGAAATATAATTTTCCCAGAAGTATTTCTTTCCAAAAACCCTAAACAAATTAAAGTGGAACTTAATCATAGCACTGATCCTTCACATAAGCCCTGCAACCCAACAGAAGCAGACACCCATGTCTGGTTACATCCATGGAGCCTTTGTGGGACCACTTTTGTCTTTGAACACTCAGTTATGCAGATCAGACTGCAAGCTGAAGGCTTGAATTTATTTCATTATAAATGATGCTGGTTTGAAAGGCAGCTATCATTAAAACACCAGGCAAAGGCAGAGGAAGTACTTATTTTAAATAAAACCTATCTATTTCTCTTTTAGATCCTTTTAAGAGCCTTCAAAGTAATAAATCTTTTCACTGGTGTTTAGTTTTCAATGCTTGTGCCATTCATTTAATATACAAGACATGTTAAGTCTGGACAAGAAAGCTGGATGCTTCATTCCATATTTAGGGTAACAGCAGCATCTTCATTTATGAACGATATTACCCCAGTGTTACTATTTCTTATTTAACTTCCGTTATTTCACAGAGAAAAATGTATTTTATATTAGAGCCAAAATTAAATCAAACTTAATCCCAAATTATGCTAAACACTTAAAGGTTTTGATAGATTAAGGCCCACTCCATCAAGATGCTCCATACAGACAGGTCTCCATTTGTAAGAGCCCACAGAGCAATCCTCGCTGGAGGAAGACACTACAGAGATTCCAGTCACAAAAAAATCACAAATGTCTTGCAGCAGGTACAAAAAACAAACCCACCATGCTTCTCCGCAAATTACTAGAATACAATAAACACTTCCTCCCCATTAGTCCATTTCTAAACGTTTAACCTAAATTCATACAGTAACAACTGATATCATGAGCTCCACTATTTGCAAATTTACATTACTGAACCATCACCATATTTCACTAGAGTAATACATTATCAGCATTCTCATAGTTCAACTCTAACATTATTGGTACACAGAACTTCTCAAATGGAAGCATGAACTTCTAACCTCAGTGGTTTTACATCAACTGACTTCAGAACACCCACAAGCTCCACAGCACTTTAAATCCTCACACAAACAAACTCAGGGGGATAACCACTTTTTGAAAAACTACGTAACAATATTCTCAAAGTGTATGTTCTTTCAGGTGACCAATATAACTTTCCATGTTCTGAATAATTTTTCTCCTCAAATTTTTTAATCATTGTGTTTCCTCCAGTAGCTACTTACCCACTTCATAGTTTGATTTTATATTCCATTATATTAGGGATTCTTCCATAAACAGAATGTGTTTACAATGCAGTAGACATGAAGCACACATGGACAAGACAGACAATAACAGAAGCATAGATTACATACACATCTGTTCTCTAAGGTCTCAGCCTGAGGAGCAAAGACAGAAGTATACATGCACACAGCAGCCTGAATGCAAGAGAACACCCTCATCTTTCCTGCTTTCTTCAATTATACGAGCTCACTGACTGAGTACAGGTATACTTGGGGAAGAGGGGCATGCGGACATCCAGAAAAAACTACCAAGAAAACACTTTTGGAAACTGAACACACACATACATTCATGACAGGAAACTGCAACTGAAAATTAATTCTATTTTCCTAAATTATTGCAACAAGAGCAGGCTTTGCTGGCCTCCCCTGTGAATGTGTCTGTGCCCTGTACCAAGAGCCTGCAGATCCCACGAGATGCGCAGGAAAGCAGGGCTCACATGCTCCAGAGCTTCCGGTGCAGCCAAACTCCTGCAGATGACAGCTGTCACTGGACAATGCACAAACCCAAACACTGGAAGTGAACGCTGAAAAACTAACACTGCCTGAAGGTATGCAAACTTTTCACACAGCAGGAGAGATTTTAAGTCTCAACCAGACCATTGGTTGATCTGGACTGATTTTGAGAACAGCATAAGAACACCTGCAAAAATTGATGCAGGGTGATACTGTTTGTCTACTTCTTCCCTTTACATGGCATATTCACCAAACTCATGGAGAATGGCTACAAAATTTGAAACACTTACAACAACAAAATTGGATATGGACACTCCAAAATGTTGAAGCACGATGCATGGGCCCAGGTATATAATCCTAGCAAGCCTGTAAAGTACTACTGATATTTGCAAATAAGTACAGAAATAAACAAAGCAACTGAGATCCTATTCAAATGAAAAAAACAGAGACCTCTGTCATCTGTTCTGTCCAGTCACAAAGATGCTGCTTATCAGGAGTAAGACATCTCTCCCATCTACAACTTCTTGGACCAGAATGTCACGTGTATGCAGACAGAGGTAGGTCATGCTCCAAGCAGACTTTCAAAGCAAGACTGAAGTTATGACCGCTGGATTCCACATATCTACCTTTTATTAAATTATTCTACAAAACCCCTCACAGCTGCCCTAAACAGTTTACAAAAACAAAGTGATCAGAGATGATTTACGTTTGCAACATTAATGTCTTCCCTTTCCACGAGCCAGCTTAATGCAGACGTTGCTGCACTCACCCCAGCTGAGGTTTGGCAGGAATCGGGGGAGGAATGATGTTGATGAGTGAAAGTGTTTGAAGCCCAACTAATTTCTCTTCAACTCCTACTGGTCCCCCCTGCTCTCCCAAGCCACTTCCAGCCTGGCACTTGTTAGCAGCTCCCGACGCTGGGGAAAAGAGGTGCCTTGCAAAAGCTTCCTCCGAGCAGCAGAGAGGAGACTCTGAGAAGGTTATGCAGAAATAAAACCAAACGAAATGACTGTTCGCAGGTCGGCACGCTTCAACTATCTTACACCGGGAACAATGGAGAGGCGGGCAGCGGGAGGATACGGCCCGGGAGGACGGGGCCGGGGGGACGCGCTGTCCGTCAGTCCGTCAGCTCTTTGTCCGTCTGTCAGGCAGCCCCGCCGGCCCCATC
>JAHLSL010000067.1:10976628-10991384 GCA_025920805.1 Petroica traversi
GGGGGGCGGCCCCCGTGCCCCTCGGTGTCCTGCCAGCGGCTTAATGCCCAGCAGGGCCTGCCGGACGAGAGGAGGCCGCAGCGGCCGCGGCCGGTGTCAGGGAGAATTGTTGTGGTTGGAGGAGACGTGTGGAGATCATCCCGTCCCACCTCCTGCCCAGGCAGGGACAGCTGGAGCAGGTGACACAGGAACGCGGCCAGGTGGGTTTGGAATGTCTCCAAAGAGGGGGGTTCCACGGCTCCCTGGACAGTCTGTTCCGGGGCTCTGCCACCCTCAGTGTAGAGAAGTAAAGCCTGATCTGGTTCCCTGGTTCCCCTGACGCATCTCAGGGGTGAGGCCCCGCTGCAGACTGGCAGTGCCATTACAGAGGTGATGCTCCTTGGGCCTCCAAATCCATCTGAAAGTCCCAACGTGAGTTTTCAGCGCTGTAATCTCCATGGTCATGGTGTTCTCCATGACCCCGCACAGTAAACGATTCGGAGAATCGCTGGAGGCCAAATCTTAAAACCTGCGCCTTTCCTTGGACTAGCTCTCCACCCAAACTGCTGCACCTCTGCAGCCTGGGCTGTGGCACCGTATCACTTACACCTCTCAACTTCACCACTTTCAGAGGTTACCAACTTTTCCACGTTTCTCTAAATAAAGTCTTTCGCCCAGCAACGCGCTTAAACACGTGCGTACCTCAATTGCTCTATGTCATTTGCGTATAATTAAGCATGTGCTTAAGTGCTCTGCTGGATTGGAGCCAAGATCTGCATAAGCTCTGTTGGGTAAAATTTACCAGCTTCGCTGGGCTTAGCTCTGTGAGTCATTCAATCAGCAGAAGCCCAAAGCTTTTTGCTACAAGCTTAGTTATTCCCAGGCTGTCCTACAGGATCACCCTGTCTCCGTGGAGAGGCTTATGCCCTTCACTCAGGTCCTGGTAGAAGTGAGACGCATCTGCCTGGTGAGTCAGCTGAACGAAGGGTTTCGAGTTCCTTCAGCAAGGTGCATTAATAAGGTTCTGCATCACGCAGGTCAGAGGTTGTGCCATCAAGTTACAGTGCAAGATATTGCACTGAGGAGAGAGTGTTAATGACACCAGGACCCTGGTGAAGGTCTGCCCTGACTTTGTGCAATAGGTACATTTCGAAATGATGGTGTCGAGTACTCAATCTCTAAGAACAGAGGAAGGAGTTAATAAAATGCAGTTACTTTCCATGCAGCCCTCTACAATTTTACACAAATACAAGTGTCATTAAAAGGGAAACTTTTTCATTTCCAAAACCAAAGTTCTAGAAACCGAGGGAAGACGTACATTTATTCAGCTTTGATTTTTTTTTCCTTCAAAGACAATTAATTTGGTGACTCTACTCATTTTTCCCTGTCAAAAAAAAATAGCTTTTGAATTGCATTAAGTCTGAGTCGGGAAGCTCAGTACTAAAACCTTATTTTAAAACACACTGAGGAATTAAAGCTTTCTGCAGGGTGAGCACAAGTCTTTCTCCAAGGACACATCAATTGGAACCTGCTTTTCAAAATATCTGTTTGGCAATTAACAGTGTAATACAAAGAAGAAAGCCTGTCTTGTATTTAATGCAAAAAAAAGTAAGAATCAGCATATTTGAGTGCTGTTCATTACTCCTCATTACTCTCTTATCATTCTTCTTTGACCTTAATCAAGACATGTTCCAATTTTCAAATGACAGTTTGGGTTAGGGTGCAGGTTTTTGTATTGTTTTAAGAGGAGTTAAGCACCTACAAGTTGTCAAATTCAGTGAGAATCTTTCAGTGCTTTGTTCATCTGGAAGTTCCCTGCACCAGGGTAGAGATGGTGAAGGGACATCAGGCCTTGGGCCTCTCCCTTACGTATTTTCAAGTGATGGCAGTTCCTCACCAAGTCACCCAGCTGTGGCACTGATATTCATATTAGTGTTTGGACACCTGTTTAATACTGTGCTGTTCATTAATATTAGTGTTTTGACATAACAATATAGAAAAGAAATATCTAAACTCAGAAGCTTGAGAAGTTTAAAGGAGCATTTGCATTTTGACCTATATTTTTTTCTTTACACTGCTGTGTAAATAGCAGACAAACTCTGCTTTTCCCTAGGTAAAATGATTAATAGTCTTTAATACAGTCTTTCCTCTCCCTTTTGAATTCCAAAAGTTGCCCACCCATGAGAAACCCTCTAAAAGGCAATGTGTATGTAGCGTGTGTATGTACCTTTCAGTTTTAAGAGGGCTAAGTAGTGGAAAGTAAAAAGCACTTCACTCTCCTTCCTTTTTTTTATTTCTTCCCTTTTCTGTATAAATCTAGAAACAATAAAAAAATTAGGAAGCACAAGTAGTTTATGTATTAAAAAGTGACTTTGGGGAATCACTGAGGAATATATGTATTTTAAAAGGTCTTAACCAGGAAGTGGCTTCAGAAGTAACTGCACACGATCAAGCAGAACCACCACATTTTACCTCCTGCATGAAAAACTGAAGGATTTAATTCAGAAATTTATGCATCAAGGCAGTAACTTCTACTGAAGCAGCTGTTGATCTGGAGAGATCCAGTCTGGGAATTCAAGAGAAAAGTCCACCAATTATGTAGGTTTTTCAGATGATCTTGTAGCCTAGCTCAAATTTATGCCTTCATATTTTTCTGCATTCATCAAGCCTGAACTTCTAATTATTAATTTTAGGTATCAGGTTTAAGGACTATGTCCTTAACTATTTTCCAGGTCTTTCTTAATCCTTGTAACTCTTTATAATTGCCCTTCCAGTTTTTCAAACATTATTTTTTCTCTGTTTGAAAATACTCTCAGTGTGGGCCTACTGCTCAATCATTCAGACCAGACAGGTAAATCAACAAACATCAAGTGCAGCTTCTTTTCACCCACCCACATCCACATAACCCTTTTTCTGTGCCTTTGGAGTGATGTTCAGAGTCCAGTGATGTGACCTGTCCTACTGACTCTGTCCAGGCTGACGTTTCCTGCTGCTTCTCTGTCCTTTGTCATGTAAAACAAGGACAGCATGTCCATCTTCTCCCCTTCCCCCTGCAGATGTCACAACTCACACTTAACAGTCTCATTCCTTCCAACACATACAGTTGGCTTCTCTTGAGTAAAAAAAAAAATAAAGATCTGTTGGACAATTTATGTCTGCTTGTGGTTACAGGATCAGGCCCAAGGAAATGTGAAAAACAACCTGCACTTCAGCAATCAATATTTTTACTGAGTATTTTATAATGATGCTAAGTCTTGAGAAAACAAACTGAAGATGATCGGTGAAGAGTTCATGGCGGTAGTTTATATACAGAGAGCACTGCTTTAAAAACATTTATGTTCTCAAAAGAAGGTATTTGCAAACAGAAGCTTCAAATCCAAGGTAAATCCAAGAGAAAGCATGAGCTGTAAGGGTGTAGAAATACGCAGTTCATCTTCCCAGACAATGCTTAACCCACCTTTTCTGTACTTGTGGAATAATCAAACAGTTGAAGCTAATAACTTTGGTGCAAGATGAGAGTAACTTGACTTTCAGAGATTACAGGTGTGTTCTCCACACCCCACTCCTGTTATTCTTCTTCAGATTCCCTGCTCCCCTCCCCTCCTTCCTTGTCCACCAAGGTAGCTGCAGCCCTGGTTGGTACCAGTATGTGCAAGTGATACAATGCATGGTGCTTTAGAAATGCCTTGGTGAATTGCTGACATCTCAGCAGTGGATTCAATCAGGGAACAGTTGGTAGTGAAAGCTAGAAAATCACCTTCCATTTTTTCAATTGGAATATTTTGTCAGGGCTTTAACTAGCACGCACATTCAATGCAGAAATGTAATGAGTCCATTGTCTGAGCAGCCATTTGCATTGTCTGTAAATTGCTCCTCTTCATTTCAGCATCCCTGGTGGAATTTGTGTTTTAATTATTTAATGTTTTTTATAGCAAGCTTTCAATTCATGATCCCATGTAAGCCTGACTCAATAGTCTGCCTTGTCCTGTATTGCTGGCAGACCAGGAATCAATCACAGTGCTACAGAGTGGCACAGTGTGCTCCTCCTGACATTACTAATGCAGGGAAATGTCATGGTGTGCAATGGCTCAAAACACCTGGGCATCTGATGTTTGCAAACAAAAATAATTAATTAAGGTCAATATTGGTTAGAGGGTGCATGCAAGTCGCCCAGCTCTTTTCCTTATTCCCAGAAGCTTTCCTGTTCCCTGTTTGCAAAAAACTGTTTCCAGGAGAGCTGTTCCACTTCCACCTGAGCCCTGAAGAATTCCTCATATCAGATTAGCTTCTAATGCCATAAACATGCCTGACCTGACTCAGTCATTTATTTTACGATAATATAGCAGTCTGAAGTGCTTTAAAACTTGAGGTCAAGACAGCACAAAAACCACAGGAAAAAAAAGAAAAGTTTGATGGGACATATACCTGTCTGAAAAAAGAAAGATAGCAAAGCGGCATCAGTCAGGGTGGGTTTGTGTAGACATGAGACATTCAGATATCTGTAATACATCTGGCTTGGTCCCCCATGGCATTCCTGTAAAATTAGCATTATAAATCTCTAGACTAAAAGAAGAGAGGATGTTTAATGTCCCATGCTGAGATGTCTAATAGACAGAAAAAGCAACAAAAATGATGATAATGTAGTACTTGCCTAACACAAATTGTCAAATGACACGAGACAGAACTTAAAGAACCAATTTCTCTGCCTTAAAACACAAGGTATAAGTAGAGCAGAAAACCATCTACTCTTAACTCAGATTGGCAGCCTACCTAAGACATTTAAGTTGAATTAACTGCAGATAGGAAAGCAAGAGGGCCTTAAACCCCAGTGTGAGCACTTTAGGATTAAGCCTTTCAGAAATAAATGTAAAGGAAGTGAGGGATATTTTATCTGTAAAAGAGAGAACATCCACTCAGGGATTTGGTGGGCTTTAACTGTTGCAATTTAATGTCACACCTTTACTTAATTCATCTTAATCTTTCCCATGTGTCTGTCCCACTGCAGCTGAGTTCTTTAATTTGAAATATTATAGTGGATCTAATTTGAAAGACAGCATTAGCTGAACCCTTAGCTAGAGGCCTGTCCAGGTGGGGAGGTTTCTCAGTGATGAGTAACCAGCTACTTCGTACCTACTTTGTGTCAATACTCTTAGTTTACATTATCCTGGTGTAGGCTGCATCACACCACCCTGCATGATGCACTGAGAGTTTGTGCAAGCCAAGTACAGCATTTTAAATTCGGATTCACACTTCTTTACAAGTCTAAGGCTGACCTGATTAAAAGCAAGACACAAGATGTGCAGAGCAGGTAGGACACCAGGCTCTGGTGCAGTGGTAAGGATGGGAGATTGACACTTACCAATCAAAAGTTCAAACAGAAAAACATATATTTAAGCTTTTATAATTTTTTTTTTCTTATTTAAATAGGCAGGGGTCTTGGAACTAGATGACCTTTAAGGTTCCTTGCTACCCAAACCACTCTATAATTATATATATTTAAGCCCAAGAGGTCATACGTTCCCAGAGTTACAAGGAACAAGCCATTATGCCAAATGGGATGTTTCCATATGTTATTTGAGCCACACTTGAAATGCCAATAGAGTATGGAAATCTGAATCTGTGAAAGCCAGTAAAATCTCTGATTTTAGATGGTAGTGAAGGAAGGAGGAATGAGAAGAGCACAAATGGACCTTGAAGACCAGGAAGAGGTTCTAAAAGGCTGGGATTGGAATCTGTAAGATAATAGCTCATCACAGCAAAAAAAAAAGGGGAAGGGTTTTGTATAAAAACATAATAAAATCATAATGTTGCTCTCCCATTTTTTGTTTCCTCTGGTGCTACTCACAAAAATTGCATCAGAATAAGGAAACATTAGAAGAAGACAGGCTATTAACCATTCTCCAAATTACACAGAGCATATTCATGACTTCCAGAAGCTGAACCAACTGGGCTGCCATAAATTTATTAAGTTAATCAGGCCCCAGAGTGGACTAAGCAGAACCTTAGAGGCCTCCAAAACAGCCAGATGAATGGACAACTCAATGGCAAACAGAGTTCATTGTATCTGCCTGAAGTTCTGAATGTAGAAGAAAAGGCAAACTGCTAAGATCCATTACAAATGACAAAAGGCCAAGGTACAGCTAAAGAGGGGGCTCTTGGCAGGGAAAGGCATGAAAGTAAAGTTGTTGATAAGTTATTTTTTCATGTGTCTTTCTTATAAACTGAGAAGTGAACTGGATGAAATCTGTCTTCAGGCCAAAGCGAGCAAATTAAATGCTACTTGAATGTAGTTATGACTGCTTTTTCCTTTAAAACACAAGGATGCATTGAAAGGAGATGATCAGGATTTGTACCAGGCTATTCAACAGGAGGATGAGGAAAGGTAAATTTTCAAATTGCACCAAGCAGGAGATGGCCCAGATGAGGATGGAGACATGACCTGAATCTGTGGCTGAGATAAAGGGCAGCAATATTTCAGAAGGTGGTTTAGTAGGGCAGTGCAGCTGTGCACAAGCTGGACATCAGCTGATGTGCTCATCCTGCTCTTAGGTTTGACCTGGCTTAAACCTTGTAAGGCACAAGGGAATCACTTCCATTGAGTCTGCAGAGCACAGCTGAGAGTTCAACTGGGCAGGAAAGATATGGCCCAGTTGGAAAGGTCACCAGGAGTGCCAAGAGGTCTAGGAAACCTGACCCAAAAGGCACATGTTCCCCAAGGAGAATGCTAAAGGGGGACATGATGAGTGTCTTCAAACATGTAAGAGTACATCACACAGGCAAGTGGAGAAAGCTGGTTTCCCTGCCCTTGGAAGGCATGTAAGATATAATTTTTACCTTTAGGTTAGGTATTTTTCTGTTTTTCTAAGAGCAAAGGTCACAAACCACTGGGATGGCCTACAGGGCTATGGAGTCAATTGAAGTCTTTAGGAAGAGTTTGTACAAATATACCACTAATATTTTAAGAAGTAACCTAGATCATGGCCTTTGCCACCAGGTGCCACCCAGCTTTGGGTTTTGTGTGCAGATAAAGTAAGCAAACAGATAAAATAGGCTGAAGAATGATAAAAAGATACAATATCTTGACATAGATCTGTGGTACAACTTCAAGCAGACTGCTGTGGTCCAGCCATCTCCAGCCATCTCAGAGACTAGGAACTTCAGAGGATTCAAAATGCAACAAGCAGGATCAAGGGTATGGCAATTCACAAAAAGATTGAAAAGATTTGGATTATTATCTTCAGAGAAAAGCAGGGGAGACAGAATAAAAATATGTGAAGTAATGTCTGGTAGAGGGAAAAAATAAACAAAGAAATAATATAACAAGATTAAAATGGGGAACTTCTCTGCTATGGCACATCCAAAGCACTGGTGTTAAACCCAAACAGATTCTGAAGGAAAATGTCTTGCCAGCATGGGTATCTGAGGCACCTTCCAGGCTCTAAAGAAGTCTGTTTCCTCTTGCTTGACATCAGGCCTTTACACCATATCCTGTGATTGTACCACACTCTTGCCACAGAATGGGCATGAAACGGGCAAAAGCAGCCAAAAATCTGAAGTTTTGGATATTACTCTTTTTAAAGACAGCAGAGGGGTAAAAAAAAAATTTAAAAAGACTGCTTATTTCAAAGAAGATGCTCTTTACCCCAATAGGCTGGGACTGGCTGGCCATGCCTGCTCATCACTGTAAGAACAGAGGAAAAGTCTTTTCCAAGCACTCCCTGTTTTAGATACATCATGTCCTGAGCAAAAAACACTGCTTTGCCCAAAAGCAGTAACTTGAACAAACTTTGTAAAGTCATGGCCTTGTCATCTTGAGAGAGCTCAGTGTGTGTATTAGGAGGTGCCTCTGTGTGCCTGGTTTATCCAATAAGGAGCAAATAGTGAGAAAGGATCTCCAACCCCCATGACTGCACTGACTACCTAAAAACAGAAGGGCAAAGGTCTTCAGTGCTAAGTCTTACCCAAAGTTAACTTAACAAACCTATTTATTGCTGAATAACTCCAACCATTAAATTTGCAATTACCTATACATATCAGCTGGTGCTTATGAAGAACTAAACTTGGAGGGGGATCCATTTAAGGACACATAGAGACATCAGAAATCTCAGAGACATATCAGAAATTTTGCCAGAAAATGGTTTAAAACACAAAGCAAACATCAAGAGACCAATTTCTGTGAAGGAATGTGGTGCTGTGTGTAGGCATTAAGAAAAATGTGACCTTTGTAATGCTGATACCTCACACAAGGGAGATATTTTACACAAGGGGAGAGGTCCCTCCTCAGCTTCTCTCCACTTATTCAGTGGGTCACTTTGATAAGAAAGGGATGCTGCTCATGATATGGCCTCTCCATAGATGACCTGATGAGTGGCAGCAGTTGTTTTTTAACATTAGAGCCTGTGATGTAGCAACACCAGCCTATTTTCAGCCAACAGTACCGATGCAGTTTTCAATCTGTACACAGCTTCCAAGGAATTTGATGGAAAAGCACCATCTCTCCTGGGTCTCCTGGAACATCACACCTGGTGTGGCATTTGTGAAGCCCCTTTCTCACTGACATGAGCCTTCAGAAGGTTTTGGTGAGGAGTAACTGTATCCTGACAGTGAGACCCTGCGGAAGGAGAGAACACCCTCACACTTTGTGCCCAGGCAGATTCAGAGAGCCTGAAGTCAGTCAGGAGGTTGGTAATACCGTGTAACAGCAGCTCAGAAGGCTCCAGAACAACAATTACCACCTGCTTGGGAAATCCAGGGAGCTTGGCTAAGCCTTGGGGACAGTGTAAAATGAAAGTGGTCAGAAGAACGTCAGAAGGGTTTGAGTGTGGGCTGGGGATAGCCCAGACAACAAAGGCTGTTTGGTAAGAGCTGCTTTCCATCTGCAAAGCAGATGAGAGTTCAGTGCTGAGGGTAATTTAAAAGTCAAATAAATGGTTTAAAATGGCTTGTAGTAAGTAAAACCATATTTCTTTGTACAGTAAACTGCCCTCGTTTGCTGGGTGGATGTATGCACACCAAACCAGACAAGCAGATGAAGAAAAACTGGTACCTGGGTTTAAGGAGAGAGTCTTAGCCAGTCTGAGAGGAGGTGCAGTAAAAGGAGAAAGAAAATATCCCATCAGTGCTTCAAAGAGCAGGTGGACAAGGAGCTGGCGGTGGATGAAAGCACATAACTGGAGAGGACAAATGGAGCCAGTGAATTGCAAGGTAATGCACTGGATATTCTTCTGGGTCAAAGCATTGTCTCAAGAAAGAGGCAGCTTCCCTTCTCCACAGCCCCTCTTACGAGGTTTGCAGAGCTGCCAGTAGTTGTGCAGTAGGTCCTAAATGCCAGACAAAGTTAAATCTCAATTTTCAGTAGCCAGAGGCACAGAAGAAAAAGACCCTGATAAAATATCTAGCTGATAACCTTGACAAAATCACAAAAATAAATAAATAAGCCAGGAGCAGGAGATTCTGGGTAACTCATTGAATACAAAAGGGCAAACCCAGCAAGGTGACCCCAAATCCATATACCTCTGGGGAAAAAATAGCTTTATTTAAAAAAATCATCATATTATCAAAGACTCCTTATCAACTACAGTGGATTCAAGCTGACAGGCTGAAATCAATGCCAGCTATTGGAATATGAAGGCATGATAAAAGGCTACGACTTCCTTTGAAAAATGTATATTTAGATGTAGATCAAGGATACTTTCATTTTGTCAGCTTGGCCATTTTTTGATCAACTCACTTAGCATATTTAATTAAAGATATGATAGTCAATCTCATATCTAATTGCATGCAAATTGGCAATATTTTGCGGATTGGTTCCTGCTCGGGAAATGTGTCTGTTTGTAGTACAGCCCACTTATGTACTAAAATGGCAGCTTTCTCTCCACAGTTTACAGAGACGTTAACAAAGCTGGAGCTGTCAAAAAATAAAACATCCTCTGCTGTAGTTGTGCATACTAACAAGTAGTCTTAATGCTGGTGAAATTTTCATGTAGAAATCAGTAAGTCAATGTCCTTAAAAAGGAAGAAAACCAGGCCTTATTTAGTGCCAAAGTAGACAAATAAAATAATTTGTTAGAGAGAGTGATAAAACCCCACAAAGCAAGTTCAAAATACCATAGAACGTGTTATTGAAGTAAGTTATGTTGGTAATATGAAAGCTAACTGAATCACAAATAAAGAAAATAAGTAGAAGACTGGGGATTAGCATAAGGTGAGGCAGCATCAAAATATCACATGCAAAAATAGCAAACAGGCTGGGTTAGAACAGAAAGAGGATGTTGCTGTGTCTTCACCACAGAAACGCTGATCCTAGGCATATAGAATGGTTAATATTGCAGCTTCAAAGTTTAGTCTAGTGAAAGATTATTTTCATAGTAACATAGGGATGTGTCCTTTGAAGCTAAAATAGAAAAAGGCAAAGGTACAAAAATTTCAGTTGCCCTTGCAGGAGCAGTATCCTGAAGACAATGACAAAGACCAGCTGCTCACAGTTAAATCAGATCAAAATTCCTACAAGGCAGTGGCTCAGGGTGCACAGCCCTCTAAAATATGGGGCAAAAAACCACAGATGATGTTGGAAATTGTTAATAGCCTGAACCTGTGAAATTTTTTAATACTTCAAATCATTCCTAACTAATTGGCATTGGGGTACCACCCAAGAGGTACTGCTGGAACTGGAGACCTGTTTTGGGCTGGACACAGCCATCCAAAAGCACGAGATGTCTGTCCATCCTCAAGACTGTTAAAACATGTGAAGACAACCACCAATGGGAGTATAACATTCTCTATCTCTCTCTGCTGGATTTGCACATCATCTCACCATTCCCTGTAAGATGTCGGGTTTTTTTTATATAGCTGCAAACAAATGAAGGAATGTTAACCTTAAATCACCACAGCTCAGGAATGTGGGGAGGAGAGAGGGAGAGCAGGGAGCTGTTGTGATCCTTCCCTGTGATCTGCCTGACCCTGACCAGCAGCTGCTGGTATAAAAGCACCACCTTGCACGGTCAGGCTGTCCCTGTGCTTTTGCATAGTTTTGAGTGAGGGTCATGGATTCAGTGTCCAGAAAAAAAACCCAACTTCTTTGCACGGTGGAAGCTTTTTCAGACCTAAAATCTGTAGCAGCAAAGCAGCAGCAACACAGACCACCACACCTAAAGGATTTATCAAGTTTTTGTGATTCATCTCAGATAAATTGTTCTCTTCTCCCCTCAGTAAATCTTAAATTTGATGAAATTTGCATCAGAGTGTGAAAAAGAAATCTCAGTCACCCTCTGGAAAATGAGATACTGGTCATCAAATATTGTACTTCCTGTAATTGCCATCAGACTGTAAGAGCAGCCACGCTGACACAAATTGCAGTTTAATTGTTCACAAGATACTCAAACTGCACAAGATGACCCATTTGATCCCAGAGCTGGCACAGCAGCCAAGCCGCAGAACGTGCTCACAATACCTGCCTGAGGAGCAGGAGCCCTGAGCTGGCTTTTAACACCACAGCAGCTGTCAGTCCCTGTGCACTGCTGGGTGTGCCCAGGTCCTGCATCCCTGTCACGGCATCCCCACACCCACAGCTCACCAGCATTCCCACCAGGAACTGGTCCCTGAAATGCATCCCTGCCCTGCAGCCCCCTGCAGCCAGGGACTCCTGCCTGTCCCCAGCCTCCCTCCCAACACCTTAAAGCATTTCAATCACTCCTTAAACTGCTTCCTCCCACAGGGACATTTCAATTCACATCATAGCCCACCAAAATCTGCCAGCAACCCTGATTTCTTCCATCAGAACCTTTTCCAAGCTGGAAAAGGTGGAACAAGATACTGCCTAGTGCCACACACTAGGCACCGTAAGCTGAGGCTGGGTTTTATTCTAGACGCTTCCAAGATTCCCTGGCTTTGCAAATACCAAAGAAGACAAATAGCAAGGATATAGCAAACAAGGCACTGGAGGTATGGGGCCACCCCTGCAGCCCGTGCTTGTGGTGTGAAATAAAGGATTGCTGGCAGTAGGCATGAAGGAGCCTAGAGGTGCTCCCTGGAGGAGCAAAGCACATGGAATTTTGCAAGGAACGAGGCAGTAAGAAAAGCTGAGGAACCAAGGGAAAACCAAATCATGACAAGCTAGGAAGTGCATCTTTGGAGATGTCCAGCTCTGTGAAGCAGCCCCAGGCAGGCACAACATTCTCCTCAGCAGGATGGTGACAGATCCTGCTCTCCAGTGGATCCAGAGAGTCACAGCAAACATCAGGAGAGCCATGGATAGGTGAGGGGAGGAGAAGCCTCCAGGGCCATGGGTTGCACTTGATCACACTCATAGGAAAGGAGGCTTCCATGGCAGCTGGTGTGTTTTCCAATCAGTCACACACTTCCCCTGGGAATTATCATATCTGCTACTGGAGAGCACTGGGAGGAAGAGGTTATGAGTAGCTGCCATCTGTAGCGGGGCAGTCACAGAGCTGAGCAACCCACACATAGAACAAAATATGGGTGATCTCAGCCCAAAAAGGCCCTTGTCTGCCATCTCATTACTTTGCAGCTAGTCACATGCTTCATTGCACAACCTAAAGTAGCATCTCACAATAGGTTTTTCCCTCCAAATTCACATCAGCAGGCATTAGGCAGTAAAATGACATGAAATGCAAGTTTAGGGGACCATGGTACACAGACAACTTGCCTTCAGTTTATTTCCTAAAGGGGACAGGCCACAGTGGCCACGGCACCAGGTGCCTTGTCTCTCTATTTGGCCTGCCCCCTCCCATAACTTCTGCATGAACAGAGAGATTTGCATCTCCTCAGCCCTGAGGAATGCTCCAGTGCATTCCCCACGAAAAGGTACCCAGGGAGGAGCAGCCCCTCTGGAGACGGATCCTTCTTGGAAACAGCAGAAGCCGATTTTGTTTGCAGTGCAGAGGAACACAAGTCTGAGCCCCTCTTAAAACTATGTTTAATGATTCCACAAGTCCCAGTGAATCTCATACTGGCACAAACTTTTGGCCATAAATTATTCAGACACGACTGAAAGAGGGCAGAGACTGCCAATGTCCTGTGCAAGGAAAGAGCAGGGGATTCACCACCCTGGGAATGCGCAGCTCTGGGGCAGCACAGCCACCACTGGTGCCACTCATGCCCATCTCCCTGAGCACAGAGACCCCCAGCAACCAGGAACATCCTTTGCCACAGCCCTACCAGCCTTCACTGTGTAAATTGCTGGCAGCTGAATCCATCTCTCCTCTTTTCCTGCTTCAAGCTGTACACACTGAAAGCAGAGGATGGAGGTGGCTGATTGCCCTGCCCTCATCCTTCTGCAGTGATTTCCAGTTCATCTGCCCCTAACCTACATCCTGGCAGCCCAGCCCAGCCATACATCACAAATCATTTGCATCAAGCAGACCCACGGGTGCGTTGCTGTCAGCAGAGGAGCTCCTTCCAAGGCTCAGGGTTTGTGGCTGCATCCAAACCACCAGGATGGCAGGATGGCACAGGCTCACCCACAGTTGGACTCCTTCAGCTGCCCTGAGATAAGACAGAAATATTAAGGACGAGCCAAAGACCATGTCACAAGGACAAAGGAGATAAATTATCAAATAAGGAGGAAAAAACCAAACAACCCCAAAGGAAAGAAAATGAGGGCTTGACAGTAGCTGAGGTTACACAAGAAGAGGAAGGGAAGCAGCACCTCCCATTCAGCTGGAGAAAGTCAGACAGAAGAGGCTGCAGGACAGTGGAGCACCTTCACTGCACACACTCTGCCCTCGGGTGTTTTGTTTGTTTTTTTCTAAACAGGCAGTACAAGTCCAGGCTCTGCTCCTGAAGATCCTGTCAGAGATGGTGCCCCGCCAAATGGGAAATCCAAAAAGAATCTCAGAGGAGCTAGAACAAAGCTTTGTATCTGGAGCCATGTATGATAAAAAAAAACTCAGATCAGTCTGCTCCAAACATTGAGGAAGTCTGGATAAAAGCATGATGGCCAAGATCTGCCTCTTCTCTGACAGGTTAGCCATAAGCAAAGAAGTTATTTCACTGATTTCAACTTTCCAGGTCCAGAAATGGAAATAGTTTCTCACCGACACTGTCCAGTAGGAAAAACTTGAGCTGTAGGATTTTGTTTTCATCATTACAGCAAAGACAAAATATCAACTTGCAAGACAAGACCAACAGCAAGTGTCTTTTATTAAGTTTTAGAGGTCCTTTTGGGTTTCTTTTTTGCTGTTGTTTTACATTTATGCCAGAAACCAGTTCGTCTAGCAAGCATTCTTTCCCTGAGAGTGCTGGCAAATAGCAGAAGTGGATTCTCCTCCCCTGCGTCCCCCACCACGCCGAGTGCAGCGTACCAGCTGTCATTTGCAAACACTTATCCCGTAACAGTGACTGCCACTCGGGGGCCTGGAGCTTCCGATTTATTTCCATTCCCCAAAATTCATGACAAGTGGCCTGATTTGCAAAGAAAAGCCAAAGGCTGGGTAAGAAAGCCAAAGGAGCAGAAACACAGAAACAATCGTTCCCCTTGTGAAAAGCACGCCTTCAGTCTCTCTCTCTTTTCCTGGCTTTTTTTTTTTTTTAAGTCCAGATTTGGGGTTCTCAAAAAGGATCAGAAGGCCCTTGGCGGTGCCAGCGCGGTCCCCAAAGCGGTGCCTGTGACGTCAATGAGCATTTGTGCTAAAATGCCGAGTTTTGACGGAATCCCAAACGCGCTCGCAAAGCCGGAGCAGAGGCACAAACAGCGGGGCGGGCGCGGCTGCGGGGAGAGCAGCGCTGAGCCCGCAGCGGGCACGGAGCGCAGGCGGGCA
>JAHLSL010000067.1:10991784-11032025 GCA_025920805.1 Petroica traversi
CGAGGAGTGACGCTGCCTGGGCGCTGCCGAGCCCGGAGCCTGCGGGGCAGCGCTGCGCTTTGGCTCCGGCAGCAGCGAGCGCAGGTACGGACAGGATTCCTTTTTCCTGTTGAAACACATTCGCCTGCAGATTAGCACAGAGAGCCCAGATAGCACCGCCTGACTCTCCTGTGCCAGCCCGCAGCCACCCCGAGAGGCAAACAACACCCAGCTCTCCAGCCAGCACCTGGCTCCTCTGGATTAATGTCCTGCGCTCCAAGCAGATAAAGCCAGGTGCTGGAGGGACACTGACCCGCAAACTACCTTTTTTTTTTTTTTTTTTTTTTTTTTTTTAAGCACAGAGTTAAAACAGCACCCAAAAGACAGGGGTTCCCGCTCCTAAAGAACAGCAAATCTAGTGTTTCTGGATCAAATCCAAGCAGGCTCCATAAAATTCCCAGTTTCTAATTTTTACCAACAAAAGGAGGCCAAAGCAGAAAGCAAACTCACAGAAATCCACTGCTGCTTCTGTTCCTTATTTAGGGTAGACTACATCTGAAATCTAATTATCTCTCTGCAACTCCCTGTGCAGTCAAGGCAGACAGAGGGATCTCCAAGGAGCAATTCTTCCAAGCTGCCTGAAACACCTACCTGGGGATGTGACCGACTCTCTCTCACACCCAGCACCCAGAGATGCTACACTGAAATTACTCCAGATCTGTCTTCTGGGACATGCAAGGCAGACAGAATCTTGTACTCAGCAGAGCAGCTTGTTCTTCCAAATATTAACCTCTTCAAACACCTGGAGGTGAAGGAACTTCTTGGGTGTGTATTGACCCAAGGGACTACAACAATGGCACAACCAGTCTGCAAGGGGAGGCTATTTCACTGTTTGGGCTTTATTTGCCCTTCTTTCCACAGATGATGGCAATCTAATAACTGGATTTAGAGTTCCTATACAGCCACACAACAATTTGCTTTTCCAGTCATTGGATCCAGAAATGTCCCTGTTCAGGGACAGCTGTAAGGCATGAAGAGGATGCAGGGGCAGCTCACCTCTTGCTGCAGGGTTCCACATCACTGAGCAGAAGAGGTTCCTCCAAAGTGAATGCTGGTCACCTGGCTACAAGAAAATCAGGGCTTTGGAAGACAAGCATTGATGCAGCAGTTGAAGAATTCCTGGACAACCCAGCTGGAGAGGACTTGCCACTTGCCCTGTAAGGAAGATGGGGAAAAAAAAGAAAAGCAACTGGTGGGGACCTGGTTCATATCTCAGCTAATCAAGAGTCTCTGCAGTTTTTAGAGACAAAATGGCAAAGCACTGTTGGCTGGAGACAGAAGAGGAAAGGGCAGGAAAACAAGTGGTGAGAGAAGAAGCACCACTGATAATGCTCAATACAACTTGAAAGGCAATCCATGCTGCCTGAGAGCTCTTCAGTCACTGCAAAAACCCACACATTTCTGCATAACAGAAGAATGTCCTTCAAGGGACACAGTTCCTGCCTCTAGAGCAAATACATAAAATGTAATTAAGCTTATATTTCCAGGGACAGCTAATTTTGGAGCCACCTGTAAAGAAGCAGAGCCATCCCTGCCATTGTACATCCCAGGAGGCTGGGAGTGTTGGTGAGGAATTAGAGGACTCTGCACAACACAAAGAAGCAGATATCTCAGCAACATTTACTGAGACCCTTTCCATCCTTAACCAATGGATAGGAAGACAGAAAGAAACCAAGGGTGCAATTGCATTTTAAGTGAGACATTAAGGTTTTGTGGCACCTTCTTCCAGTGGCAAGGCTGTGTGGGATGGCCACAGCTGGAGCCCCAGCTCTGAGCATCAGGTTCAGGCAGACTAAACAAGTTTGAAGGGATTGAACCAGCATGAAGGGATGCTGAAGTGGAATAGTTGTGGAGCTGGAGTGTTCAGAACAAAAGCAATGAAGGAAATGGACCAGCTGCCTGAACAATGCCAGAGTGGGTAACACACAAAACCAGCATGACACATTTGCAGGCACAAACTTAGCACAAGGGTGTTACCAATACCTGGTGGAAGAATTTGCATGCCAAAACATCAATACCAATGGAAAGCAGAAATGTAGGTGACAAGAGAGGAAAGGTCCCCCACTGGCAAAGATTTCAGGAAGCACTTTTGAACCCACAACCCTGTCTATCTGCTCAGGCAGCTCAGTCTGCCCAAGACACCAAAACTTGCCACCTCACCCCACACAGGCCACTCTAACCTGAGGCACCAACTCCCAGCTCTGTTGCTCAAGACCAGGGCTCTTCCATCCCACATGTTATTCCTCAGCTGGAAAAAGTAACCCCAACTCAGCTGCTGAGCTGAGCCACCTCCTGACCATGGCAGATTCATGTGAAATTCAGACCTGGAGGCCAAATTTATAAACTCTTCCACCAGCTGAGTGTGTGTTTGCAAAACACAACCTTACCCAAACCTCCAGCTGGGTTTGCAGAGCTCTGGTTTCTTCCCCCTGCTTATCTCCAACCCTGTTCCTATTAACAGCTAATTTCCCCTCTACATCCTTATCTGCCCACTCAGAGAGGGATGTTGCAACACAGAGGTTATTGGCTCCCAAAGACAGGGTCCTACAGCTGCTCAGCACCCTCTGCTCCCCTGGAACCAGATAAGCATCCCCAAACCAGAGACCTGCTGCCCTGTGACCCTCCAGGAGCATCTCCATCAGCCCCAGCTCCCCCATCCCTGTGTGTTTGCTGGGAAACTGCAGTGCCAAAGCCATCCTGCTCCAGTAAATGGGCATAGGGAGAAGGAGAAACATCACCTGGATGAGTCGATAACTCCCCAGGACCATCTGCCAAGGACCAGCATGGAGGAATCTGTCCTGCCACCCACACATTTGCTGGCAAACATCACTTTATTTTACTTATCATCATCACCTTCATTTAACTCCAGCCCAGGAAGCTCCACAGTGGATGACAACATGAGAGAGAAAAAGGAAATGTTTTCAAATTGAAAAGTAACATGAAACCCAGCAAACACTAAATTGCCTTGTAATCGAAATCATTATATTTGTTGGTAGGAAACAGAAAAAGCCCAGCTAAGCACTATGTATTTAGCATTTTAAAGCTAAAAATAGCAGTAACTACATCAGCAGGGAGAAGGAGTTTGAACAGAAAGTGAATGATCACCAGCAATTATTTCTGGATATTTTAAGTAAGTGCCCTGAAATTGAAAAAGGCAACATATGTTCAAATCCCTGTCCAGGTTTACAGGACAAATATAACCAGGTAAAGTATTACATAGAGGGGAGGAATGCTAAAGCCAACCATAAAGAGAAATTAGAGGTTAGGAAAGATCAATTATGTATAAGGAAGTAAGATGTACTTTGACAAGATTTAACACTGAGAATTATTTCAGATTTTGAAAGGAGGATTCTGATCTCCTCTAATAGTTTGGCCACTCCTTGTTCACAAATGAGTCCACTCCATCTGTGAATATTCCTGACACTTTATGTGGTTCAAAGATTAACTCTGAGATGTCAGAGAATCAAACTTCCGCAACAGCATAGTTATAGTGTAATAATGTGTTAAACCCTGCAAGAATATGCTTTTCACTTCATTTAGGAGGATGCTAAAACCAAATCATGCTCTGTGCATGCTCTTCATCAACCACAGCTGGGCCTTAGCTCATCACAAGGGGAAATTTCCTCCCGAGACACACCCAAGGTGCAGCACTAGACATCATCTGCTTAAATTAATGCCTATTTCTCCAGATCCAGGTAGCTTTTCCTCAAGCTTATAGAAGTCTCAAAATAAGAGATCTCTGAACCATAGATGTTGACTTTTCAACAAGTCTTGGATTTCAGGAGAAATTCCACAAGAATAAAAGAAGGCTGACATTTTGTCTGTTTATAAAAGTATATAACTACACAGACTGGATTACTATAGGCCTGTCAGTCTGAAACTAATCCCTGGGAAAAGAATAGTTGATACAGAGCTAAAGGAGATTAATGCCAATCAACGTGTTCATGAAAAACAAATCTTGTCAAATTAATTCTCATTTTAAGAGATTACAGTTTCCTTGATGGAGCAATAGTGTTAATGCAGCAATCCTCCACATCGCAGCTTTCCTCTCTCTGGTTGGGCCAGTCCTGCTCTGAATCAGAAAGCCAGCCCAGCATTCCTTAAAATAAACTAACATCTGGTCAAAGCCTTCAGGATGCAACTGGAAATGGGAACTCTTTGGGGAAGACTCCTGCTGTGCTCTCCCCTTGGTCTGTGCTGGTCAGAGAGAGAGAGAGTGCTGTACTGACAGCCTGGGGAGTAAGAGCATTACTGAGACCATGGGTGAGATGGAGGTGGAAAGGATTAGGGAGCCACTGGAAGAAGAGGAGCAGTGATGAAGCACCTGATGGAAGCAAGGAGCAGGTCAGTGGCAGCCCCTGCACAGCTCCAGGCAGCCCCAGTGTGGTCAGGCTGGGGAAAGAGCCACTCTGAACAACTGCAGGAGCATCAGAGGCAGCTTGAAATGAGCAGGATGACCTCGGTGGCTGACACAATCCATGGAGGAGTGCAGGGAATGTCACACAGGAGAGGGAACACTGCTGAGGCTGCTGCAACACCCACTCCAGGCTGGCAAGTGGCAGATGAGGGGATGTACAGCTCTGTCGCGGGGCCTAGGAGGGATCTTGCTGCACAAGGAGCCCTCAGCTCCTCCCTGCTGCCCTCTGAGTGTCCAGTATCTGCGGGGCTATCAGAGGTGAGCAGGCAGAAGACACCAGCACTGTGCTTGGAACCCGATCAAAACAGGAGACTGGAAATAAAGTCAATCCTTTTGGCCCCAGGAACCATCATGAGACTTGGCCTCTCTGTCACCAGAGAGCACACACTCCAGAAAAACCTCATTGAAAGCAGCACTGGGCCAGGGTGGCTTTGCCATGTCTTACACAGGACTGCAGCTTGCACAAGTGGCCACAGCTCATTCCATCTGACCATGCAGCTGGCACCACATCCAAGCAGTTATTAAAAATAAATAAATTTTTAAAAACACTGCTAGCTCAGAAACTTCTGAGTCCAACTCGCAGCGTTTGTGCAGCGCAAAAGGCAGCCAAGCTGCAAATCACAGTGCAATACACTGTATTATTAACAGCACCCTACAGCAGAACAGGAACTCAGCACTAAATCCTGCATGGAAAACTGCTCCAGGTTACCCATCCCTTTGTATTTAGGTTTCAATTACACCATGGCTGTTGCATTGTTCTCCTGCAAGGCAGGAGGGGAGAAGATGGTTTTGACCTCCCCTCTCCCGCAGCGGGATCCCGGATCCCGGGCCCTGCGAGCTCCTGCTGGAGACCCACCAGAGGGCGGTCGGGGTTGCCTTTTCCCTCCGACTCCATCATTTTCCACCTTTGCATCCCGGGGAGCCTGACCACAACGTCACTTTGTACCTTCTGCAGCCACTTACAGCTGCCTTCTGAAGAAAATATAATTGGTGTTATCACATGCCCACAGATATCTACAGATAGCAGAACATGTTTGCTGCAGATGAATAAGTTATTTATTAATCGTGGTCCCTGGCATGTTGGGGACAGCCTCTTTTAGAGCTGCATCAGACAGCAGGCCCCCAGATCCCATGGTTGGTTATGCTGGTGTTTATAAGATTGGGGTGCCCACAAAGTTTGTGCTGGATTTTTGAAGACTGAAGCTTCTTCTCCTGTTTTATTTATTCAGAAAGGTGAAAACTAGCATATTAAATATAGATACAAACCATTAGAGAAAATTAAATCTCTCCTTCTGAGCTATGTCACACCATTATCAGTGGTGAACTCAGCTTCAAGACCACAGTCACCACTACAAGTTTCAGATATTATCATTATACTACCATTTGTATTATACAGCTGCCTTTGACAGCTCTTGAAACTGCCTTACCTCCATCTTTTTCATGTTTTTGACTTCTCCAAAACAAGGACCACACAGTGCTGCTTTTCCCTCTGCACAGCCCAGCCAGCAGGTACAGAAGCTTTTCATCTGTTCTCCTCCCCCGTTCTACCACCCAACCCATTTCTGCTGTCCTTCTTCCCTGCCTCATGTCCTTACCTCCTCACCCTGTTGTGTATCTCCCCTTAAAACCTGTCTGCCCTCACGTGCAGCTTAATCCCATCCTTACCTGTCCAGCATGGCACCATCTCTCCTTACCTCTGAATACTCTGTACTTCCCCTGTCTGAAGTTGTTTTCCTCCAGAAGAACTCAAAATTCTTTCTGATTGTCTTTGTTTCATGTTTTAGGTATGTTCTACAATCAGCCAGAGCAAAAAGATTCTTTCTGAAGAAAGAACTAGGAAGGCCATCCAAAAGCTACCAAAAGGCAGTCAGAAAGATGTTTTTCCTCTGCATTTGAGTCTTCAGAAAGTCAGAACCACAAAACCCTTTTGACAACACAGTCACACCATGAGAACACAGCAGCCAGAGTGTCACAATCCTTTGCTTACACGGGAGCTTGAGGCTCTCCACACTTCCCAAGGTACCTGCAGCAGTGCTATTGTGGAGGGGACACTGGTGACCCCCTGTTTGAGCTGGGGGGACAACCAAGCCTCTGTTTCTCAAGAGGGAGATCTCTGCTCACAGCTGCAGTGAGCATCCTGCCCACCCCCGAGGCTGCCCATAGAGGGAAGCAGCTCACACTCCTTTCTGTTCTGCACTGCCAAGGTTATCCCAGGAGATGGATCAAGAGTGACATCCTTAGGGAGATGCCCCTGTCCTAGGAAACACAGCTCTGCTGGGGAAGCAGCTGGGAGCCTGCCAGGCATGAGCAGACATGGACTCATGGCAGCAGCAAAGTGACTGCTTGCTTATAAAGGCAGCTGCTTTTCCTGGTGACATTCAAGTACTTTGTACTTGGATTTCACACCAAGGCCTGTGCTCCAGGTTTCCCAGCTCCCATTCCGCTTGCTTCCTCTCTTTGCATTATTTCTAGAGCTGCCCTGTGTGGGTATTTTCATTCCACGTTGTGCCTCCCCACGGAGCTCTGCAGGCAAACACAAGACAGAGGCACCAGGGATGGGTAGAACAGGAGGCACAAGGAAACAAAAGGATTAGAGCCCTGCCATTGTGTGAGAAGCACAGGGAATTAAGACAACTTCCTTCTATGTAATCCTTTAGGCAACATTAGAAAGTGTTTCTCAGTTCTTGAACCAAGATAAACAAAGGAATTTCAGGGGTAGGGAGAGTGATACAGGAAGATATCCTGAGCTGCAGTGCTCCCAGCCCAGCCAGCTGCTCTGGGACTGCAGCCTTGCTCTGCTGGCTCTGCTGTGTGTTTGGCCTCAGCCAACACTTTCCTCTGGCTCACCTGCACAAGGCCAGCTCCTCAGTGTGGCTCGAGCTCCAAGATTTGCTCTGTGCCTGCCAAGGTAGTCCCTGCTCACAGCTGCCAGGTTAACACTGCTTGGGCTGACGTGCCAGATACTGAAATAATACATTACAAAAACAGAGTTCATAAAACTCTATCTTTCCATTGCAGTTGGCTCCCTCACCCCTGCTACATTTCAGGAACAGACAACAGTAGCACCTAAAATGTCCTGTTAGTAATGGGGAAGGTCAGAGATAGGAGCAGTGATAATCCACCCAGCAAAGCTCCCTGGGACAGAAGCTACAGGATCAGCAGATCAGATGATCCAGGCAGGTGAACATTTTCATACACAAGCATTTTGTTGAGATCAAGTTAAAATGTTCTTCCTACCTGCTATTATTCTCAAGGCCTTCCACCAATTTTTACTGGATAACTGGTGAAGTGGAATAAGCTACAGGAGTTAAATCCACACTGTAACTGGAAAAATTCACATTTCAAGTGTACATCTGTCATGTGGGCTCTGTTACCCACATGGAAATAGCCATTAACTGGCTGGTTTCACCTTAAAAAGTTGAAAAGCTAAAAGACGAGGAGAAACCTTCACTGGTTGCTGTGATCCCCAGCTACACACATCACATGCAATGCTCTTCTGGAAAGACAGAAGTAAAAGAAACAAAGTTATTGCAAATTACCTTTAATTTGCCTTTCACGTAATTTCTGTCAAATAATGCAAAATGTTTTCAAAAGCACCTTCTCTTTACTAGACACACATGAAATTCAGATAGCTGAGTTGCAGCAAGCATCTAATTTTGGCTTTAGCACTATATTCCTCACCTAGAGGGGGAAGCTGTGCACAATTCACCAAATTTTAAACCCAAATTTGGGAGCTACTTGAGAGTGAAGACGGACAAGAACCACATTCAAGAAATCAAACAGCAGTTTTTCAGAATAGAAAGGACAGAGTTTTTTACAAAAAAGCGACATAACAAAAATATCAAAGAGCAATTTTATTTATCTTATTTGGCACAAAACTTACAAGAACTGTTTTGTTCCCTTCTTAAATTTAGTACAACGAGCAAGGAAAAAAAAGGCATACTAATACATTTAATGAGCTGTACAGCAAGTGACATGTGGAAGGAGGCACCAGAAAGATCTACCAAAAATCAAAGTGCATGAAAAATACCTACTCTGAGCGCCTCATGGTATTGTATTAAGGCACCACTCTTTTAGAAGGTTTACTGAATACATCAAGAGTGCAACTTCTTGGTTTGGAATGTGAGAGTCCTTCAGCCTGTATCAGAGCCAGATACTGCAACCTCTGAATGCTTCTTCTTGTAGATGTTAAAGGAAGAGAGCTCTTTGTGCCCAACATCATCTCTCAGCCAGGCATGTCACTGTCATATGCTTTGAAAAAGCCAACACAGGTTATCTGAGTACCAGCACTTTACTTCAGAGTTTTAAGCTGTATAGTGTGCACCAGACCTATGCATTCTTTACAATGGTTTTATAGAAAACAAAGGTCAAAGAGACAAAAGTAGCATGGGAGATAACAGTAAATACATTTAGACAGCTTTATCAAAAGAACATTTAAGGGCTTTCTAGAGTATCTCTTTAAAAAAAACGAGTAGTGTTATAATCCAAAATAATTAAATACACTTTTCAACAGATTATTACAAAGCTTCCTTCAGGACTAGCAATCAAGTCTGACAAATTCCACAAGACTTCAGGAACTTTCAATAGGGATGTAGAAAAAGCCCAATATTAGACAGTGGTAAGAGATTTTCATAATTGGAAACGTGTAATGCAAATCCTGTAACTGTAAATCATGTTATAGAGGTGTGTATATACAAAGACACATACACACACACACACACAGAAACATCATTATAAGGGCCAAACAGACACCTTGGTTCATTGTGGGTTCTGCACATCACCACTCTGAAGTATGACAGAAACTGCAGCAGGTTTATTATTTCAGCACCTTCATTAAGAACTATTTGTTTATAAACCAAACCACTTCAGTTATAAGGTGCCACAGGCCAGATTCACACCAAGTGTAAACAGGTTCCAAACAACCAAAGAAGTTGCATCTGCTTCTTACCAGCTTTGACTTTGGTTTCTTTGCTCAGCTGGATCACCAGTCTACTTGCAGGAAGAAGTTTAGTAAGAAATCAATGCCCGTATCAAAACTGAAGTGGGAACCAGTAAATGCAGAATATTTTTATCAAACCACTGTACAACACCTCTACTGTAGAGAGTTTCAAACATCTCAGGAGTTTGAGACTGCTTAACCTGAACTCTGGAAAAACATATTTTTCTATGGACATGCAAAGGCATTTAAATATGAACTCTATGCATTACAATATTTCATTTTTTGTCTTCGTATGGTGTTGACCTCGAGAACACAACTATGTGTGCCCCATTATAAAACCAAAGCACCCTTGAGCATTAAAAATTCTAAACAGCAAGGGTTGGAAAGAAGGGCATCTGGAAGTGATCTACACATTACAGAGCGTGGTGTTTCACAAGTCTCTGAACAGTTTAGTTCATACTTTCTGGGATAACTTTCCCAATACCTTTGTCCCAATACAGAGCTGTAGTTTTCAGTAACTCTTTTACCCCTGCCTTATTTGCTACCACATATAAAACATGCCACAGAAGTGGCAGTCAGGGCTAAACATTTAACAACATGTCCTTTTCATCCTTTATTAACAATTACATTTATTTCATGATTTCTATGTAAGTCATGTAGCAATATAACATTGGTGTTACACACTGTGCTTCCGTTCTCTGGCACTTGGAGGAGGAATTCATTTCCAGATAGTCACATCTTGCTGAAGCATTCCTTTGCATTTGTCCAAACCTGAATTCCCTTTTAAAAGAACAGTTAAAAATCAATAGGTGAGAACATCTATTTGCAAACCTCATCCATGACTTTGTTCAACAGAAGACTCTATAAAGTCCCATAGAACATCACAGAAGAATATAGCAGAGACCACATTGAAATTGGACCACACTGTCTATTTTATACCTCTATCTATAGATATCTCAATATTAACATGTCACTGAGTTTGAGTAGGATGGAGTATGTGGGAGGCTTTATGCCAATGACTTCCAATCCTCTGTGCCTGCCACATTCCCAGTCACTGCCAGTCTGCATCTCCCCCCCTGCAGACAGGGCAAACACACTGGGCCAGCCTTTCCTGAGCCACACTTACCTTTTTGCACATGCTAATCTGCATAACAGCATAGCTTATGAGTGCCTCCTTCAAATCATGATTCTTCTGCTCTTTAAACCGCTCAATGTCAGCCCAGGCACTTTTCACAAAGTCTCTGAAATTAAAAGCAATTATTTCTGTTAGTGTTTCCTCACTCAGCAGAGAAGCTGTGATTGACACAGTGCTCCATCTTTCAGTCAGTAAATCCAGTCCTGCAATTATTGTGCATCCCTCAGTGTCCTCAAATGGCTCCACTACCTATTTCTCCACCTTCTTTTTAAGGTTTTTAACCTAGAGAATCAGTTTCACAGGATAGATTAGGATGTTTATTTGGTTTGGTGTTTTTTTCCCAGGAAGCATCACTGCCATAGAACTTGCATAAGTCAGAATATACTTTTTTCCTTCAGATTCTGTTGGGGTAACTAATTATCTTTATGCCATTCAGCACACAACACTGCATGTTTATCTTTCAATTGTCAAGTCAGAATCTTCAACTCTTCAGCATGAAAACTCACTTGTTGTCAGCATGTGAGGCAGTCAAGTACAATAAACACTTACAATGCAAATTTACTTTGGACAATTCCCTTCAGAAATTAATTTTGTTCATTTGGTGATATGTAGTCAGGTCTCCTTAACTAAAATGGAGGCATATATCTGTAACTCATATTTTCATTTGTGCTGGACTAGTATTCACTTGAAAATTGCTTCCAGAGCTACAAAAGCACATCTCCAATACATCTGCCAAAATTATTAAGATATTGCATTTACTGAGTGTCTTGTTCTTTTGAACTGTTCATGAACTAGTCTTACCTTTCCAGCTCTAATGTTAATGTATCACAAGATACCAGTTTACCCCTTGTGTTATATGACAGACATGCTTTGACAAAATCCTATTGCTTTAAGAACATTAGTTCCTATTTTTCATTTTTGCACACCTGAAGAAAATTTCATTGGAGCACCAGGAAGCAGTTACTCAAACATAACTCCCCAGACCTTCTAATCTCTCCCAAACAGGAGTAAGGTGTCCCCCCATAAGAGAAGTTGCAGAATATGGGCTCAGGACCCTTACACATAAACCAAACTAAATACTGTATTTGAAGCAAATTAGCTTTTGAGTCTCAGCCTATTCAGCTGCAGACCTCCAAGCCCACCTGCTAAATAAATTACTAGTGGAACATAAAAGCATGCAAGTCAGCCATTAGAGTGGGCTCAGTAACTGGGAAAGTCATCAGCTTTTACATAAGCCATACACTCAGACCAGAAGCTAACTGCATGTACTGCACTTTATTTCACAACTTGCAGCTGACAGGAGCTTTTATAGACAGCTCATAAACACCAAGAATATATTAAAAACACTTATAAAATGCAAACACCTTCAAGAGCATCCAGTCAAGGACTTTTGCTAAGACAAGCCCTGTGTTTTCTTTGAAACAGTCAATGCCATTTACCTGCCCTCCAGATTTTTAGACTTCAGTTGCTCTTCTCCTTCCTGTATCTGCTCTTCTAGAACCTTTATCTTGGCTTCCCTCTGCTCAGGGGTTTCTTGCCCAAAGAGCTTGCTGGTCATCCCCTTCAGGGAGAAGGTTCTCACAGTCTACAAAATACAAGGACACTAAGTTTGGGATTCCTGAGCACAGTCACAGGACATCAGGTGACTTTTACTGGCCTTTGTGCTTAACTATTTAGCTGATTTTTTGCTTTAACTTCCATTTCTTTAATTGATTGATAAGTAGCTCTGATGACTCAGGTTAGACTAAGCAAGGTGGGGAGGAGGTAATTTGATGTTCAAACACTTTAAGGCTGACAAGGGTGAACTTTCAGATCAGCCTTCCTAGTGAAGTAAGAAAGAAACTAAGAGAAAAGCCATAAAGGCATTCCATAAAGAACATCAGTAGATCCAAGTGCAACATTAAAAATTCTAAAACTGCCGGTTACCATTTTCAGATAATATTTTAGGTAATGTTATTTCCCATATAAAATGGACTAACACAATATACCATAACACCCACTGTTCAAAAGGCAAAGGAAGCCTTTAAAATTCCCAACATTTTGATCTTTAGGATAGACTTGTCTGGGTTACTCTGCTCCAGTCATATTTACTGCAACCCTTTACTTGCTCAGTATTCAATAAAAGAAGTTTGGCACAAACAGCTTATGTCACCAAGAACCAAGTTACTTTAAACCTCACATGTCTCCAGCTCATATGATACCACTTCTCAAAAGCAGCAGTCAGCATGCTGGTGCCATTTAAATATCATTCTAAGTAACTTGGCTCAAGTGAAAAATAAATTCAGAAAGAGGCATCTTGGAGAAGAAAGTGGAAAAAGACTCACTCCTGTTGCCAGCTCCTCACACTGCTGTTTCTTAGATGTTAAGTCCTGTGCAGCCATTTCCAAATCATATTGCATTAGTTCATGCTTCCTGCAAACTGCCCTGAAAAGTGAATAATGAAAGATTTGTCACAAAATACTTTGGTTTGCTATGTTTCCCTCCATTTACACCTTACAAATAACATCATGTTTTGTTTGTTTTTCACAGGAAGCACCTCCAATTATTCATCTAGCCCAGATTCAACAGTCCTATCACAGACTGCATAACTCCGTAAATGCCATAGTTAAGCAAGCTCGGATCAAAGAATAAATAAAATTCTTAGTACAGCAGCATTCTGCTCCTCTTTTTAGACTCATTCCAAGATACACTCAGCAATACAAGCCCTACCACCTCCTTAAGGACACCACTGTAAAAGAGTTTAATTCAACATACATTACAGAAATATCACAGCTTAGACAAAAGACACCTGGAGATGGTACCTGTCACAGCAGCAATCTATCAGTCAATCATAACATTCATCACATTTTCCTTTATAAACAAAGAAACTGCTTCTAGACTCCTAGAGTGCCTTTCATCTGGAAAAGAAGAGTTTCTCTCTGAGCACCTGCAGTAAGTCCCAGTCCTGTGTGGGCTGGTGATGCTCCATCCGCACTCCAGAGCCGGATGCACAGAGCTCTCCCAGGAGAGGCTCCAAGCTCCCACACAGCAGCCCTCACACCCACCAACCCAATCCTCTGCTGGACCTCTCCAAGAGGTTCAGAGCCAGCCCTTGCAAAGCACAACAGCTTTAGGCAGTCTTGCAGCATAAATTGTGTCTGTGATTGTTAGAGGTGACTGCTTGACAAAGACTAAGGGAAAGCAAAACAAAAAGTTGGTATTTACAGGCACAACACTGCAGCAGATGGGCACTTTGAAAGTTCCTGGAATTTATAATGGCTGTAGCAGCTCTGTTTGGCCTATCTCATTTGAAAGCAGGAGCTTTCAGCACATTGGGGCACCATTACACCAACGGCCAGAGGAATAAACAGCATTTTCTTCCACAGTATACTGATTTTAACATTTCTGTCTATTCACTACTGATCAGATCAGTTCTAATTTGCATTGCCACTCACATGGCAATCAAATAGAAGTAAGCAGAATAAGAAAAAAGAACATAGAGACTCCCCAAAATTGAAATTTCACCTTCACAGAGAACACAAGAGGATACCAGCCTAAATTAAACATTAACATCACATTAGAGAGAAGGACTACAGCTTCCTTTTGAGCTCTAGACTTCTGTACCTACCGCAGTGCTTCTGCATAGAAGAGATATTCCTTCAGCTGATCTGCATAGTGTTCCTCTTCTTCCAGTATGTCATCAATAGAAGCTGCATATCTAGTGAAAAACAGCCCAGTTATATGTAAAGCTGATTAATTTAACCTTTAAGGATACACATCCACTAACAAGGGAAAATACCTGTTTGACAGAAACACCCGTGATAAATAGCAAAGAGTACTTCCAAAAGAGGCTTTTTCTTTGTTTTTAATTAAACTCTGAATCAGTTAATGTCAACACTCCCATGGGCCTGCTTCTTTGGTTGTTATTACAATGAATCTTTTGACAAGTACAAAACCTATCATAAGTCTCCTACTGAAGATGAGGCAGCTTTTCTTACAGGAAAAAAAACTCAGTTTATGCATTTTCTACCCACAGTCAATAAGCACCCCCAAAACAACAACAACAAAAAAAAGACATGGTGCAAAAGAAATTCTTCAAGGCTTGAAGCATTAAGGCCCAGGAATGTGAACATCACACCTTCTAAAAAGTAGAGGTTGCTTTCATGGCTCATTATTCAGCCTGAGTACAAGATAACTCACAGGGGTGCCCTCAACTCCACAACATTAAGTCCCTTCAGCTCCTTCAAAGACTATAGCTTTGCCTACTGCGTTAAGTCAGGCATATTAATTCACAGCAACAGGAAGTTTAACCCTCCTTTTAGGGAGAAACCTGAAGTACAACAGCTTGGACCAAATCTGCAGCTCTTTCATCCAGTAAGAGTTTTGTTATTTAGGCCGATGTGTTCTACAAATGGCAAAAACTTTATTTTTCTAGTTGATACTGCTTATTTGACAGTATTTGGTGTGTTCTTCCTAACCAAGGTGACTGTCTTGGACAGATTTGCAGGGACAGGTCTACAGCTAAGAGGTAACTGCACTTCTCACTTGGTCCAGCAACAGAAATCAGATTCCTCTTTAGCCTGGCACTCAGGGCATGTGCCACTGGAGATAACCAGGATGAATGAGATCCCACACGAATACCTTCATCTATTCTGCTAACTCAGTCTGGATTCTCAGCTATGTGGCAATCTCTCACACATCTGCAGCCTCTCTGAAGCGAGCATATGTCCATTCTTCTCTAGCAACCAGCACAACGTGACCCAAATGCTAATTATAGCACCTCTTGGCTTTCAGGTTTTTGCATAATCTTTGCATTTTTCCTTTTCTCCCTATGCCTCTCCAGCAGTTGGCTCTATGGAAGAAGTGGGAGAGTCTCAAGCTGAAAGTGAACTGGTAATATGAATTTGGGAAGTTTGCAAGTATGATGAGTTGTTTTGATGCTCTGTGAAATCAAAGACATGCACATCCTGGTAAAACCCTACCAAGGCTCTTGGTGATGAACAAATACAACATCTGAAGTGGTCAGCAACAGCAGACCAATTTAAGAAGAAGGAATAAAAGAACAGAGAGAACAAGAATTCACATTATGAACTGAAGTAAGGAGTAAGTCAAAACTTGAAAAATACACTTGTTCTGAAAAAATCCTGCAGCCAGAGGTCATAAATGGCTTACCCTATTTTAAGTTCTGCAGTGCAATAATTTTAGTATAGTGGTTAGATTTCTCAGGGCAGCAGATGGACCACACTTCATTTTCAAGTAAGATCTAAGTTTAGAGCACTGCTAGAGCTCATCCGTGGCAGATCAACTCTCAGAAAAAAACAAAAAAAACCCCGAACAACCAAAAAATCTCACTGAACAAAATCCAACCTTACCTAGATAGGTTTTTATGATGAGTCTGATTTGGGAAAAAAAATGTAATGAGACAAGCTACATTTCTGACTGCCTAAACTTAGGCAAACGAGGGAAAGTATTAAGGAGAAACATTGCAGTATGTTCTAAAGGTACCTGACACATTCTCACTCTTTGTGTAAGCTGTCAACTAAACCCTTGTTTTAGACTGGTTCAATAAATAATGACAGTCTAGTTGATACAGAGATAAAGGGTCACTCATTAATGGAATAAAGGACAGAAGTCAAAAGTCTGGCATTTTTTTCTTTCATCTTTTAAATGTTAGTTACAGCCATTCACTCCAACTTTCTCAGCATACTCTGTCACTCTAGCAAGCCTTATCTTGTAATTGAGCACACACCCAGAGAAGCTTTGGGATGTCTTCTCCAAACATTTAGCAGTTTTAGATGATACTAACCAATAACAACTCAAAAGCTTAAATAAACATCTAGTAAAGACTATAGCATATGGGGCAGATAGAGAATAATTAAATTAGTTTTGAAGTTTAACATCTATATTAGGCAACCTTCTAGAAGTAGCTTTTTGTTGCAATAAATTCCTGCCTGATGTTATAGGAATGGTAACTGACCTGGTAAGTTAAAGTTTAAAGAGATCATAGATATGAACCTTATTGGTAGGAGACCACATGGGTCACTGAAGGAGTTCCTGAAACTCACAACTGCTGCTTCTTGCTTGATTGTCATCACTAAAGGATTATTGTTGTACAACAGTGCAAGAGCAGAGGAGATGACAGACAATGAAATCTTCCTCACACTTCCAGCACGGCCACTATTCTGCATCTTTAGCCCTGTGTTACAGCAGAAATACTAAATATTATGGACATGTGAGAGGGTTCAGCCTCTGACTGAGAAGTGAGATGAGCTCCTTTTAATTGGTTATGCATTTCCAGGTGTTTGACATTCTGGTGTGGTGTATCTGAGCCACTGAAAATCTACTTGTGATTCCTTAACTCCACTATATCATACCAAGTTTTCATAATCTCTTTCATAATTCCTGCCTACTGCAATAGGTGATTAACACTGTATTCCACCCCTATTCAATTATTTTTCCTCTGAAAGCCGAATGCATTCTTCACTGCTTTTTTCTCACCAGAGCCCTCTGCCTAGAAAATATTGCAGCTTTTCTTGGATAGAAACCACTCATTAGCCAAAATATAAAACTGAAAACAAATTATTCAGAAGGGGTCAAATTCTTAAAGATTTGTGAAGAAACTGAGGGCATGGTTCTTCAAACCCTTCTACTTGACAAGGCCAGGAACAATTGACAGCCTTTAACTTGACAACACCAATAACAATCAGGCAGTAGTACACACGTAAATTTGTCCTATAAACTAAACCTGAGAACCTTATTTCCACACAAATTACACTTTACCAGTAAAAATATGGCATGAAGTGCCAAACACTTTCCATCTCTTGCTGGAGTTGTTACTTATCTGTTGTGTGGGATTACAGAAGAGGAACCAGAGAGATAAGAAATGCTCTTTCACTTGCTATGTGTGACTACCTGAAAAGCAGAAGTCATGAGCCTAGAGTACCATTTCTGTGAGCACTCTCAAGTGCTAGACTCTTATTTTGAAGGCTGTGCTTCACATACTCTGCCAAATGACTCTAAAGATGCAAAGAGAGAGAGGATTCTTTACTTTATTATATCCAGTCAGTGTTTGTTTCAAGAATCCACTGGAGTTTTGGGGCCGATTAATTAAATTTCTTAACTCCCTGTAATTAAGTCCAAATCTGAGTACTATCTACTGCATGGAACAAAATGCTGCTATCAAAACCAAATGGATCTCATCAGGCCTGTAGTACATTAAAGTTGTATTCCACCAGTTTCTGGCATAGTAGCTTAAAAGAAAAACTGGAAAGCTTCCAAACACTTCTACGATTTCAAAATAATAATAAAAAAAGAAACCCCTCTGGTTCTCCTGAGGCTTTTTGAGCTACTTAATACAGTACATGGATGCTAAAACTGTGCCTGCATCCAAGGCACAGAAACACTGTATACCTAAAAACAACGCACCCCTAACTTTTTTGGTACTCATATGCACTTTGGGATTGAGGGAAAAGAGAGGAAAGAGGGAGAGTTCCACATCTGGCTTACATCAAACTATCAGATATTCAGCCAGTACTTACACATCCATGTGGTGGCCAGCACTCTGCAACCCATCCCCCATCTCCTTCTCTATTGCACTCCACTCACTGTAGGAAAAACAAACGAGAAACAACATCACACATGAAGGGTAAGGGAAGTTAATAAGCTGCATCCTGTATATAATTTCTTTCCAGGTGACACCTGAATAGAAACTGCCTCAAAGTTAGACTTCGTCAAACTATTTTCTTTCTTTAAGGAACAGCACTGACAATGTGACAAGGCCATCTCTAGCACTCTGGAAAACAATTGCCCCTAAACTCATCATCACAAATATACTTAGTCTGGGATGGGTTTTGAGTGTAATCCTGTTTAAATAGCTGAAGCTCAATTTAAAACAAAATCAAACAAATGAAATCAAACCACCCAGCACTTAATATAAATGGGACAAGGGACAATGACAATGGTGAACTTTCTGAAACAGATATTGGTCTCTCCAAGAATATACTAAGCTTTCCAGACTTACAGGATAGAAGACAGAAGCCTCTCATTCCAAAAACTAAGGCTGCGATTTGACTTTTGTAAGCATTTTACTTCTCCTGAAATTATTTGATGTATGTAGCTTTACGTTTTCATAGTAGACTGCTGTTTAGTTCTATTCATTAAAAAAAATTCCAACTTGCAATTGTGTCAACTGCCTATTCACATTAGAGAGACTATTTAGATAAAGAAAGAAACAGAGCTACAAAAAAGATAGCAGGAGACTTGCTCTGGACATCCTGGTGGGTACACTGCCATTTTAATTGTGTTCTCAGCTTTGAGAAACCTTATGAGAGTTCTTAGTTACAAGAATTAGACCCACAGCTCTTTTAACAAGGAAAAAAGAGGTTCACCTTATATTTCACATAATTTATGTGTAATGCATCTATTCTGTCCTTCACTTTTTCTTAAACATTCCACTCTGCTGATGTTGATATTTGTTTGTGTTATTACAGAACTACACCTAATTTCATTTTAAAACCCCCAATGAGAAAGACATCTGCAATCCATTAACCCAGAGAATTAAATTTAGCACTTGAACAGTGTGTAGAAGCAGGAGGTTTCCCTTAACCAGAAGTTTAGATTCTTGAATTCTCCAGTGAGATGGAAAACTTGAGCATGCAATTCCCTCACATAAATCAAAAAAACGATTGGCAAATTCCCTTCTAAAAGCTACTAAAATTGGATAGATATAATTTTTGATTTTTATCCATTAAAAGAACCTAGAAGCTTTTCAGAGACAACTGCATGAAGAATAGTGAGTTACTTCCTGAAGAAACAAAATGCCAAGGCAGCAGCAGAAGGCCCAAAGGTCTGGCATACAAAGCAAAAGCTGAAGTCTTGCACTAGAGACTAAGCCCAGCAGACCTAGAGATCTCTGCATGCAGCACAGACATCTCGTTAGCACTGCAATACAGAGTTTTTCAAGACAGACAATGAATTATTTCAGATATCCTTTTCAAAAGCATAACAATATAACCAAGAAATTCCCTTCTCTCTCTCTCCATAACTGTCTATGAATGTATTTAAAAACTGGATGAACTCTTACCTGAATACTCTTCCGTAGTTGCCATGGACTTTATAGACACCATAAAGCCGGTCTGCTACTCTCTAAAACATTTTAGAGACAGATTTTGGTCATCAACATGAAGTGCAAGTGCTTTGTGAAAACCCAGATATATATTCCAAGCTAAAGCCCTAATGTTCTTACACAAGTAAACAAAATTAGGCCTAAATCTAATCTGAGCCACTACTGAAAGAAAAAAAAAAATAAAAAAAATCAACAGCATTAAGTCCTGGAAGACTGAAGTCACAATCAAGGCTATATTGAAAAGTAGCATTTTAAGTCTATCTTTGGAAGTGCTCATTGACAGAATATGTCTGTGGAGACAATAATCAAGACCCCTTCAGTTTCTGATAAGCAAATATAAGGCATTCTTTATCCAAATAATGCTGAATTTAACCACACACTTGTTTATTTAATTTATAGATGGCAATCCAGAAGTCCATCTTGACATCAAGATTGTAGGAAAACCTTCAGTATAATTCTAATAAGTGACTTGATTTTTCCACCCAGCTGAGAGAACTGAGGGAAAGGAAATGAGCTTTCCATTGCAGAACTCATTGCTCAAGATAGAGGTCATTTCAGCTGTTTGGAGTGCCAGTACCTGCCAGAGCCAGCACTACAATGCTGGCAAAACCTCAGAAAAAAAGACACGTGTACTCTCTGAAGTGTGAGTTGTAATCCAGATAATGCCCTTGGAATCGTGATGTACCAATGAATGAGAGTCAACTTCTGCCAGAGGTACCATTATTATGGCTGTCACAGCAGCAGTAAAAACGAAACTTAAACAAATTGCCCAACACATCTCACACACACAACCCTGAGAAAACAGGACTGTCTGTAGAACACCACTCTTGAGAGTGATTAATTCTCTCAAGAACCTGAGTTTAGCAGGGCAATCCATTACCGTCCTCTCTGCCACACAGGTCCATCAAAAATTAAATCCCTTTTGAACATACTAAAAAGAAGTATCATGCTCTCATTACTGGAATTTTAATTTCCTATTTCCTTTTTGAGTGTTTAAAAAAATAACAACCTTCCACTCTCAATCCACAGAGTATCTTAATGCACAACATAATTGTTGTCATCATTAGAAAGACTATTATTCATTGCAAATCAATGAAGGAGCCAAATATACTGGGAAGCATAAAGGATTCACACTACAAGCTCAAGAAAACAATGTTTTATGTCTGACCAGAAAACAGTGTTTTGAGGCCCTTCCCAAACCAAACATCCAGCAAAAGCAACTTGTCTGCTGAGTAGAGAGAAGCAGACACCTCGACCCTCTCTAAAACACCTCCCGGCAATACATGACCATCACAGGACAGGGCAGATTGGCAACAAGCACTGTCACACTCAACCATCATATCTGAACTCCTTCCCCCTCCCAAATCTGTACAAAGTCAGTGCCCTCACCTCTTGCTGTCTCCTGCTCCACACTACAGAGACAGACTCCCTCAGGCAAAACTGCCCTTATTCTAGAACACATATACCACTTCTCTTGACTAAACAAGAAATACTGCCTTATAAATAAATCATACTATTTGTCACGACACACATGGGAAATACTTACAGCTCTGACTCGCAGAAGGTGTGATATGACAGACTGCAGTTCATCGCTGTAGTGTTTTAGCTCAGTAAATCTCCTGGGAGCAGGAAACAGATAGTACATCATTAGCCATCATGAAAGCAAGCTTTCACAGCATGCACAACAGAGCCACAGCCCTGCAGCCAGCACACGGAGCCTGCATTGTGCTGGAGTGGAATTAGCTGAAGACTCCTAAAGAAGTGACTGCTGAGTTTCATTTCCCCGAAGTGAACAAACATCCCAACACTTGCATGGCTGCTGTTTTTAAATGCAAATGTTGACTGCTCAGATTGAATTAAGAGATAAAATTTTATGAAATAAAAGTACTTTGCTGAAGTTATTACATCACTGTTTTGTTGTCTGGATTATTTAATGGGATTTATAAAAGCAAGGGTTAGTGAATAGAAAAGTTTCAAATAAATACAAAGCCAAAATCTGCTGAACCATATTTCTTAATAAAAGCACGTTTACATTTCTGACCTGACAAAGATACTTTACTTTCAAGCTGCCTCTATCCAGTTTTGGGCACAGCTTTTCAGGGGTTCAAGGAAGCACTCACAATTACAGCTCCCCTAAGGCTAATCCATTCAGTAACTGCAACATTACATATGAAATCCTTCTGAGACTTGTACCTGCACAGGAGTCATGTATGGCTGAAGGCCATCAAATCACTACATCTCAGCAAGGTACCAGACAGTGAAGCCACTGCAAGTGACACGAGCCCACTGCTGACTTGTCACTTCTGGAGAACAGGCATTTTATCAGCCAGCCCAGTTAGGCCTCAGAGGCAATTTAAGCTGATACCTTAAGCTTTTGCTAATAACAAAGGTGAATCGTTTACTACAGCTTTGCTAGTGACAGGTAACCAATTAAACCACAGCAACAGCCTCCTGTGTACACATAAACCCTCCATACTACACACAAGCCTAACTCATGACCTACTTTGGTACACAGGAATGTATTTATTTCATCCAGATGGGAAGCCAGAAACAGCTTTACCTAAATTACTAAACAATTATATGAAAACAAACACAGGAGAATGCAACTAGAATCAGGGAATGGGAGACTGAGATTAGTGTTCCAGGTTGATGTTCAAGAATAAAAAAAATTTCATCCCTCCTCCCACCACAGGCACATAGTCAGGCTTTGTACTTCAGAATAACTTGTACCCAAGAGGTCTTACTGAAATGAATTGGGTCACTTCTTTTGGGTGACCAAGTATGAAATTCCAGGGTTTTTCATTTAACACCTCTTCCTCCCCTGCCAGGAAGTCTTCCCCTAAATATTCCCATCCTTACATTCAGGAAGTAGAAGCTTTACTATGACTTCTAGTATTTTTGATTTCCAAGAAGCATTTTTTATAGTATTATGACATACACAGGGTTAAAGTACATAAAAAGATTTAAAAGTTAGCAGAGAAACTGTATGGGGAAAAAGAAATGTAGTCACTGATCTGCACAGTGGGATTTAGAGAGCAATCTTTTCAGTTTACACTTTATAAAATATGCACCAGGGCTGCATGTCAGACAGCTGCAGACACGTACAGTGAAGATATTTGAAATAATTGAACTAAAAACAAAAGATTAAAAAGCATGCCTCCAGCTCAGGAAGACTCCCCCTTTCACTCCAGAAATTTATAATGGAAAGTTTTATTTATCCTGTTTTGCCACAAGAAATCTTTTGGAATGCTGTACTCCCTGAAGGCAAGAGTCAGGAACCTAGGAGGACTTTCATTATCCTCACCTCCAGCAGCAATACATCTTCTCCCACCCAATTCCTCCTCAATTCAAAAAACAATTTTTAAAAATTACTACTTCAGAATCGAGCTGTTTTCTATTTTTTCTCATAAAAGCATAAACCAAAGTACTGCTATTTTTTTCCCATTTTTTTTGTGAAGGCTGAAAATTTTACAAATATAATTTTCAGGAAAAACTGTTTTTAAGAGACTGTTAGTGTTGCAGTTTATTTCTCAAGTATTTGCTTAAGTCCTACTCATAGCTCATGTAAAAAAAAAGTTACATAATTATAAATTAATTTCCAAACAGAGCTCAGTGAGGCACACAAAGGGATGTTTACTTTCCAGTGTATCCTAACAGTAGAAGTGTGAAACAAGACATAGTTTTGGCACTCAGTAACTGAGGCTTTTTTAACTATCACTTTTCACATGGTTTTACTGGTTCTGCAACATTACCAACAGTCTAGATACTTAAGTGAGCTATTAAATAGAACTTGAGACACAAATGAAGAACTGATTGGGTCACATCGGTGTAGGAACACCAGTAGGTCTCTTAAAAATATCTTTTATGACACTGGCAAAGAAAAACATTTCCTTTACAGTAGACAGCATTTCAATATAAGTTTACTTTCTGAATTTTATTCAGGGAGGGTAGTGCCATTCTCCTGCTTTGTGAAGGGAGATACTACAAGAACAGAACTGTTCACTAAAAAACAAGCCACGTGTCTGAATAACCACAGAAAAAATATCAGAGCACTACTTATAAAAAAAAAAAAAAAAGCCTGCCTTAGGAAAGGATTTAGTATTTTCTAAAGAAATCTTTCACCAAAACCCAAAAGCTATGGTTTTGATTAAAGCCCAGAAAGAAAGGATGAGGGCCATTAGGCCAAATCAGAGGTCTGCAGTAGAAACAAATTTACCTCTGAGTACCAGAATACTGTATTTTTATCACCATTTAATTCCACCATTGAAACTATAAATTGCTTCCCACAGGAGAAGGTTGAGTTTCCAGCCTGCATTTGACCTTGAAGAGCAGCCTTGTTTCAGCTGCATGAAGCTCCTCATGTTGCCAAGCTGAAAGGTGCAGCCCCACAAGGCAATCCTGACTGGGAGCTGCAGCTGCTCCTCACCTGAACCTCTCCTGGCCCAGGAACCTGAAAGCCTGCACTCCACACAGCAGTCACACCTTTTGTTTCAGCAAGGTGAGCTTGCTGAACCACTTCACCAGCCAGCCACACAAAAGCACCAAAGGTAAAAGCAGAGGGGCCAGGCACCACATTCCAGGCAGCTCAAGTGCGAGCATGCTGGGCAGAGCAAGGCACTGTCCCTCCTGTTAGAGCCACACATGCTACAGCAAAAGGCAAACAAACAGCAGCTTCTGCTCAGCAGTTATTTATTTAACAATTTGTATCTCCAAGTGCAATTTGGGAGTTACCTAGCTGGCAGAATACAACAGAAAACATGTGCCACCTCTCAACTGCTGTGAAGGCTCTACCAAGGCACACACACTTAAGGACTGTTTTTGTCACAAGCCCTTTCCTCATGTTTTCCTTGTATTAACCTTTTCCCTGCTTTTTAACAAGCTACTTCTCACAACAGCTTTGCTTTCTGAAACACTGTTACCTCAAAAGATAACAAGGATGCTCCTTAAACAGTCTTGCCCACCTGTGCCTACAGTCAAGACTTCTGGCAGTTTCCCTGCTGTGAGAACAGGAAAAGATAACTCCTACTGGCCACAGAGGAAGATGACTGAGGATGAAGCATTCAAACAAAGGACCATTTTCACCTGCAGATACAGAGAATTGACATCTTCCAATCTCATTCATGAACATTACTCTTTTATTAAATCCTGGCTAAAAGCTTCCTGGCTGCCACAGAAGGCCCTAAGAACAAGCACAATAAAAAAGGAGGGACTGGACCAATCACAGATTAGGTCTGTGAAGAGGTTCAGGAAGGTATGTACCCTCCAACATCCTTAGATTCTATTCTAACACCCACAGATTCTATGGAACAGAGAACAGAAAGCAGTCAGGCACATGGGATCTCCCCAGGGAGCATCTCCTGCTGCCACTGCTGGACAGCAGCTGCAGACAGAAAAGCACCTTGCACAGGTCCCTATGGCCTGTGGATGGCAAACAGCAACATCTCTTGGCCCCACCACTGCACACTGATGCTTCCAAACTACTGCAGAAGCAGAAACTCCTATTTTACCCCTTCCCACATCACCAAGGGTGTGATGAACCTCCCACTATACACACTGATAATTCTGAGCAGTTTTTCCATGCAGCAGATTGCTCCAGTGCCTGTCCCAGAGCTCTGCAAACTGCAACAGAGCTGAACTGACCTCTGGGCTTCCAAAAGCATCTGTGAAAATTGGCAGCTTGGAGGGAACTATGAACTGCAACACCAGGGTGTGTGCATCCTGAGCTGTACACTAGCAGACTTTTGGAAAGACCTACTATCAATCTGTATTCTGTCCATGCTTGGAAAGATTTCTTGAAAACAAATATTAAGAGGTTCTTTTTCTGAGTCTGGTTTTGGGGCTTTTTTGTCCCTTCAGTTTAGTCCAGCTAAAATGAAATATTCGTTTTACATAAAGTGATGAAATTTTTCTGAATGCTTCCTGCTTCTGGAGGCAGGATTTATCAAATCTTTTCACACTACCTCTTTACTGGGCTTCTGTTAAGATTTGAAGTGCAAAAAGATAATTTTTCTTTTCAGAATTTATACTAAAAAGATAGAATATTCTGCCACCTGAAGTCATGGTTGTAACTGAAAAAGGTAAATGGAGGGAAGAAGGATGTGGAATCTTACTTGTCTGGGTTTTTCACTCTGAATGTTGCATTAAGAGCTTTTAATCTGGAATCTGCCTGAAAAAGGGGAAAGAAAGCTTTGTTAATTTAATGCAATTAAATTCCAGTGACAAAAAAAATCTCAGCCTTCTGGCAGCACCATTAGAAAAAAGTCCTGCCTTCATGGCATATTTAAATCTTCAAACATTGAACAAGTTGACAACAGCTGCCCTGAATGTCAGATATCTTTATTAAAAAGTCAAAAAAACTAAGCTATTTTTGTTAATATGATGTAAACAGTAACCACTAAAATAAAGTTGGTATAATCCAAGTCCCACAAAAATAGTCCCTTCTTAAAATGCTGCACAAATCATGGAGTTAAGATACACAACCCCACATTCTTTTTAGATGAAGCAATTAGGTAACTTAAGACCATATGGACAAGCTATTTTATATTTTTCAAACCAAATAAAACCAGTGGTAGAGTGACCTCTATATGCTCTTTATTACCAGGAACAGTTCCCCAGTGAAATCAAAATCTTATATATGTTGTTCTCTTATTTTTTATGACTTGCTTTACAGAAAATATGTAATTTGTATATCAGAATAGAGCACTTTTTAATGCAATGTTCTTCTCTACAGTAGAGCATATATAAATCTCTACAGAATAAAATTCAATACCTAATTAAAAAGGTAATTGACTGCTTTAGTTTATGAGATGTTAGTTTACCAATTACTGCAACAGTAGTATTGAACACTTCTAAGGAGATGGAGGGGGTTTTTTTCCAGTTCATTGAATATTCAACTGTGCAATGAGTATTTACTCTTAATAAGACACCAAGACAAATGAGAGATCCTAGCCTCATCACAAAGGTCCACATCACTACAACTCTTCATTTCTAAAATGCATTTTACACACAGCTCACTCAGGGCTCATCCATACTAAAGAAAAACTCCAGTTGTGGGTAAATGACTGGAGTTTGCTTTTGATCAAAACATCCTTCTTTTCAGGAAAAGGAAAATAAATCAGCACACCTTGCAAGGTGTATAGATTTCCTATAGGGTACTCCTTTAGCTAACAGGCTGTGCCTCAGCTGCAAGCAATAAGTTACTTCAGCAGTACTTGTTAGTGCTGGTATATGACAAAAGAATGTTTTGTGCCCTGCTACAAAAAACTCAGAGCTTGAAGAGCTATTTTGAATTTGTCAGTGAAGGGAACACCGTGTTTTCCCAAAGCAAAAAAGAGACCTGCCTTTAGGGCCCTTGTAATACCATCTACAGAAAAGACAGGCACAGTCTGAGACTGTTTCACCTCCCACTGCATTTGGGCTGAGCAGAAGACACCCCACACATAGCCTGGAGAAAAAGAGGCTCAGGGGAGACCTTACTGCTCTCCACAATTACCTGAAAGGAGGTTGTAGTGAGGTGGAGGTTGAATCTCTTCTCCCACAGAACAAGCAGTAGGACAAGAGGAACCAGCCTCAAGTTGCATCAGGGGAAGTTCAGATTGGATGCTAGGGAAAACTTCTTTACCAAAAGGATTGTCAAACACAGAATCAGGCTGCCTGCAGAAGTCACCATCCAGATGTGTTTAAAAGATACGTTGATGTGGCACTCAGAGACATTGTTTAGTGGTGGACTGGTGGCAGCCAGGTTAACTTCAGCTGTTCTTCCAATGACCAAACCACCCAAACAAAATATAACCTACAAACCAAAAGGTAAGGGAACAAAACCCTCCAGACTATGACTGACATTGGGCAGGTTCACTGTCACCACTGCATGTGACACTTCCCTAAGACTATCTTGCAGAGGGAAGACAAGGCAGCATGGGGAAGCACATCTCAGACAGCACAAGGAACACAAAGCACTGCAGGAGCTCCAAGTCCCAGCCTTTATACCTGTTCAGAGAGTTTCAGGGGCTTGGATAGTCTTGGATCTCCACTGCTACACCCCAATGAATCATTACACAAGCCAGTTACATCTTGGGTTGCTCTCACACACCTGCAGGTGCTCCTCACACATTCTCTCATGGTACAAACATCACCTAGATACACTGACATTATCAGGGTCCTTCCCTCTAAGCAGCTATCTCACAAAACACTGTATTTATGTTGAAACAGCAGGCATCAAAGCCATTGGAGTCTGTTGGGGCATTTGGAAAGGACAACTTCCTACCCTACAGCTCCGGGACAACCTTCTGTCTTTTGTCACAGGCACAGGTAGTGCTCTGAAGGAAGAGTTCAGTAAGTTCATACAAGCACTGTCAGGCAGGAAGCATGACCCTGACAACTCTCAACCATCTCAGCAGGGCTATTTCCTTTTTGCCAGTTGCAGCACAGTAACTCTCACACACCACTTTTGATCATTTATACCAGTTAGGCTTCTAGAGAAACATCTGTCCAGTCTCAAAACTGATTTAAGAGTAATAAACACAAGCAATTTGGAGATGAACCACCCATCAATGAGGTACAGCTGAGGAGTTTTCAGACAGTTAATGCCTACTATGATTCTATAATCATTTATGTAAACTAAAGGGAGATGGAAATTTTCTCTTTCCTACAGGAAGGGTTAAAAGTTCCAAGTGACAAATCCCTTAAATATAAAACTAAGTGCTGGGGTTGAGAGGGAGGAAGGGCATGATTTAATGATACAGCTGGCAAATAAACAAAGTCTCCAACATCAACATTCAGCTGCAGAATGCTACACTGCATTAATACCTAATTTAAAGCTTAGTTAGAGGGTTCAAACCCTCTCAGACAAAAAACACATCCTGCTTAAATGCAGCAGAGGCAGCAGAAACATAAACAAATGGTCTGATTTCAGTATAAAACATGCACTGAATAGACATTTTCCTTCCAGTGTAGTGCTATTTATCGAGGGTTTATACTTCAGATGCAGAATAAAGGGAAGATTCTTTTCACCAGGCTTTTGAAAAAGTTATTTTGCTTTCCTAAGGAAACTGGAACTGTAAAAGGGAAAACATACACAATCTAATCTAGAGGGAAAACAAGACTTGCCCAGCTCTCATTTAATCTACAATGTGGTTTCAGGGAAGCAAATATTCTCAGCATTCTGTTATGAGTTTTCTTCCATAAACACACCACTGTGTGCTCTCCTGAACACACCCTGCCAGTACAAACTTTCTGAACTCCTATGAGTATATGCAGCTTCAGAGCTTTGCATTGTTTGCAATATGAATGCTCGAAGTATGCAAACTCCACTGTGATGGAAAAGAATTATTGTCAACTTAAGTTCTCAACAGTAAATGTCAGTATCAAAGCCCCTTGGACACTGAGGATAAGAGCACCAGAGATTTTCTTTAGCTTTCACTATTTAGAATAATTCTTCATAATCCACCTAGTTTTCAGTTGTGATTTCATGAGAGGAGATCACATTACAATGAAACAAAAAGCTCAGTATTTGTCCCCTTACAGTAATTCTTCCAGACACAGCCCAGCAATCTATCAGCTTCTCAGATTCTTGACCTGTACAGACACACGACCTCAGATCATTTATTCCTGCAAGTCTTCCCCCCAGTTTACCCAGCCATGAACTCGCTGATGTCAATGAGGATAGTATTACTTCAAGACACTTTCTGTTAAACAGTTAAGGGGCAACAAATCCATCTGTCTTAGTCCTTTCACCAACTGCTCCTTACAAAGAAGTCCTACAATTCAGACCTCTTTGCTTACCTTTTTTTCATACCTTGCACCTCTTACCAGACTAAATCTGACCCCCACCTTTAAAAATGCTAAACTAAACTGAAAATACAAAAACCCACCTCTGTGGCATCAAGTTCATTACTTTTAAAGCTTATAAGGATCATTCTTCCACGTTACCAGCAGAATTACATAGGCACATAACAAGCCTGCTAGAGAACTTAGCTGCAATCTTATCTATCACATGCCAAAAACATCACTGTTTTATGTAATAACAAGAATTCACAAAGCAATGCCTTTAACTCATTCTTAGAGCAACCATCCCTTCATAAATAGCCTAAAACACGTATGCTGGAATATGTCTGTCACAGCAATCATGAGACAAACAAGTACTGTAATTACCTTCAACTGAAATCCAGTCTCATTCACCATTTCTTTCCATCCACCTTCCTAAAAATACAGAAGAATGTTCAGTTAGAGTGATTTAAGAGTGCTGCAGCTTTTCCAAGTCCCTGTGAGAGCCTGTATCAAAGGAGCTTCTCCAGTGTGCCTGGAGTTCTGCCTCAGTTGCCCTCCCCATGTCTTTTCAAGAATCTGGGTTAAGAATAACCAATCATTATGTACTAATCTCCCCAAAAAATCCTGTCCTCTTCACTACCCAATTACCTCAATCTATAAGCTGGGGCAAGAGCCACACTGCTTTGTCTAAAGAGTAGCCATCATCTTTTGCCTATGAGATTACCAGCATCTCCAAGGACCTCTGCAGCTCAAGGCAGAGAGCAGAGAACATAGAGGTGACAACAGTCTGCAGAGCACTGCCATCAGCTGGCTCAGGTGTACTGGCCAGTTTTTCACTGTTTTCAACTCCCATACAGGGGTTCACCCACATACTGTGCTGTGCTGTGGCAAATGCAGCTGCTCAATCCAGTATTTGGGAATTTCTCGAATCTAAGCACAGAAAAAAGGACTATCCAACATCTCCTAAAGTTGAAAGCTGCAGAATGCAATGCTTAAGCTGACAACTGGACCACTTCTGCAACGATGTGTTGTAGGAGTTTTGGACCACGACACATGAATGGACCATGATCCAAACCACAAGGCTAAAGAAACCACAGATACCCAAAGTGTGAATGGGAAGCCAGTGCTGTCCCTGAACATGCAGTAGCATGCTAACCAGCTCAGCTTTAGTCCTGTGGAAGCTTTCCCAACCAACATACATTAGGTTTCCAAGGCTGTTCCAAAGAGGTGGAAATTCTCTCTTAGGAGCCTTACAACTGGAAAAAGTCATCAGGTAGATTAGAAGGGCAACTGTACAACTGCAGTGTGCTGTTTAAGAAGCTTTTAGCTGGACGAGCCTTTTCCACCTCAAGTTTATTCACATTGTCTATCCTTCCTCCTGACATAGAACAAGCTATGGATCAATAGAAAGGAAGAAGCTCAAAAGGACATTATCCTAAATAAATAATCACTAAATATAGTAAAGAAATAACTTTACTATACCTGCGTTAGAAATGCATAAAAGATTTTGTCTTGGCAAAGAACAGGATGTGAAGCCACACGTAACAAGAAGTTTTCCAAACCAATTCTTCTTCTTTCCACAAAATCTGGATCCATATTATCTGCTGATAGCTTATGCCAAACAAAGTCAGCCTAGTTAAACAGAAGAGTGTCAACAGTAAATTAAAAAACAAACAAAACAAAGCAAGCCACTGTTTTAGTTTCCTTACCCTTTTTTCTGGCAAAGGTGGAACAACAATATGGGGGTAGGTAACTGACAAATAATTCCTCAACAACTCAAATTCACTGTAACGTCGCCACAGAGACTCCACTGGGCCACACTGTCCTTCACTCTGGGACTCAACAGCTCTGAAAGATAAAGCAGCAAATTTGAGCATTAGTGAGCTATCACCTACTCCCCTAAACCATCAGTGTAATTAGACCAAAGGCCCCAAGAACAGTAGTGACTACTGTATGACTTTCCCATAACAAAAAAAACAAACTTAATTATTTTAATGTCTACATACTTCATTTTAAAATTTTTATAACTTCTGCATGAATGCACTCAAATTTTTTAGGACCACAGGAGAGGTCCATGCACATCAAAAACAAACACACATGTGACTTAGTCCACACCATTACAGAAATAGCCCTATTTCTCTTGCAACAGTGTTAGGTTCAAAGTCAATAAAATTTCATGAGTACTTGAAGGATACAAAGCATTTTAAGAAGAAATTTTCTATTCAGTGGGAAATTCTTCACTTCAGAGGATAAAAATTGCCTTGAATACAACAGCTGATACAGATACAAATGTAACTTTAAAATACTAAGATATTTTAAAGGATATTTTTAGAAAAAAGAGCAAATTTCAAAGTATTTTCCAATTTTCTTTTTTTTTTCCCCAAAATCATGTATTTTTATATTTAAGGACTAGAAACGTAACAAACTAGCTAGAGCAAGCAGGTACAAAATTGATGTGTCTGAAAAATTTGCTGAAGACTTAAAACCAACATGACCTAGCAAGGCAGTATAGAATTTTATGTTACTATAAAAGGAGAAATCATTGAATATTGTAGGATTGGAAAGTAATACAAAAACGTGATGAGAAAAATCATTTTCATACAAGACATTCAAAGCAACAGAAATACTTTGCAATATCATAAAATAAGCATTGGGTAGTAACACTTCTTGGCAGTTAGCATATGCCAGAATAAACACAGAAAGAGAATTCACACAAGGCACTTAACAGAAAACAGTGATGTCTGTATCTGCTTTAGTTCTTCATTTAAGTGACTAATTAGCATACAAAGCACTGGCATAAACCTACACAGAACAGTGCTGACTGTTGAGTTTGGAAGGGACCTCTGCATGTCTGTGATTCAACTCCCTTTGACAAAGCAGGATCCACTTGGGTTTTGAGTATCTCCAAGGACAGAGACTCTGCCACCACACTGAACAACCCATCCCCATGCTTGACAAATCTCACAAGAAAGAGGCTCTCTTACTTTTACATGGAATTTCCCATGTTTGAATTTATGGACACTGCCTTTTGCCCTCTCTCTGCATCACAGAAGGAGTCACTCCCATCTTCTTTACCTCCCCACCAGGTACTGATCCACACTTGCTAAAACAGTTGTCTCTTGCACAGGCTGAACAATCCCATCTCTCTCAGCCTCTCCCTGCAGATCAGACAATTCAAGCCCACAATCATCCTCACAGCTCTTCACTGGACTTGCTTTAGTAAGTCCACATCCTGGTGCTAGAGAACTCAGGTCTGGGAACAATAAATTATGAACTACAAGTAGTTACTCATATGGTACTTAATAGAAGAGAGTGCTACATTATTTTTTCCAGCGAAAGACAGGCTTTACAGTTCCTGAACTCACCAGAACGTTCTGAAGTTTTATAATATTTAAGTAGCACACAAATTATTGATAATTTTTTAAGCTATTCTTAACCCACAAGTTCAGATTTCTAATGATGTTACTGAAAAACAAACAATCCCACTCCAAAGTTGCCCCAATTATTTGATACACTTAAACAAACTATAAGACCCCTCTACTTGTGAACTCTCATTAGAGAGGAACAGTCTTGCTACATGCTTTGGTTCAGTTACATCTTAAGGTGGAATAATGTCATACAGAAGAATGCAAAAGATACTTTTTTAACTTAGTAAGGTGGAACATCTTTTATGTATCTACCCGTGCCTTAGGTAGGGAACGTTTAGGGAAAGGACGTTTATTCCAGGTGACTGAACTTGTAGGGAAAAACAAACTTCACAACTAAGAAGAAAATGGGATAAATTCATAGCATTCAACACAAACTGCTGCAGAATAAAACTATTTGAGAGTGACTCAAGAGAAAAACGCAAGCACACTGCTGACAGCCACTATTCACACTGCCAGCATCCCACAGAATTCTTCCTTATTAAGAGTATTTTAATTCAATGAAGCTGCACCTGCAAATACTGAATTCTGAAGAGGGTAAGCTCCAGTCTAGCGTGGACTGACAGGCTGTGCAGCATTCCTCCCCACACTAACTGATGCACCATTTAAATATTTCAAGAATACTTCAGCTCAAAGCAGGTATCTAGTGATTGAACTATTGATGAGTAAGAGGTAAATTTGAATAGACAAGGAATTGAGCTACGATGCCTCAAAAGATTAATTGTTTAGTCAAAAGCTGAAGGCACAAACATTACATTCCTAGAGGACAAACTCCCAGCAGGGTTTGGTAAACAATCTGGCCATTCAAGACACTCACATAAAAGTACTTGAGAATTACAGATCCTTTTTATCTCAGCTTCAGCAGCTTTCCAACCAGCTGCACTGACTTACACCATGGGTTTCAAGAGCACTACTTCCACATGGGTTATTTATTGTCAACCCTTAAGCAAGACTGCTACTGAACAGGCTGCACGAGCAAACATAAATAAGGACACAAGAAAAACCCAGGTCAAGACTGCCCTGAGAACCCAGCCACATCCCAGGACGACCCAATCTGCAGATACAGATGCTGCTGTGCCAGCCTTCAGACAGAAGACTGGTCCACTCTAAATTATGCCTAAAATGCTCTGTAATTGTTTTGCAGAGTTAATTAGAAAGTAGGAGCAGCAAAGGCTACATTGAGTCTTAACTGTGCAAAAAAATTAAACACCCCCTTGTGAACATGCCTGCTTATCAGATTTGTATTTGCTACAATTAATAAGAACCCATCTGTTATTTAAAAAAAAACATAGTAGTAACATCTCAGTCCACACACATTAAGCAGAAAAGTAAATTAAAAAATTTTAAAGGTCATTTGGGAGCATAGCACTTCAGCAGGAAGGGACCAAAGCTTTGCAGAGAAGCCTAGTCCTACACCAGCACAAACCACTACCTTGTTACTTGAAGTTTTATGCCAACACAGGGCCTCAAGAACTCCAGAAGGAAGCAGACTGCCAGACCAGTTGATACCATTCCCTGTATCTTCCCTGCCCACATCAAAGACACTAAGAAGTTTACTACATCTAAAGCCTACTGTCAATTTATTCTGACAAAGCAGACCTGTGGACAACAGCTACGCTTCCCTCAGTCTCAGTTAATCAAGCTTTACAACCCTTGTGAGGGACACAAAAACATCACACTATACCCTGAAGACAAAGATTAAATTACTACCAGAGAATCTTGAAGGTCAAACATGCCTACATAGTTTATTCTTTCTTAACTAGACAGCATCTGATACAACCACCTCACTCTAGTGAGTGTTAAGCAGCCTGACACTATTCTCATCTCAGACCATACTTGTTTCCTTTATTCTAACATGCATTTATTCTCAGGGTCTCAGAAGTGCAAACACTGCCTTTTACAGCTGCTTTTATCTTCATCAGGAGGGCACCTCTGCAGCACCTAACAAAGACACCATGTCCCTTTAATTACTTGATTTGAACACATTTAAGACATTTTGAAATTATTAATATAAATTTCAGATTCCCACTTACACCCAGGCTTAGAGTAAAGCTCCCAGATTGTGCTCTCTAGAGCACACAGTGCTGGAGAGTTGGGTAAAGGAGGGGTGCAGCAAAGTTCTTTCCAAAGCTGTGGTGGGAAAGCACTGCACAGCCCTCAGTCAGGAGCCTGTGTCAGCACCACAGCCTTTTAACGAGGTAATAAGAGTTTGAAACTGCACTATGGATTTAGGACAGGCAACCAAGATGAGAGAAATCATCCTTTTTTTTAATCACACCAAAAATGCCTCCACCTGGTTACATATGAGGTCATCAAATATCACCAATTACATGAGCATTTCCTCCACAGGAACACCATTTCACAAAGGAAGTAGAAATCCACAAAGGTACTCATTACACTTAATACCTTCACTACCATCTAATTTTTTAGACCACGTTACGAACTCCCCCGTTAAATGCAAGTATTGCAGACCAGTTTCAATTAAGATTATAATCACTTGTTGACATTCAGTCAAACTTCTTAATTTGTTTTGGTTCTAAAATCACAATATAATACTTGTACAGTCTTCAGGCAGGAAAACCATATGTTTCCCCTTTAAGTTCACTTTTAACAATGCAAGTCATTCATTGAACGAACCAACCTGCCTGAAAAACTTAAAAAGACAAAACTGAAACCTTCAGCTTTTACATTTATAACTGATGTTATCATAACCAATTCGAAGAGTACATTACTCCATGTCTCATTTATTTGCCTCAATTCAAAGTGTCAATGTGAAAACTTTAGTCCATTTAATTAACCTCTTCTCACTTCCCATTTAAAACTAATTATCTTAAATGAGCCATTAAATAATTCTGAATGCAATAAAAAGACAAATGGCTGCAAAGAACTAAATCAGACAAGAAGGAAATACATGGGTTTATTTCCTTGTAAAAGCAATCACCTTTTCAATGGCAGAAGCAGTAACTTTGCTTCCAACCTTCGACCTTCCAGTGTATGAGAAGTGACACTTCCACTCCCTATAGTGGGCAAGGTTCACTCCCTGTGCAGAGAGAACATCATTTTGGAGGGATGGGCGCCTTTCTCCACCACCTATTTAGAAATAATCTCTGTATTCAGGCTGATCAGACAGCTGATGTCTAACAATTGCTCTTCTGCCTGGCAAGCTGTAGGACAAGGAGGCACCTCTCTCCTCAGATTTTCCATAGCCACATGATTCTTTGGATTTTTTTTTACACTGTTACCCAGCTTACTGTATTTAACTAAAGCATACATTTGTCAGGCAGATGAATGATTCAGAGTATCAATCAAGGAAAAACCAGCAGAAAATTAAGGTCTCAAATCCTCTGTCTTTTTTTTCACCTCCCAACTCTCCTCTGCTTAAAGCTCATGCTGAATTTAGGCTTTTTCCCCTCGTACCTCTTTTGGAGTACTTTGGACACGTCTTCCTGACTCCCATTGGCCAAAATCTGCCCTTTACTGTTCTATCAGAAGGCAATAAATCTCTGTGGGCACTCATCCTGTGCCTCTTCCCAGGAAGCCCATGCTGGGCTTTACACCTAGCCCAGTGTAAATCAAGAAACTTTGAGAAGGGTACTAAACAAAACATAACAAAGGAAAAACTGAAATCCCACAATGCAGCACTGCTATCACTGAACTGTGGCCTGGCCAGCTACTGACTTCCAAGTTTATTTCCCTCACAGAAACTTTCTTTAGAAGTTCCCACATTTTGGATGGGCAATCCAAGGTCCCAAGAGAAAAGCAGGTAACACTCCTATCACAATGTAACTATTGGAAAACTTTCCAAATACTGAAAACAGAAATAAGACTAGTAACTTCCCAGCCATACTGGGGGAGCAAAAAGGAAATAAACTCAGTCTCCTTGTCAAACTACTGCAAAAGGAAGTGAAGACTAGTAGGGCTGGACACCAGGGACCCTGCTATAAAGAGGTCAGATACCAGGCTGCACAAACTTGTGCTACTTTTTCCTAAAGCCACATTTAAAACAGAACAAATTCAATATACTCTAGTCACCATATTGTTTGATCACGAAGACCAGGATAGAGATCTTCTAGTCAGGGATGAAAGGAAAGTGAACTAAATGGAAGCATCCTACTACTACTACAGAGGAAATTGCTTACTTTAAAGGAGACCAGAGGGAAAAACGGAATTCCCTGCATGTCCTATAATTAAAAGTGCAATACCACTGAGCACTTCAGAGGTGCTCTGCATTCTGATTAACTCCCAGCTCTGTCATGAAAAATGACAGGTACAAAGCCAGGAGTCAGATTCAAGGGTTTATTCTACCTGAGTTCTTGTAGTTTCATGCAGACTCTAACATAAGACACAGCTGCCTAAAATTCTAACAAGCAAGGCCCGATTTAAGTAAGATCCTGGGTATTTGCTATTTCTCTTATAGAAAGCAAGTGATACACTCAGCATATGTCAAGAAGGAATATTTAGCTACACAGTTCAAGAATTTGTATTTGCCTTAATGCCATTTCCCACAAATAGGGAGAAGAGACCTCTGTTCTCAAAGGGAGAATATAAAAATTGATTTATTTTTAAATAACTGTATAGTTTAAGAGAAGCAATGAAACAAACTGACAATATGACTGATTGAACGGAAAAGGCTCACCACAAAAAATCATATTAGCTAATGCAAAAAGGTGCAAGCCAAGAAGATGATGCTTTTGGGAAGCACAACCCTCAGAATTTGCTGAGGCTCTTCAGTCTACAGCAATGGAGGTTGTTTGTCTCAAAAAATATCTCTACATCAAGGTATAATATTACATTTTTAAAAAAAATCAATGAAGTCACACAAAAATGTGAGCATAGTAATAAATCTTTCCATTTTAAAAAGTAAGAAACACCATCACTTGCATTTTGAAAACATTTTCACCAGCACCAGCAAAACTTATGTGTTAAAGGTTCAAACACTCAGCTCCTGCTCTGTAACAAATATACCATGGCCATAATTGTATCCATTTCGCGTCTCTTATTCACCCAGATAGAATTCCTCAATTTAAACTGAAATTAAATCCTAGATAGCAGTACTGGTGGAGCCCCAGTTCACATAAACATAATGCAACTATTATTAAGTGGTCTTCCCTTTATATTACTATAAGCAGTTTTATTCCTCAACTACAAAATATCTTATTACCCACAGACAAATTACTGTGAAGCCCACCTACAGCTACAGGCTCAGCAGGAAGCACATTTAATAGCCACCAATTATATTTATGCAAGAAATTTTGCCTTCTCAGCAAAAGGAATAGAAAACCTATTTTATTAGAGATGTGACAAACCCACTTTTTCAATCTCTCTGTGACAAACATGTAATTGGTCTTGGATATTTGCTGACCACAGAGTAAAATAAATCTTAATGAAACAAGGCAATCGGGCCAGCAAAGTACAGTTTTGCCACTATGAAAGAACAACTGGGAAGGACCAGTGGGAGCAAATCTAAAGTAATGCAAGGATGACTGGAAAAGGAGATGCAGTCAGCATGTTCTGGAGCTGCATAAATCTGCCCCCAGAGTAAACTTCATATCACAGTCAGGCCCCAGCGATTCCAATTTTCTTCTCTTTTCCTTCAGAATATCATTACAATAAAAATAACACTACTTCCATGAGAAGATGTGATCTTTAATATCAATACACTGTAAAAGTATTTCTAAGCATCTGAACAACTGTCAAGGAGCTACAATATTTGAAAAATATACATCTATTTTAGATTTCTTTCTTTAAGTTTAGCAAAAACATAGTAAACTTACCCCAGCAGTCAGTGTGACTGGTGTGTCCATCAGCTAAACAAGCTAAGAAGACTTCTAACTAGCACACAGAAGGCTTACATCACAGTACAGCAATTTGAACTCTTCAGAGCCTTTGCAAAATGCAACTGCTTTGTTTCAGAAGGTTTTCTTTGTAGAGTAGATCATCCCAAAGGCAAGGCCAAAGGTTAAAAATAGTAGTACAAAGAAGAGCAAAACAAAACTCCTAATAAAGCCTAATTTTGAAATTCTTACTTCATCTGAGTAACATGCTTCTGCATGATAGGAGTCATCTGTGACTGTCTGGGAAGTAACAATAAGTTAGAAGAGATTTTAAAGCTTTGCTCACTACTCAATAGTTCAATTTTTTTGTTTGTGATACTAAGAATGTTTATCATACCAGTAGTATTAATCTTGTTAACACAAGAAGACTGAGAGCAGTAAGCTCCCCACCGACAGTTCAAGCCAGTATGAAGAAAGGAAATAGTTAACTCTAACCCTTAAACCATCTACAAGGACTATGTGGCAATCAGATCAAGCAAAACACTTCAAGTATAAGCTGAGCAATAAATTTTGACCACATGACATAAGTCATGAGACTTCTCTTTCTTGTCATCTCAAGCAATCCTAACTGTTACTTTAGACTTCTCTCACATACAATCTCTCAAATAAGTGTATAAATTTGTCCAACTTATGTCCAAGGAACAACCAAGCAGTTGCTGACACATTTTTAATGCAACAACTTTCAAACACACATTTTCCCATCAAGCCCTAAATGAAGAATTACAGTACACAGTTACACAAAGCCAGTGCTAGGACTGAATTGGAGATTAGCTGCCAAATTTTCACAGGAAAAGCTCCTCCAGAGTGGGTTGATAACCATGTAACAAAGCACAAAACAGCTAAATCCTCTCATCAACTGTACCTGATTATTTTTAGGGGAGGAAGGAGGGAAAAATCTGTTTAGAATGGCACATCCATGTACTCTTGAGACTGAGCTCTCATCACCCACCTAGTCTCAATGAGGTAAGCAGTGTATGTTTCTTGTATGTTCATGGCATTCCTCCCAGTCCGTTTTTCAGCTTCTGAAACCGTGATTTCCATTTTCTTTGCCAAACAGTCCTCCATCTTTTTAGAAGAGGAAAATAAAGATTCATGTAACATTAACAACACAAGGCAAAGGCTACTAACCCTGCCTCCCCTTCTCCCCCACCACATTTGTTCAAATAAGACAGGTCTCTGTGGGATAAAGGCTTTGACAGGGCTTCACTTTATACCTATGTTCTGTATCACATTTGCAAGTGAAAACTGGAAACCTGCTTTAGGCAGAAAACAGAAAAGTCAACAAACTGACAATTTCAGGTACCAAAAACCACCCTGAGCTGGGAGGATAAAGAAACGAGAAATATTTTTCTTTCCAGCTAACAAAGTAACCTATTTTTAAAAAAACAAACACACTAACCCCAGTACTTTCTATCCAAACACCTCCCAACTACCAGCGAATTCCTCCTCAGGACACCCGGGACACATACAGCCACCTCTCCCCTTTCACAGGAAACAGAATATATCCGGACCAAGATGTTTTCCTTTTAATCTCTCAGAGGAGGATTGTTATCTTTTACACACTGGCCGCCAGAAATCAGCAAG
>JAHLSL010000067.1:11032425-11111422 GCA_025920805.1 Petroica traversi
CCGCCGCCGCCTGTGCCCACGGACGGGCTCCGTCCGGAGTGCTGAGGGCGTCCTGCCCGGCCTGGTGCCCCAAAGGGGCTCGTTCGTGCCCCTGTGCACGGACACCCTCGCTGGGGCAGTGCTCCGCTCGCCCTCAGGCAGCCTTGAGCCTCCTCTCCCTGTCCGGGACGAAGCTTCCCCAGTCCCTCACCCGCAGTCTTGCAGCTGTAAATGTTTATTTCTGAAATTTGTTGGTGTTATTGTTCCCCTCTTAGCTCTCGGGTCACCGAAGAGTTCCTCGTGCCACGCTTGGCACACCTTTCCTGCTCGGATTTTTTTGACAGCCTGTGTTGTTACAGCAAACAGCACATCTTAAACAGAAAATACATTCCACTCTAATGGGAAAAAGTTCAGATACTTTCTCGTCTTTCGTCCATAGCAGGATGTGTCACTTTCCTCTACTGAGTCTCTTTCAGCTCTTTACTTTCGCACAGGATGTTTGTTAGCATTAGGCAGCTCGGGTTAATTTTTTTAAGCCCACCAGCAAGTTATTTCCCCACTCACTCCTTTACAAGTAGTGAAGGACTCAGTTGTGCTGTGCTGCTTTTGCCTTACCCTCTTGGCTGCCCTCCCTCCCAACTTCTGGACATCCAGAAGTGTGTTCCCCTGCCCACCAGCTCTTCTGGACAACACCCAAGGATGTCCCCTTGCCACGCTTCCTCAGGAGGGATTGGAATAGGTCAAATCTGCCAAGTTCAGCTCTGGGGAAGCCTCTGACATAATTTAACAAAAGCTTCAGCCATCCAATATCTTCTCATTGAACAGGAACAAACCTCCCTGAGTATTTCTGTCATTCCTTGTCTCTTTTTGGAGAGACTTTCAGCAAGTCCACCCTGCAGCCCCTACAGAACATCTACATACACTGTAGATATACATATAGATATATAGATATATAAATATACGTCTTCACTACTGGGTTTATTCCCTCATGAGCCCATGGTGCCTACACAGTCCCTGTGGGACTGGCAAACTGGACAAAGAGGTTGTTCCTATTTACTCCTCATTCTCCAAATACCATTTTGGACACTCAGGAACAGTGCCATTGTTCCCTGGTTCACATATCATATCAGCCCTTGAGATTTCCTATTTTTGCACCAGATTCATGTCCTTTGATTCAGGCAGTACGTTCTTTATTATCCTTATGTAGCTTTTTTCTTTTCCTACTCTTTTCAAACCCAGGTTAAAGGCCACTTCGGGGGATCACAGAGTTGTTATTATGGGCTTCTTTGCTTTTCTTTTTTCTGCTTTGTGTAGGAAATGGGGGTTTTTAAAGTGTTAACCAGAGATGAATTTGCATACATTTTTCATCCAAAAATTAATCTTTTTCTTTCAACAACAATTAAAATAAATCTCAAAAGCCCCTTTGAAGACCCCATGAATTAATATTTGGCGTCTGGTTTCTATTCTGTTGTCTTCAATGTTTATTCAACTTTTTCCTCAGATTGTTTGAACTGATACCTCAATCTATCCTTTCCCACCCCTCCACCACTGTAGTTGGATGGAGTTTCCCAAGCTTTTCCACAAAAGGCTTTCCTAAAACAAAAGTTTTTTACAAGTATGTGAACTGTGATTTGTCCTCTGAATAGGACTGATTTAAGATTTGTTTTCTAAACCCAAGGTCCAGTTTAGATGTAAAAGCATGATTGCACATTGTAAGACACAGTCTGTTTTTCATTAAGCTATGGTTTTCTTATGTTTACTCAAGATGTACATTAAGATACATACCTTGTATCAATTACACTTGCATTTGCAGCATGTGCATACTGAATTTTTTCTGATCTATATCAGTTATATAATGGAAATATTTATGTGAAACTCATGCAGGGTATCATACTTTCTACTAGATATTTTTATTATGGAAACAACATTATCAATAAAGTACAGTAATATATTGTAGGTCTAACATTCTGTGATTTCAAAAACTATTTTCACCTTTGAATTTTCTTCATACTACTAAAAAGATGTGGAGAAAAGTTAAAACATTACATATATAGGTTGAGGGTAGTGATAGAAGTGCCCAAATCAAGATTACTGTGAGCCTGGGTAGCCCTCACGAACATCATACACTGGAGAGTTCAGAGAGGAGTGAGATGTCTCAAAAAAACAGTATGCAATGGAGAGATCTTCCATAAGCACCAAAGTCTCCAGCAAAGTGCTCTTCCTGAGCCACATTTCCCTACCTCAGCCTGCAAAGAGGGACAGCAATATTTTCTCACAGCACCATTCTGCTCTCAGAAGAACTTCCAGGACTTTTGCTGCTTTGGTCAAAATAAGCTGCAGTGCTTCCCCCCCTAGCTAGGCAGAACCACTCATGCAGCCAGGGTCTCCCTGGACTCCCTCTTGTCAGGATGTGAGTCCAATCTCCTGCAGGTCAATCTAACCAGGACACTCTTCTGCTCTTCAGCTCCTTCACTAGGCAGCAAGTCCCTTGTTCTACAACTTTAAGATTGCAAATTCTACTCATCTTCCTACCTATAAGTTCCTCCAGTCTCTGAAGCTGCCCTGATTCTCATAGTAGTCTCTGGAAAATGAGGAACTCCCTATTTTCTATTCTGTAAGTCAATTTGTGTTAATCCTGCTGTTACACTGGATAAACTGCTTTTTGATGAAAGAAAGCAAAGCAAGGAGTATTACCTTATAAACTGGCTTCCTGGTGTTTTTTGTAATGTTCAGTGTTCTTATTGGAGCTTTCAACAGCCTGCACTTTTCTAGCAAATAAAACACCTTAATATATATTATTTTTGATGTTGTCCCCTTTGTCACAACATTATTTATCAGTATTTTCATTTAGAGTTCCCATCCTTCAACTTAGAAGTTATTAGATTTAAAAGATAATACCACCACCAACAACAGTAGCATGATGGTCTCACTTTGCTGGAGACCATCATGCTACTGAGAGCTAGAGTGAAAACACCTAAGGCAGTAGCTCTGCTTTGCATCTCTCCTGCAACACCCACAGCCTTTCAGTAACCTCAGGAAGAGAGAGTAAAGCAGCCAATATTCCAGCTGACTGCGTATCCTGTGCAGGATCTGCCTGTGCTGGTGCTCAAAAGCAGGGAGGTTCAGGACAGAGTAGATTCACAGAGCAACACCCAGGAGCTGAGGACCCGCCCTCCTCACCACAAACATTTTAGCTGATAAGTTTTAGGGTGCCCCTAGCCCACTCCCAGGGACTGTCCACCCTTCACACCTTCCAGTTTAGTTGCTATTGAAAAAAAAATCCATGTGTGCCTGCCTTAAGACTGCCTTGTAACACAAGCCAAAGCAGGAAGGCCAGGAGTTTCTCTTCAAAAGCACATTCCTGATCCATGGTTTAGGCTCCTGGATCTTATCATAGTTTCACTACCAGTAATAATAATACAGAGATCACGAGTCAGGCTGTCAAACTGCTCCTACTTCTCTCTACATGCTAATTTCTCCAGAACTTAAGGTATTTTCTCTCCAGAGGCATCTGGCAGCCGAAGTGATGTCAGGTTGTGCTGTTGGTCTTCAAAGGCTGATCCTCACTGAAGACCCTGGCATGTCTGTGTGTGATGTCCTTGGTATGATGGATGCAGCAGAAAGCAGTGCTTGCTTAGGATCCCTAAGAAAATACAGAAGAGGAATTAATGTCAAGGAATTGTCAGTAAAATGCATGAGCAGCTGCTTCAGCATGGCTGTGTGCAGGAGGAAAAGTAGGTGAGTTCAGGCTCCTCATAGACATATTTCTATCATCTAAATATCTGAGTGAAATGAGTACTAAGGAGTAGGACTTTGTTAATTTTCAGAGAAAGAATGGAAAAAAGAGATGGGTGACTTTTGGGTGGAGAAAATAATTCAATTCCACTCAGTCTGAAATTGTTAGGCAGTGGTTACCATCCATTTCAGCAACAGCATATCTTATACCACAAATAAAAAAAGAAAACCAAAACTAATCCACATTTTTGAAAGAATCTGTACAAACACATCAACAGTATGAATGAAAATGTTTTGAAAGTGGCTTCAAATGCAGCTCAAAGTGAGCCATGAGAAAACTTCAAATGAAGAAAGCCAGAAGATTTGGGACAGAACTGAAAAGGAAAAAAAAACCCAAGCCTATACCTAATCTTGATGCAGCTTTGGTGAAGGGGCCTGTTACACAGAGTCTGAGAGAAGTTAGAACTAAGGCCAGTATATCTGGACTATGCAAAGACTCCAGTAAAAGTCAAACACCACTTAGAAAATGCAATTATCCTGTGTGGCTACCGAAACAAACATTAGCTGAGAGGCTGGAGCACAGGGAAGCTGGCAGGGCTAAGGAGAAAAGGTTGTGGCAAAGCAGACAAGGCCACCTGTGCCCAAAGGAAGTGTGGCTGTGTCCCTCAGGATGCAGTGCTGGCTTTGATTGCACTCCTTATGCCTCGGGATCATCAAAGGTCACCACACCACTGCTGGGACAAGCTGTAGCAAGAGAATGGAAAATGCCAAAGGTCTTCATGGTATTTTTCCTTAGTTGGTAGCAGGGACCCCAAGCCACGGCACCACATCCAAGATCTCGAACACCAAAACCCTGTGAAACTGAGGCAGTGCAAGGTAATGAGAACTTTTCCCAGAGAGTGATGGGCACCCTCAGGAACAGCAGGCAATGATGTCTGAATTTAGTTGACATTCCCAGTTTTGGAGCCAGTATCCTTGTGAATTCAGGATGGAGAGAGTGGCTGGATTGGATCCACACTGCAGGGTGCACATCTTCTCTGATAGCACAGTGAAACCAAGGTCGTGCTTATAAGATGCAGAAGTGATGACATTTCTGGAGTTTAATTAACTGCCAGGACAACTTGGGGGTAGTTCAATATGAGCACACAACACAAAAGCAATTCCATACTCATGGATTAGTGCATTCTAGTAGAAGCCAAGTCCTGATCCTATCAGCTCGATGTTTTCCTTAGACCTGTCTTTTAATATAAAGTATATAACAAATATGAAGTATAAAACAAATTCCCCTAACAACAAAGACACTCCTGGGCCTAATCTGAAGCCCAGCATCGCTACTGATATAAACATATTTTAAAAGAGCAATGCAGATGTGACAGATATTAGTCCAGTCATGTAACGTGCATGTAATCAAGAGGGCCAAGGGGATACATGCTGATTGCACAAGTAAACCTAACACCTTTTGTTATAGTCAGTCATTTTAAACCTGGTACCCTGCTGGGATCTCTGGGGCCTCGAGAGCATGGAGGAGGTCCAGGGAAGCTCGGGAGCCCTTGCATTAGCACTGTCTGGGCCATGGTTACATGGTTCCTTTCTCTCTCTTCCTTCACATTCCCTGTCACATGAAGGTGATCTTTATCCCTGGGAATAATAACAGGTTAGACTCACCTGGGCCTGGCACATGTCCATCCTGAGCTTACCCTGTGCAGGGGTATTTAGAGCCCATTTTGGGAGCTTCAAATCTACTGCTTGATAGCCGAGCCTTGCCTCCCGCAGTGGAAACCCAGGCTGTTTGAAACCTTCATTTAAACATTTGCTATATTGTTTCAGGTGTCCAAAGTTTTATTTTACTTCTCTAGTAAATATCTTCCAGCTCCTAAATGAGAACTTTGGGAAAACTGCTCCCACAATGCAACTTAAAAATCACCCTGCAGAGACCTTACGTTCCTCATCTTAAATCCAGCCTTCAGTGTGTCTTGAGTTATGAGGCTGTCCAGACCACTAATAGAGAAGCAGGGGAATTTACACCGAAAGGAATAAACAAGCCAACAATAAAAATAACCATTTATCTCTTCTTCCTCCCCAGTGTCTTACTCAAAAGGTCACTGTGTTCTTTGATGGAAGCAAAGTTCTGTAATGTGAGTTTAGGCACTTTAGGTTAAACCCCAGAGTACTCACTTTCCCCAAGTAACTTTGGTGGATTTTCAGGTTGAATTTTTTCCTTGGATGAGGTCTAAGAAATAACCAGGTTCTCCAGGATGGAGCTGGTAGTCAGAGAAAAGCTCAGGTCAGTGGGGCACAGGTTGAGGGGCTCCCCAGTTTACCTGGGGTTACTCGTGCCATAGTGCAAGGGAAGAAACGAGATCCCAGCCTCACTTCCCTCCTCTTCTTCAGATGAGGTTAGCTTCCAGTGGCCTCAGCTCAGTGGACTAAAATTGCAGGTTGCAGGAGGGTACATCCAGCTCTGTGCAGTCTTACACGAGGGCTGAACAGACAGGAAGGTTTCCCCTGCACAGAAAGCAGCTGGCAGTGCCCAGTTTAGGAAAGAAAACCTCTGCTCATGTCATCATGGCAGCTTTTTTTGCCAAGCAGAAGATCTAACACCATCTAAAAATATGTACAACTGTTTAGGAAGAGCAGGACTTGCATTACTCCCCAAAAGTTTCCTCTTGCAGAGCTTCCTGCAGATATCCAAATGCCTTGTAAAGATGCCATTGCATGGGACAGCTGCTGCCTTTGCTCTCATTTCAGTGAGATCTGGCCCCAAATCTCTCCATAAGATTATTGTGCAGACAGGATAAAGCATTTTATAGGGTTCAGTTTGGCTCAGAAGTTGTTTGGGATTGCCTGGAATTTTGGAAAATACAGATCCTGCAGCTCAGTGTCCCTGGCTGCAGTGACATTGTGCAGGCTTCCTGCTGCCTTCCCAGGTTCTGCTGGTAAAAAAAATAATACCCCATGCTTCTCTTGCACTTCCAAATCATACAGCATGTTTTGTCAATGTCCACCATTGTTTAAAGCCCCTCTGGGCTCCTGCTGGGGACATTATTTCTCTCCAAGTTTCATAGGCAGCAGGGGTTTCTTCCTGGTTTTAAAGAGGGCTCCCATGGATCATGAATAATATGTGATGTTGCTAATACAAGCCTTATCCAGTTGTCTTGCAACACACAGAAGGGTTCACATCTGAAAATCCAACTGGCAGTCTGAGAAATCCATTGGCATTTTGAAAAGCTCTGAGTCCAAGAGAAGAGAGTTGGCAGAGCAACCCAAGAAATCACCATACACAAAACACTTCCAATATGAGCAATTACAATATGCTTATAGGAAAATAGCATCTTTCTGAAAGTTTACTGAACATTTGCTCATTCTTAGCCCTCAAAGGCTGTATTTTATCCATGGTAACCCAGAGATATAGAGGAATTTCCCCATGGAGGTCAGGCTGAGCTAACTTGCATTTAGGCACTCTGAAGCAAGTCAGAGCAGACCAAGCAACCCTCTGCAGAGGCAAGAGAGTGTCACCTTGGCATAGGAGACACACTTTATGATTATCAGCTGTGTTTGACCATATCTCACATCTTACCTTTTTCCTTTTAAAAAGAAGAAGGGGAAAGAGATACCTTTATTTAACATTCGAACAGAATAATTTATATAAATAGTTTACAAAACAAGTGGGTGAAGATTATCAGCAAGATGGATACAAAGAAAGGGCCTTCAAGTCCCGTGGAGGAAAACATTCACTGTAATGAATACACACACAAGCAAACATAGGTACACCACATATCCACCTCAAACTGATTAATGAACCAAAAAATTAATTGTAAAAAGGGTAAATAACAAGCTGGAGATCCACTGAATTAGAATGCAGTGTATGCATTAAAATTAGTCATTGTGTTTTCAGTAACTACAGAATATTGTCTAATTTTTTTTGGCTGCAAAAAGCCTTAACAGCAACATCTACATCTCTGTCATGCTCAAATACATCAATCTGAAGGATTGGGGTAGATCATAGGGCAAGAGTTTGAGGATTTTACTCCTCCTTTTGCCACTGATTGATTGTGTTAACAACCAAGGCAAGTCAGAATTCTGCTGCATTTCACAGTTTCCCTTTTGTAAGTGGGATAATATTTCTTACAAGTTTTTGCAGAGCAGTTCGAGATCTTGGGGAGAAAGCAGATATTTAAATGCTCTATGTTATTATTTTAGGCCCCGATTCAGGAAAGCATATAAGTATATGTTTAAATCCTGCTGCTTTCATGGGTTGCAAGCACCTATTTTAGGCTAAGCTCACACTGATGTGGCCTTTCTGAAAAAGCTGCCCTACAACTTCTAATTATCCCTATTAAAAATACAGCCCGTTGAAGCTTATTTAAAATATAATTTCTAAAATAGAGGGGGAAAGCAGTGAATGAATGGCAGCTCAGCATATTGAGGCATTACCTTTTGTGCTTTATTCAGATGAAAGACTCATGCAGGAGTACCCATGCCTTTGTGATTAGATGCTTGCAGCAGGCTTTAGGTCCCCTTCAAAGATCCTTGGGCCGTATGGAGCCAGGAGCAGCTCCGCATTGACATCGGGGAGAAAAAAAAAAAAAAAAGAATCAAACTCTTTTCCTCAGAGTTCTGACTTCTTCCCCCAGCTCCCCCCGCTCATATTTGTATATATTTCAAGAGGAGAGTCAGGCTTAGTTTGTTCATAAACTGCAGTTCCTGGGCGGACCCCACGCACAGCTGGGCTTTAGCGGCTGGATCCGCCTTCCCGGCGAGCCTGAGCCGGGAGCCTCGCAAAGAGGGGCTCCGGGCTTGACAGCACAGACGCAGGAGAGTGGCTCCACCGAGGGAGGATGAAGTGGTCAGCGCCGTGAAGCCGGGCTTCTGCTTGCCAGTGGGATCCAGAAATGGGGTACTGGAGGAGACCGGGTCTGCTTTCCTTACTGCTGCTCTCCTTGTGTGAGTAGAAAAATGTTTCTGGCTCGGCAGTGTTAAGCGACATACTCAGAGAGGTCGTTTATTTTTCCTTCCTCCAGCAAAACATCTAATCTTTGATTTCTCCCCTGGCAGCAATTAGCCAGAGGATTGGAAATAGCAGAGAGTTTAGTTGAATACTCTGCTACGACTGCAGGAGCTGCGTATTTCTCTTATGGCGAGGGGCAAGCGATTGCTTGGTGGAAAGTGCTGCGTGCTCGCTTGGAGCAGCTCGCAGATGTCAGTGTTTACAGTGCAAAAATATATATAGGTCAGCATTACTTGTTGGAAGTTTTTATTTTATTGAGGGAGATTAAAAGCAACTGAAGTGCGCCGCTGAACGAACTGGCTTCGACAGTGTCCAGATGTGGTGAAGTTTGCAGCTTAGAACTTTTATCAGCCCTGGTTTATGTGCAGAATTAATCGAACTATTAAAGAAGGAAAGAAATGGGGAGAGGGGGAGGAGAAGTGTCTTTGCAACAACATCTGGTTATTCGGCAAACCTTTCCAGCACTTACGTAAAGATTTCTTTGTAATAAGTGCCCTGTTTCAGTTTTGATAGCACTTCTTCAATACTGTAGATAAAACCCTCCAGCAGCACTTGAAAATGTGCCCATCCGTGGTTTAACTTTTTCTTGTTTATATCTTGATGATTGTTTCATAGCAGGGAATGGATTTGTATATAAGTGAGTGTTATATACACATCTCCTAAGTATGTGTGTGTGTCTTTCTGTATATACAGAGTCTATGTATGTGTATACAGGCATATATCCCTACAAAGCATATATTTATATATTTGCATGGACACTACTTTTTCAAGTGAGCTTATACAAACACAGACCTGTTGCCCTTGCTATAGAAATTTCCATGCAACTAAAATCACTTTTTGCTCAAAGTGATGAAGGAGGAGGATTATTACTCCAGTATTTTTGCATCCAAATGAAATCACTGGGGGCAGGGATCTTTATCTGCATTCACTTTACATGGGTCCCCCTATCTACAAGACCAGAGAATAAAAGAATGATCGGTCAGTAATTTGTGTAGAGGCAAACAAAACCATGGGTGCGACTGTTGAAGCAGAGAGAACCAGATGGGGACATTTAGGACATAAACCTGGCTGATTTTTCAAAAAGTTACGGGGATCTATAATATTCATTTTTGTAGATAGTACCCTAAAGTGTGGCTTGAAATGTAGGATGCTATACTGATAACATCCTGATAACTTAATCACATTTGGAGCAGGAATTACTACAAGTTATTATTTAAAGCACGGTCCTGGGTTGTTTTTGGTAAGAAAGAAGACCACTAATTATCCTTTAGAAATACCTAATTTTGGAGTTATTTAACTTATGGTTTCCTTTTTCTGAAAGGCAAGGCTTTAATCCAAAAGAAGCCAAACCAAAACATATCATGATTACTGAGTTCATCTGAAAGGTTATGTGAGTGATATGATGACAAAATTTGCCTTTGCATAGGGTAAAAAAAATAAGCCATGGTTTGCTCTCTGTGATTCAGCTCACCAGTGATAGATGTTTTCTGGGACTACATCCACTTCCTTTGCATTTAGTGTTAAGATTGACCCTACAGTCATTCTGAGAAAGTTAAAGTACCCAAGGAGGCCACTTTCCATTGACATTAAAAGATAAGGGAAGAGCTAGTTCCTCAAGTTCCCCAAACTGACCAAACGTGCACATTGAGCTATTCTTCAAGCAATAAATCTTATCACTCATCCAGTCTCTCTTTAAAGAGTGACAGCACTGGCTTGGTGACAGCAGCAGTCACTCCTCTTAGCACAGAGATTGAAGACTTGCCATAGAGAACATGGCCCAGACTGTGTCTCTGTTATCACAGAATATTTCCAGCTGAGCGTTTGTAGGGACCTTGCTGCTGTCCTTAAGAGTTTGTCCCAGGGCAGTAGAGTCCCCAGCCCGTGCTCTGTGCTGCCTGTCCATGCCTTTAATCCCCAACATGACTGAAAGGCCATCACACAACACATCTGACCATTTCAGCTCATACACAGAGGGGAAAAGGGCTCCAGTGTGACAGACCACTGAAATTCAGCTACGGGATTTCCATAATTCTCCATAGCCAACCCTACCAAGGCTTCTAAATATCCACCCTCAAACTTCTCTTTGGTGGCAGTGCCTGCTGGAGGGCAGTATTTTTACATGGCTTTCTTGGCAGAAGGTGCAGACAGGAGTTGTAGTTTCACCACTGTAGTTCACTAACACAAACTCTCACACAGGTGAGAAGAGAATCCTTCCAGGCCAGAGAGCCAGTGCAGTCCTGGACTTACCTGGACCAGGACAAAAAAAAAAATACAAGGATCATTCAGAATAGGAAAACTGTCTTACAGGATGGGTAGCTGGAGGCTTTCAGTCTTTAGTTCGGCCAGGAGAGAGCTGGGAGGTGAGCTGCCATCTACAGCCAGGACCTGGGAAAACATTTTCTGGCAGAGGGCTTCCTCTTCTATGGAACAGAGATAAAACAAGATGTACACACTGAAAGCTAAAATGGGGCACTTTTGTGTCAGAGCACCACACAGTAAAGTTGTTCCAGCAGGGTTAATCAGGCTTGGGATGTGGTGGATATTTGTTGCTCAAAGACTTCCAGACAGCAAGACTACCTGCTTGGAACTCTATAACCTATACAGAAACTACAGACTTGATATCAGGATTACTGTATTTTGCACATGGAAACACTCTGGCCTTAAAATTAGGAATTTGGAGTTTTCCTGCCCAGTTTTCCCAATGAATATTGGGAATATAAGGGAAATTATCCCTTGTGCTGTTAGTAACAGGGCTCACATCCAGATAAACATGCATGGGACAGTCTCATCTCACAGAGGGGACAGCAAAGCACCACAGCCCTCTAACTCGAGGAGAAAGCTTCAAGATCATGAGCTAAGTGTTACTGGTGTGACAACAGCTCTTGTGGCTGTGAACAGCCCCAGGAGCCTGGCAGTCTGTGCCTCCAACCTCCAAAAGAGGATATGAATCTCCAAATCTGCCAAGGCATGTAGCACTTACCCAAGGAGAGCAAGCTATACCCCTTGGGCTCTAGTGAGGCTCCAAAGAAAGAGAAAGAAGATTTTTTTAAATGAGGTGAGGTTGCAGATCTGCTACCCCAGCTCCAGAGCTCCCAGTTCCTGGGATTTGAGTCTGCTTCCCCATAACTCAGTCTCCTATTAAAAATGCTGGTCCACTAAAATATCCTGACAGTTTTTGCCAAGTCTCCTGGGCTCCCTTTGCCATGGTTGATGGCTTTCGAGGGGTTATCTCCTGGTAGATGGTGGCTTTCTGAAGTCACATTCTCTTTCCTGCGTGCAAAAACCGTTCCCCCAGTGAGCCTCTTCAGCTAAATATATGGAGCGTGTAGAATTCATAAATCAGAACAGGGAGCTCCAGGGCTGTCAGAAAAGCATCTCTGGCTTTTGATCTGCCCAAGAAATCTCTGACCTATCCCAGGCTCCTCAGGCAGCTTGTTCAAGAAGTTGGCCTCTTATTTCTGAGGTCACCAGAGCTAAAACCAGGGGCAGTAGTGCCACAAAAATGCCAGCCCACTCCTCAGGCAGGGGGTCTATTGGGATTGCACCCCAACACCAATGTGTGCAAAACTTAGGAAACTGAGCTGGTGAGAGGACGAAGGAAGGAAAAGACAAAGGAAGAGTCACCCTCCATTCATAAGCATTTGCAGAAAGGAGCTGGTCCAAGGATGAGCCAGAGCAGCTGAGCAAACCTCTCCTCCCTGGCCTACACAGCATGTGGAGGTGGGCACTGCCCACCCTAGGACACAGGGCTGGAGGGTGACAATCCTGGGCAAGTAGCACCATGTTTTGCTCTCATATTGATTCAAGACAGCCAAAACACCAAGGAAGAAATCACCACCCTCAAAAAACTCCAAGGGGCTGCAAGAGCCTCACATTGGCTGGGTGTAGGTAGCTGAGTTGGAATCAAGCACATCCCACTGCCTAAAGGAGAAACTTCTGCATCCTACCGTGAGGCTAAATAAGAACAAAGCTGCAACAAATTCTCCAGTTAGGAAATAAAAAGGGGAAAAAACACAAGAAAAACCCTGACAATGCAGAACTGGAGTGCTTTGAATGATGCAAGTGCCATGAGACTCAGCAAGGAAAATGATGGATTATTTTCAATTCACATTTACACATTTCCAAATCTGATGCTATGGTTTCACTCCTTGGTGTGAATTAGATTAACTGAAGGTTAAGAAGGGTGGCAGTGTACAGCTATGTGAGATGAATGAAAACTGGTACTTCCTCTCCCCTTGCACATTCAGCTTTGCTCAGACTTGAGACAGGCTAATCATCAGTAAAACTGACCATCAGTAAAGTTTCGCTTTGTATTTTAATAGGGGGTTTTGTGGAAAGAAATACTGAAAAATTTGAATTTTGAAATTAAATCTCAGAATTTTCTAACAAAAAAAAAAAGAACACGAAACTGATGTTTACTGGTATTTTACTGGTGTTATCTCTATTTAATGATGGTCAAAAGACATTTTTGTGTACTAGTAATAAATAAGTTCAGCCAGCTGCAATCATGCTTGTTACTCCCATTAGGACAGAGTTCTGGACAGATGTATCCCCCATATTCACTGAATAAGCAGAAAGCAAACATTGGCATTAAAAACAGGTGACTGGGGGCTTTTATTCTGAGAAAGAATTCTGCTCTACTGCCTGTACTCCACAGCTTTATATTGCTCCATGATTTGCTCTGTTGAGTTTATTTCCTCAGGACATTGCTTTCCTCTCCCCTTAGTGATAGCTCTTTGCAATAACATTTGCTTTCAGCCAGGCTCCACAGTGCTGCAACTTGCCATAAACTAATGAACTCTCCCATAGATTGTCATGTTTTCAAGGACGCGCAACATCTGATCCTTTTATTTAAAAAAAACAGCCCCACCAAGGAGACAAAATCAGCAGCTCCCACACACTCTGCTCTTTTCACATCCCAAGTTCAGTGCTCTGTGCCAAGTGAAAGCCTCGCACTGGAAGGGGCCTCCATGCAGAAGGGAGATAACACCACTGATGGCTGCCTGCCCTATCAAACCTACATTATGTCCGTGCTGGACCCCAACTGTGGGATAACATTTCCTTAGGGATCTTCAGGGGGAAGTGAAGGAGTGGCTGAAAGCTGTCTTGGCCCTGCTTGTGTGCACATCCCTGAATTCGGAGTCAACCCTTGTGATCCTGCCTCTGGAAAGGATCTGTAGCGTCCATAAGAATCATTTTTCTTCTTCTTCAGTTGGTTCATCTTTTTGTTACATCCCATGTAGGGTTGAAACTCTGCTGCCAGCTTCTGGTAACTGTCAAAACTTTAGGAGGAGTGGGAGAGTCTGCTTATCGTGCAATCCCCTCTGCAGCCCATGCTCCTACCAATTGTGTGGCTCCAGGACTTACCCTTTCATGGAGCTGCTCCACTGCAGTGTTTTCCTTCCCATTGATAAGCCAGGAACAAATGACATCTGATTTATACTACAGCATTGTGGCATGTGGGTCATTAATGTGTCCAGCTGTGACCACAGCCTGCCAGGCTGTTCTGGACACAGGGCTACGGCCTGTGGGGACTCCAGCAGCCCAAGGACAAGCCTAAACCCAAGTGCTTCCCTGGACTGCACAGGGTTTTTTAGATTCAAGATGAATTTTTTTTGAGCTGAGTGATTTGAAGCAATCAGCCTGAGCATGCTGTGGATGGGGGTGTTGATGTGCAGTTCCAGCTGTAGTGGGGGGCTGAGGTGTGGTTCCAGCAGTGGCAGCTGCCGAGTGTCACTTTGCAGGGTTCTGTGCTCCAGTTCCACCTGTGCCTCTCTCAAAGTGGGCCACAACTCTCAAAGTAGTTGAAGCAGCATCATATTGAACACATTCTGCCTGCAGGAAGACCTCTCACCTTCCCCCACATGGAGTTGTTCCTTTAGCTCCATGTCAGTTACTCTGCACTGGACCCAAAACTCCGGTCTTTCTGGATAAGCAGATGTCCAGCGAAAGCTGTCCCCAGCAGCTTCCACCTTGGCTCCAAAGTCAGTTCTGATGAGGCCTGAGGGTTTCTGAAGGAAATTCCACTGCCTTCACTCAGCCTGCAAAGAGATGTTGCCCTGCCCTTGCAGCACACAGTGGCAAGTCCTCTGGCCATGCCTTGGAGCAGGAGAGCCCAGGCCTCCAGGACCATCACACACCCCCTGATGCTTGCTCTGATGCAAAGCAGCACACATGTGTTTGTGCCAGCAATGGGAACCAGCACAGCCATGGCAGCCAGCAAACAGGGCTGGTTTATCCCCCTGCTCTGGGGTCCAGGCAGGGCCGAGCCCTGAAGGAGTCACCTGAGCTGAGACCCACTGATATCTGATACTGCACCAATATCCAAATCTCTCCTCATCTCTTTAACTCCTCCTACCCCCCTGTGAAGATATTCCCTCTGGGAACAGCACACTTACATCTTTGCATCTGGAAAGCCCAGAGACATCTGCTGAAGTTCCTGGCTGCTAAGAGGGGTCTTTTCCTTAGATAAACAATGGAAACCCCTGGGATTTTGGTACTGATCCCTTCTCACTTCAGCCATCCCAAACCAGAGGGCTTAGCTGTTTCCTGCAGTGCCATAGTTCACCATGCACCCAGTCAGAAGGATGATGCTGCCAACGTGGATTCACATCGTGACCAGCAGGTGTGAAAATCCAGAGAAAAATTTCTTTGCTTTTCTGGCAAAATCAGTGACTCAGGTCCCTTCCTGGAAATAGTTCTTGTAAGTGTCATGACTACAAGTGCTTGTGGTGCATTTACAACAAACCCTGGTACAGATATTTCTTTTAAAAGATCCTTTGCTGCTTCCAGGTGGATCGTTTAATAACTGCTGTCCGTGCAGAATGAATGCCTGTGTCCCCCTTGAGTGTTACTGAGCAGGTTGCCAGTCAATGCAGCTGGAACACGATGAGGAACATCTGTTTGATGTTGCTTGATGAAAATTCCTGCCTTGGAGACTCAAAACACCAGCATCCAGCATGGAAGAAACTGAATGAGTCGCTGTCTTGCTGCATAAAGCATTTTTTCCATGCTAGACCTATCCCAAAATTAGCCCCAACCAGTCCATGACAGCAAACAAGACCCTTCTTCTTACAATGGGAAGTGACACACAGAGCCATAAGCTCAAGCAGTTGAATGAATCATCCCTCTTCAAATAGACCAAGGGTACAAGCATCCACAGAAATAAGACCAATGGATCCCCTGGGATCTCAATTCCTGCCATGTCTTTAATATGTCAAAAGGCACTCAGTGGAAGAAAATGCAGACATTCCCACCAGAGACAGAAGCTGTTAGCTTGGGAGTGAGATCTCAGCGAATATTTGCTGTGGTTTTTATATGTGTCATGTGCTCACCTGTTTGTAGAACAGCATCACCACATCTGAGCCTTCCTTTCACCCTTGCCAGGATTATCAGCTCTGCAACAGTCCATGGCTTGGGAGGCAGCTCTTGGGGAGAAGTGCTGCTCAGCACATTCAGACTGTGGTGTGTCTCAGGAGGTGTCCAGAAGCAGGATGCTGGGTTGAAAAGACAAGGTGCTACTGCAAAATTATGAGATATTGAAGCAGGAGATGGTGAAGAGAGAACATTCCCAGCTTCGTCATTTCTTCCATGCTGGAAGAGCAACTCTGCCTCCTGAACCTCATCTCTTCCAGCTGTTGAGCCTCCCTGGAGCTGTGCTGCAACTCTGCCCAGGGGCTGGGACTTGTGGAAACCTCCTGCAAGGGGGATCTCTTGAGAGGCATTGCAAAGACACACGAGCATCCATTACTTCCATGTGAGAAAAAGCACTTTGGGCTCTATCCACAGGACTCTTGGTTCTGTTCTGGAAAAAAATTCCTTTCCAAATCCCTGGTTCCCCTGCCCTCCTGCCATAGCTCACTTCTGCTTTAAAAAATGGAAAATACTCTATTTGAATTTAGCCCTACCAGCCAGTAGTTTTTTTTGGTAAGTTACAGCACAAGCTCCTTAAAAGATGTTTTTTAAGAGGTGAAGAAGGCCATGAAAGAGAAGAGCACACTATTTTTTACATGCTAAACATGGGACACTTCAGGAGAAGGGGAAAAGTTTTTAGCATCTGTAACCCAGGCTAGCCTCAAGTTCCCTCTGACAGCACAAATTGCTTAATTACTGTTAAATGTGGCCTAAATGAGGGCAATAATAATTCTAGCAGACATAAAGAACTGACAGTGTTGGAACAAGCTGATGACAGCACATGGATGGAGAGTTCACAGAACATCTCTGCCCCAGCAGCTTGTCGTATAGTGCCTTGCAAGCCCTGCTTCTCCTTGGGAATCAATGTAATACAAATGCAAAAAATACAAATTAGTCAATCATAAGAAGTCCAAACAGAGATGGAGAGCAGCAGTTCCAGTCTAATGTCTCTTTGTGGGCTCATCAAAGACCTTCTAGCAGATGGAAAACCAAACGTGTGCCAGGAATTTCAAACACTCCTCAGGAAGTTCATCTGAATCATCAGTAACCCATTTGCACTTAAAACAGAGCAAACCCTGTTGCCCAAATGTGACCCAGATAATGTTTCTGACGTGTTTACCTATTTGGATTGTATCCTTAAATTTCAATTCCATCTATTCACGGAGATCCAGGATTCATGCAGAGCCCGAAAAATACACAGAAAACTGAATTTTAGAGCATAATGCGATGATAATAGTAAAAAACCCTGACTGCTGCACAGGAGTTTTATTTGAATGGCAGTATTTTAGACAGAACAATGTCTGCTACTGACTTGCAGCTCACATGCTTTTGCTACTTGGTTCATTGCTGCTGCTTTCTCTGTGTAAAAGAGGGAACTCATGACTGCTGCATCTGAGAATGAGCTGCAGGAGCTGCAGTTAATTGGGATATGGGATAGACTGTTGATCCCTCTGCAGAAACAAGAGCAACAAAAATTATGGCAACAGCAGTGCATATTTGGTTGACTCTTGCATTCTGCCATTCAGATCCCAGTCCTAAAAGTGCTCTAAAATCCTCAGCAATTTGTGCAGCACCTTGCAACAAGATGAGCTCAATCCACCCATGCATGGCCAGGCAGTGACTCCTGCTCCAGGCAGTGTGGGAAGTGGAAGAAGGGACTTACTTTTAAAACAAGAATTTAGTCAAAACTGGATCACTGCAAGTGCTCTTCAAAGGACTGAAATCTCAGAGCCCTCTGAAAACATGGCATGCAAATCCCCAATCATTAGAAGGCAGCTTCCACTGGGGATGTGCCAGCTTAGCCCTCTGCAAGCCCCACTGGCAGCCCACACTCCCCAGGCCATGATGTGCTGATAATGCATTGCCTCACCCTGCAAGGCCCCAGATAAACAGAGGTGCTGGCAGAGCTGCTAAAATTACTTAGGAACTGCTGAAACTCAGCATTTCCCCGCCTCCTCACATCTTCAATAAGCTGCTTTGCTTTCCATCTGACAAAGAGGAATGGCACGTTCCCCTCCTGTGCTCTCTGGGAGTTGCTGTGGTGGTGGGGCCATGCTGGGATGCTGGTGTAGGTCACCACACTTGTGTCCATGGCTTTCTCTTGGGCTGACCCCTGGCTGTGGGCCTTTTTCCCCTCCCAGACACTTCAGGCTGTGCTGCTGGCTTGGGTTGCTCTCTCTAGGCTTTTCCAACACAGCACAGGGTGGAAAAGACAGCAGAATACAGGAACAAGTAAGAATCAGGGACATAGATGCAACTAAAGATGCAATTTGTTACCAGACATGGTTGCACCTTCAGACACAGGATGGCTGCAAAACTTGGTTTGTGTCATCGCTCCTCACATCTGACATTCATAGCCCATTATCCAGTGGCTGATAAATGCCCAAAGGGATAAGTGCAGGTATTACCAGGCAGACTCACACCTGCTTTGTCTGCCAGGGAAGCTTTTGCCTGGCCTGGTACTGGCCATAATTACACCTTGGCCCACAAAATCCAGCAGGCAGGGAGTGAAGAACCCCACTGTTAAGCTGCTGTCCTGGGCAATGTGAGGGATTCCTGTGCTACCCTTTTGTTCTAATCCTCAACGCTCACTCCAGCTGCCATTTCAAGGAAGGATGCAGAGCATCCCTGCTTATCTCATAAAGGAATAAAATAGCCTCCAGAAGAGGGGACAAACCCCTAACTTGTGAATTTTCTCCTTGTTCTAGGACAGTTTTCCTCATCTAGCAGTCAGCACAAGGATAGGTGCAGTGGTGACACCCACGTGGAGCTGTGGACTTGCCCAGCAGCATCGTCCTCAGGGCTGTTCCTGCCCCTTCACCACCATCATCTGTCCCTGGGTCACAGCTTGGTGCCACCCTTATGTTCAAATTGCAGCCCAGCAATTGGCAAGTGATGTTATATTATCCATGAGCCCAGCCAGGTCTAACACAGCCTTTCAGCTTAATTGGACTTAGCTTCTTGCCCAGATGAAGCAGGTGCTTGGCTGCCTCAGGGACTTACTGAAAAATAATGCAAATAACATGCAACCAGGAAACTCCCACCACCAACTTTTCTGATATTTCAGTGAAGTGTGTCAGTGAAGTGGATCCAGAAATACACACACCATTTTCTGATATTGCTGAAAGTTTCAAAGACACTGAGAAAAGCAAATGAAATAGCGCAAAGCCTCTACTGTTTTATTCATTCACTGCTCCCCCCATTGTCTGCTCAACATCTCTGAATGCAAACTGGTATTAAGGGGATAGAAGTTGTCCATAACACCAGAAAGCAAGTGCTCCAGAACAAAGCTTGAGTTCAGAGTCTCATGGGGTATAGTTTTTGCTTCACCTGATACTTACAGTCCTTCCAAAGCTCAGCAGGAGCAGAACATCTTCCTTGTCATGTTGGGCTGGGTTCTGCTGGGCATCAGGACCTCAGGACTGCAGGGCTGGCTTGCCTGGTTTTTCAAACTTTAATGCCAAACTTTCTTTGTTGAGTAATTTTCACTTTTGAAGGAGTTTCCCAGCTAAAAGACAAAGTGTTACTACATTTCAAGGAACAGCAGAAATCAACAAACTAGCTTAAAAATATTTAAGTAAAATAATCATCATCTTAATAATTTTTCCTCGTAACACACTGTTGTGTTCTATGTGCAGTTTTTCCATAACTCTTTTCTGATGGGTTGCATGAGAGCTTGGATGCAAATTAACCATGGGGAGATAGGAAAAATCCTCCAGGAATTGCTCTGCATGTGGAAATGAATTTCAGTTCAGCCACTTCAGAGCAATTTTTTTGTTTACTTTCCACTGACATGAAATCAGCCACGATTGCATCACATGCGAGATTGGTTAACCAGTTACATAATGCTTAATAAATCCAAGAGAAATAATATAAAACACATCACCCAGTCTGGGAAGAGGAACAGTATCTCAGTCAGTGTCACCAACCCGCCCAGGCCAGGCATCAGGGAAGCATAATCCAGAGCTGGGGAGATGCAGGGTTGTGCTGCTGCATGATAAATGTGATTAGGAAAAACACTTGTGGCATGTGTGGAGGACTTGAAGACAGATTGTGTGTGATGGTGGGGGTCTATCAGCTCACACTCTCATGGGGAGGGCAGCTCACCCTGTCCTGTGGGGCAAGGCAGGCACATGCTCACAGCCCAGCTCCAGCTGGATCTGCTGCTGTGTAAGGTATTACCTCACCCCAATAATGTTCCTCCGAGTACTTCGTAAAATCATAACGGCCCTGTAAACAGAAAGAGCAAGATTAGGTGATTAATTATTTACCACAGTTTATTTCTGCAGTGGAGTGTGGACGAGAGGGAACCTTTTCCTGGTGGTCCCCAGGGAATGGGAAGGAAGGAAGATGATCCTGGACAGGGCTGCAAGGCTAAACACAAATGGTAGTGCAGATTTAAACTGAAGAAAAGGGGGATGTAGAAGACTGAAGGTACCTCGGGGTGCAGTTCCAGCACCCTGGCTCTCCCAGGGAAGCTGCCCAGCCCACGGCTGTATTGCTCCAGGCACACACCACTGCTCTGCCTGGAGCAGCTCCTGGCCTCCTTTCCCACATTTCCCTGCCTGCTCTGCTCCCCCGCTTTGCTCCTAGTCCCAGATGAGACCTGCTGATGCCTTCACCCACGCCGTGGTTGACTGACTTTTCCTTTTTTTTGGCTGACTTCCAAAAAAAAGGAAAAGCTAGGGATGAAGGGGTTAATTACTACAGGCTCAGCACAAGCCAAGCTTGTAAGTGACTCCCTATTGCTATTTCGAAAAGAGGCTGCCTGGAAAGGGAAAGGAAAAAAAAAAAAAAAAAAAGAGAGGTTTACTTTACAACCATCATTATTTCATCTGCAGAGTTTATACAATGGAAAATAAAAGCCAGGGTACGCGAAGTCAAATCATTTCTGTTTCATTAATGGTATGGAAATCGTTTTGTTTTTATAGGGGAAAAACAAATGTGAACTTGATGTGTGTGTGTGTGTGTGTGTGTGTGTGTGTGAGAGCATGCAACTCCCTTCATTGCAAAGGGCAGAGCAGTGAAATCCAGAAATAAAAAATGACTCAGAGGCCGTAGGATCTATGAGTCAGTTGAGCTGTTGTTGTTTTTAAACACAGGCAAGAGCACAATATGGCAAATAATTGCCCCTGGAGCCCCCCTGCCAGAGGCATCCCCACTGGCCCAGCCATCCCACCGCTCAGACTGCTCCCTGCCAGCCCCCAGTGCTGGGCACCGACCAGACCCAGCATCCCGACCCCCAGGGACCCATAGGGATGGAGCAGGGGTTCTCCCTGCAGAAGGAGCTTTGGGGGGCAGAAAGTGAAATCTGTAAAGGAAACTTGAGATCCAGTCAGAGTGGACAGAGGAGACAAGTGGCTCCAAGGGCAGATGGAGGAGTCAGACTCCCCTGTCCTCACCCAGACATCAACTGACCAAAATCAAAGAGAAATTGCTCTGGCCAAATTCTCCCTGCCAAATGCCCGCCACCTCCTCAGTGGCCCCTGGCATTCCAGCTTGCCTGGATGCTGCTGGCTTTTTTGGGGCACAACTCTGGGGAACCTCAGTAGGAAACATCCCCACGCCCCAAAAGCAGAGTCATTGCGCTGACACACAGAAAACTTGTGAAAGGCACCCGAGAAATACCGGAGATTACCAAAGCAGAAGGACAGACAGTAATCTGCAGAGCTTGTCCCTCCCCTGGGTGAAGTTAGATCATGATGTAATTTAAGCATCTGAAAGAGACTGGAGAAGCCTGCTGGTATGATCCAACTCAATTTACTTTGTAATGGGACTAAGCAGAATTTGCTAAACACTGAATTTAAAGGGGTATTTTCACAAAGAAAAAATAAGTGGTAGAATAAGTCACTTACCAGCCTGTTTGAAGAAGGTCTAAGCAAACCAGAAATGTATACTGCTTGTCTTCCTGGCACTGGAGGCACTGGTGTCTAACACAATCAAAATCAGTCCTTTTTATGCACCAGGAAACATTTCTGGCTCATTCCTTGCTCCATACTGTACTCTGCCAAATACAGTATTTATTATGCAGGACGATGTGGGATCACATACCTGAGGGCGGCCCTGAGTTCCCTGATCCAAATGCAGCCAGAGCACCAATGGATTTCCTAGGAGAGCTGGTGGCTTGTGCCTTGCAGAGGCAAAAAATAGGATAATAAGCTTTTTCAGCTCCAGTTAGCCTGCTCTACCTCTCCTGTGAACATAAAGATATGGTGTAAAACACATGGATGGAGAAGATCAGCCTAATACTAAAAACCTCTTGGATTCAGCAGCTGAAAGCAGCACCAGACCCCACCGCTGGAGAACAGGAGTCTGCTGGAGGAAGCTGAGCTGCATCCAAAATAGAAGTTACACACTTTGAGGTTTGGTTCTGGGGAGATTCTGCAGCGCAGCAGGATACTGCAGCAAGAGCAGGGGTTTTTCAGCAGGTCAGATCTAGCTCCAACTGACTGTAAGAAATCCGGGGTCACTGTTAGACAGGTCATGCTGAACAACTGCCATGGGGACTTTTGGCCCTGCACAGAATCTCCTGGAAATGAGGGCACAGGAATTACCCTGCTGCCCATCTGAGGCACTGGGTGTCGCATTGTGGAGGAGGCAGCTCAGGAGCAGCCTGGTGATGGGGAGCACCTGGTGCTCTCATATGGGTCAGCGAGAGAGCAGAGCCCATCAGCTCTGCTGGGGGATTAATCTTAAAAACAAAGCACTGCGTATAAAAGGGAAGGAATTTGTTTGTTCTCATAATAATTTTATGAGAGGCTCTGTTGTTGCATAGTTGTGTCATTAACTGTGGATAAAAGCCCAAAGCAAAACCTAATCCTAAACTTGGCGGCAGACGCGGAACTCACCACGGAGCCCTGGCTCACCCAGATGGGACAGCAGGTCCCAGTGCAGGTTGTGTTTCCATCAGGGCACCTATCTGGGGGTTCCAGGAATAACAGGGCTGCAGGGTTGGGTTAGAGCTGCTCCCCAGTCCTGTGCTTAATTGTGCTGCTGATTAGAGAAAGCAAAGAGTATCTTAACTAATCTCCCTGGCCTCAGTCTCTGCCAGTGCAAAGCCTGGGGATTACAGGTTTACTGACCTGCATGGGAAAGATGATGCAGGGGCTCCCAGAGCCACTGCAGTAACAGCAAGCTGGGCAGCCCTCTGAGACTGCTGAAATAGTGTCAGCCTGGGGTGCTTGCAGATACATGGAAAAGAGGGGATAGACCTCAATGTAGAGCATTTAATACCTGAAAATTATCTGTTTTTCTTTATTCTTGAGAAATACAAGCAATGTAAGGACAAATATCACTGCAAGACAGAGCATGATCTGAAGGTCCTATAGTAGAGGTCCTGTGTCACAAAGGCCTTGGTTCTCTTCCACCTGGGGAAGGGGAGAGCTGGGAATAGGGATAAGTGCTCTAGGATCTCGCTCCAAACACGTTCCCTTAAGCCCATCTGGTGTTTTGCTGTCCCAGAGCAGCATGTCAGGGAGAATACTTCAGAACTAAAAGTTTTCATTCTACCACTCAGTGAAAATGCGTTTCCTGCCCTCACTTGGGCTATGAGGGGTTTTCTCCTTGCCTGTAACGAATGTGCTGTGCCTGAACCCCAAGCACCCCCAGCTTGCTCCTTAGTGATTCCTCCTCCTTGGAGACCACCAGAGTGAGGTGCTGGATGACCGACCTGCTCTCTGGGGCTGCAGAGGTAGAGAGGGGCTCACAAAATCCCCCTCCATGTTCATACAGGGGCAGTCCCTGCTGGCAGAAAGGTCATCTGCTGTGGGTGGCTGCTGCTGGGGTTAAATTCTCCTGGAGAGCTGCTCTCAGTGACTCCTGTACAGGGAACGGTGTGGGTTATTGACTGCAGTGCTGCTTCCATGGACATTGCAGGTGGCCAGGCAGAGGCTGTGGATGCCCTGTGAGCAATGAGAGGCTGGAGGGGCTGCCCTGACACACAGGAGAAAATATCCCAGTGTCCTTGGGTGGTGGTATCACCCCTGCTGCTATTGCAGGAGAGACACAGGCACTTCTGGCATCATTTTTCCATTGTTCCCTGACTTGAAAATCATCTCATATTCTCTCAGTAACCTCTCTGGGGTCCCAGTTATAGATACCAGAAGATTTGATCCTGCTCTCGTGCACAGGAGAACAAGCCTTCCTATTGATGGGAAGCCAAGCTCACTGTGAGCCCACCTATCGGAGACTTCAAACCATCTTTCCAACTGTCATTCCACAATAACTTTGACTAACTGTACTATTTATTGGCTCACATCACATCCTTATGGCTTCAATTTATTTTTGGAAAACTCAGCCCGCATTTAATTAGTTTATAGTTTGTTCCAAGTTTTGCTTATCCAGCTTTTTTTTTTTTTTTTTTTGAAGTTTGTATTTTGATGTTTTGCATTTGCCTTGGCAACATCTGGAACCCGGTTATGGAAGTGTATTGTTACTTTTACTGCTTGTGCAGCTTTATTAAATCATCTGACTATTAATATTGAAAGTGTTCATCTGGGTCTAATCAGGGCCAAGATGAGTGATGTGGCAGTTAAATTGCACCTACGAGCTAATGGTTCAAGGACACACAGTCCTGAAGAAACTTTCAGTGGGCTTTGTGCTCTTCTTTTTAGCTTCCTAGGACAAGAAGGGGGGGGGGGGGGGGGAAAAGAAATTCCTGCTCTGACCTTTCTTGCAGAGCAGATAACAGAATCACAGCCTGAGTTAGTTTAGAACAATTTGTCTCCAAAGAATTTTGCCCAGTTACTGCTATATTTCTGGATCTTGTTTCCGTATTTAACTCTTTCATCTGTCCTGGCTTCCCCTCTGCACAGCACAGCCAAGTCAAGATCCCCACCACACACCCCAGTGCAATACTGGAGACTCTGATCTTCTGCTCTGAGATCTCAAGCAAACCCTTGACATAAATAAGTAAATAACATACCTGGTGGGTATAAATGCATAAATAACCTACCCCATCCTGGACCAGCAACATCCACAACCTGCATTTGTCCTTTTGTTGCCCCTCTGTATCCCTGGGGTGATGATGCCGAGCCAATCCCACACCAGCCTGCTGCAAGCACAGCATGAGCTGTGGCACGGGTGGGTTGAGCTGAAGGGGTGAAAGAGGAGCTATGGCAGTGACACCACCAGAGCACCAGGCCTGGGTGTGGTAGAGCTTGGTTTGGGGTGAGAAACCAGTTTACCTTCAGTTCTCTGTTACCATGAAATGATGCAAATGGGGTTTGTAGGGTGCGAAGGCTGTCGCTGTAGGTTGAAGGCTGCACACAAATGCTGGGCTTGAATTCTGTTCCACACTCAAAACTCTCATCCTCCAGTGGAGTTTTGCCTGAGATTCTGCAAGCCCTGCCCTGGCAGAGCAAGGCAGGAAGGTGAGAGTAGCTCATGCTGGCTGCAGATGCTTCAAATGCCAGCTGAAGCCATGTTTCAGTAGCCAACCCTTAGATGGATGTGGGTCACTGGATCTGTTAAGGTCACCCACAAAATCCCAGGGTTCCCCAACAGGGCCAGAGCAGCCCCATGGATGGGAGGGATGCTGAGCAAGAGATTGTGGGCAACATTTTCACCCACCCTGCTCCCCCAAAACCTGACTCAACACAATCCCTGCAGAGCTGCATTTTAAGCCAGAATGGGGCATTTAAACCAAAATTTCCTCCTTCCAGCCTTCAGATGCAACAGGCTTTTCCTCTGCACCCAGGTTTTCCCCCCACCATTAACCTTGGCCCTACATACGAGGCCATGGGAGCTTGTAAATGGTTTATTTCTGTGTGGGAGCCTTCCAGCAGCTGTTTACGACTGTCTCAGGGAGGGGGGTCTGGGCTGGTGAGAGCAGAGCAGGCACGTGGGATGCTGTCAGAGCAGGCTGCATGCCCTGGATTTGGGGAGCAGAGAAGTTAAAGCCCCCTTTTTGCTGTTGGGCCAGTGCATGCATTAAAAAGGGTGCACGGGCTCAGCTGTGGAACACAGGCAGGTCACAGGCGGCACCACCAAGAATGCAGGAGTTCCTGTTGCTGACAGACCAGGGGTTCCCATGGCTGTGCTGGATCAGGGGTCCTGCTTGCAGGAGCTGAGGCTCCCCAAGCCATGGACAGGAATTTTGCCTTTTTTTTTTTCATTCAGACTCTCAGCTGGTGATGGAAAACTCTGTGAGGGCTGTGGCAGCACAGTGAGCCATGATTGCCATTTCCACAGGGGCTGAGAGCACCAGCATTGCTGGGTGATTCAGAGACATTGCAGTCATAGAATCATGCATGGCCCAAATCTTCAAAAAATTAGGCGCTGTAGTTCAGGTTAATACCTGAACACTTCAGAGTGCATATATTTAAGTAAAAAAGAAGTAAAAACATATATTTCTATATAAGCCGCTCGGTGGTGTTTTTTTTCTTTAGAGACATTTAGCAGCCTTAAGACAGGAAGTTTAATTTTAGCTGGGATTTATCCCTTAACCAAGCATGGTTCATGCACCCTTTCTATAAAAATAGAGATAATGTTATGCCTGTGAGATACAGGCAGAGAAGCTCCCCACAGGCAGCAGTTATTCCTGCTGCTGTGGCAGATCCAGAGCTCCAGGGGTGGGAGAGCATCTCGGTCTGGGATGGGGCACAGCAGGCAATGGAGCCCTGGAGGGGCTTGCCCCAGAGCTTGGGGAGTCTCAGCCACAAATACTTGGGGAGTGGGTAGCAAACACTTTTCCCAGCTTGGCCTCATTGAATAGGAAGGGGGAGGCTGAGGAGGCAGCAGGAGAGGAGGGAGCTGTCCCAGCCTGGTCATGGATCCAGCCCTCCCCAGGACCTCTGTTCTCATACAGAGACCCAGAGATGTCCCTTTTTGAACACCGAATGTGCTCAGGGTGAGGGGAAATGCCAATTTGAGCCTGGGTTGTAGAAGAAGGAGTAAATTTCCTCTTGATGATAAATGGTACGGGAAACGCAGAGGGAAAACGTGATTCTCTGCGGTTTCCCAGGCTTTGTCCGGCGGGACCCGCCGGCAGCATTCTCCCATCTCCTCGAGGCTTTGGAATAACACAAAGCACAATTGACTGGGGATGGCGAGCGAAACGAAAGCTTTTTTTAAAATGCACGGCGAAATGGGGTCAGCTGCGGCTCCTTCTCCCCTGGCTGTGGGAATCGCTGGGCATGGGAATGTTTTTCCCCCGAGGGCGAGCACAGCCGCGCTCACTGCAGCCCCTCTCTCCGCAGCCTGCAGCGCCCGCCGCAGCCTCAAGACCAACCTGTGCAAGTGGTGCGACTCCACCCCTCCAGCCTGCGAGGAGAAGGTGTGCTACAGCAACTGCAACCTCAACTCCTACTGCGAGGACCCCTTCGAGATCTGCGTGGCCATATGGTAGGAGGAAATTCCCTCCCCGAGGGCAGATGGGGAGAGAAGGGGTGCATGTGCGTACCCCTGTGCTTGAGTTATTGCCTGCTGCAGTAATTCAGGACTTCCTCATCCTATTTCCTTGACTCCTTTATAATTAAAATTACAATGCGCAGTAAAAAGAATTAATGTGGTCTGCCCCGTAATTAATACCAATTTATTTCTAAATAAATTAAGCTTTTGAGTGCCTGACACAAAGCGTGGCAAGTTTGCTGCAGGACCTATAAACTCCCATAAACCTCTGAATTTAGCTTTACAAGCTGAAACCAAGGGCAAACCAGCAACTCTGACCTCCAAACCTCCGATGTCCTCTTGCATCAGGTGGGTGAAACCTCAGTTCTCACGCAGGGGTGCAGCCAAGGTCAGTCCTCATGCAGCACATGGACATCTGAGCTGGCAACACCCTGGGTTTAACTCACTGGGCTCAACCCACCTCTTTCCCATTCCCTGGACAAAGCCCTTTCTTTGCTCCTGCAAGAGGTGCCCGGAAAGGAAACCCAATCTTGCCTTTCAGGCCAAGCACACACTGCATGGTTTGGCCCGGAAGAGTGCCTCCCCCAGCTTTTTGGTCCCCGTGAGCAAAACTAAAAAAACATCCATTTTGGGTCTGCCCAGAGTGATTTTCCTCCACTTTCCCTTTTAATTTGGCTGCCAAAGTGAAAGCCAGCCAAGCACTTATCGCTAGGCTTTATCTCAACCTGCTAATTAGCGTGAACGCTGCATGCCAGCTTTCAGTAGGAGTTTGCCTCAGCCTAATTGTTGCATTATGGATTTTAAAAAAGCAAAACACAACAAGAAACCCAAACAAACAAACAACAAAATCCACCTCCTGTCCCAAATTCCCCTAGCACATATGGAGAAGCCACCTTAAATCCTGGGTGGGCAATCCAGGGTGTCACTGGGTTTTTCCCATTTATAGTTTACAGGAAAAAGCAAGGCCCCTGCAGCAGGAATCCCCATGCCAGGGAAGCAATCCCACTGCATAGGATGGAGCTGCACCCTGCATTGTGTATCAGAGGGGGTGAGGCAGCTACACAGTCACAATAATCTGCCAAGCCCCCCCCAGCATCTCCCATCCCATTCTAAGATACATCCGGAGAATAAGATCCCTGCAGGCAAGGATCACCTCCAGACCAGCCTTGCTGCTCATTGCTCACTTGCAGAAGCAAATGTGGATCATCCAAACTTGTCCTGAGTGGATATCTCTGTCACAGCAGCCACTTTGGCCCCATGCTCATGTCTTCAGGTGCCCAGCCTTGGCAGAAGGGGCCAAGGACTCCTAGGACTCTTCAGCTGGGAGCTCCTCTGTCAAATGACCCCATGAAAATGTGGGGAGTGCCAAAACTGGGGGACTTCACCAGGGAGAGGGTGACAAATTTAGATTCTTCCTTTGGCTTTTATGTCTGACTTCCCAGCTGACCTTAAAGATCTTTTGAAAGCTCTCCATACCTTCACCCTCCCGCTTTGCATCACAAGGTCAGGAGGCAGAGGCTGTCTCTGGAAAAGTAATGAATGGTTGTCATTTCCTTTGAATGCACCCAGGAGTAGCTGCAATGCTGTAGCCTCTGCAGGGCCAGTCATCCCCATCATTGGTCCTATAAGTGCACAAAAGTAGAATTATACCAGAGCCACTGCAAACACATCATTCCCTACACAGCTTGACAGAAATGACCTTACAATCGAGTTTAAGGTGACACACAGGTGGCACAAAGGCCGAGCTGCCAGGCTGATGCTGTGTTGGTTCGTCACATGCAGGAGACAGGACAACGAGAGCATCAGGATCAGCACACTCTGCCACAACCCCCAGCGCCCCATCGAGAACCTCATGGTGCCCAACTACAACACCTCGCGCTGCATCATGAGCCACCAGCCCAGCGAGGACAGCATCATCTACGTCTGTGGCTGTGTGGATGAGCAGGAGTGCAACGACAAACTCATCTTTGAGAACCACACCAATGGTGAGTGCTTTTGGTAATGTTATTTATGGCAGGAGCAGCACCCAGTGCCGATGACAAATCCCTTTATTTTCCTGCTGAGTAGGAGAGGCAATGGCAGAAGAGGCTCTTTCGCCATCCTCTTTGACCTCCCTGTATAGAAGCCAGTTAAAATCTCTACCCCGTTACTGAGCCCAGCATTTTGTCTGTGGCCAAAGCATTCCTCCCAGCAATACCTCCAGCCTTTGTCTGGAAACATCAGGTGCTGGAACCACCATATCTCTCAGTGGGCTGTGCCTTCAGCACAGAGTGAATAATCTGGGGATCTCAGGGGCTGATGTAACCTGGTGTGAGTCAAAATCTTTGAAAGCTTTAAATAAATCACATCGGAGCAAATCCTGCCCCAGAGCACACCCAGAGGAACTGCTGGCATCCCCCACGGCTGCAGCCCAAAGAGGTGGAATGCTGGGGTGCAGGGCTGGGCACACAGGAACGCCTCTCCTGCTGCTCTCCTTGGAATTCTTGCAGGGAAGGGACAGCCAAAGCCACCCCAGTGCTGAGCACAGACATGAACGTGGCTTGGCACACTGCTGCACATGGTTGGAGATCCAATGGGAGCTGTAAATCCACAGGAGAGAAAACAAAGAGGCAGCTCATTTCTGTACCTCAGGAGAGTCATATACTTTGGAAATATTTCCAACCAGAGCCTTTGGGGGCTTGTCCAAACCTCCCTAACTCCAAGTGGAACAGGTTTATCCAAGTGTCCATCAAGAATCTGACCTGTAACAAAAGCAAAGTGAAATGCCTCCAATTTTCCATGATTACAGAACAAGGAGATGCTGAAAATGAGCCTAAGCAGAACCTGCAAACCAGTGGCACAGCTTCTCCTGCAACATAAGGAAAAGAGAAAAACATCACATGAAATGCAAATTCTCTGAACAAACAAGCCACTTTAATGGAGGCAAATGATGCTAAATTTGGCGGTTCTTTGCTGCTTCCCCAGCCAAACATAACAGGTACACACACTTCTAGGGAGAGATAGTCAGATCCCAAAGCCGATGCTGGGATATGTAATTTCACACAAAAATGACAACTGGCTCATTGGAAATGCCACCCCCAGCCGAGGCTCCATAACCAGCCTCCTCCTGTCAGCCAGTGTGGAAAGCACTGGAGGTTGGAACAGGAGCAGTGCAGGTCTTTAACAACTCTCTCCTCTTAGATATGGGCCATGGGGCCAGCTTGGGCAAACCCCAGGCTCACAGACCCCATCCTTTACATCCTTTTCTTCTGCTTTAAGGAATCATTTGCATTCTGAATATTAACTTTTGGTCATTTTCAATGGTATAGATATTTTCCTGAGCAGAGAAATATCTAAGAGAGACAAGCACTTCTCTGGCAGCTGAAGCAGGCAGATTTTTTTTCCCATTTCTTGATTCCTTAAGCTCTGCTTTCAGATCTGAGCTGCCGATGGCATTGCCCTCACACAAGGGACTCCATCTGAGCTCAGAGACCACACTACTGAACGCTCAGAGCCATCATTTCCTAAAGCTGTGCCCAGGGGACACTTTGGGAAGATGCTGGGTAGGGTGGAGCATGCCAAGTCCTTTCCACCTGTGCTCCAGCTGAGCCCAGCCCTGGAGGTCCATATCCCCTCAGCAGGGATGGACAGACCCATGCAGCAATGCTTGACAAGTTGTGGGTTTGCAGAACTGTGGATATTGCCAGAGCAACTACATTTGCTCTCCATAGAAGGGGTCTAAGCCCTGCTGCAACTGCTGTGTATCAAAAGACTTCCATCAGAAAGGGGCATCCTCACAAAGGAATTTCCTGAAGCTGTGTTAACTTCCCCTTTTCGGGACTTGTGCACGCAACTCCCTTAAAAATATCTTCTCTTTCTTCAGAGTTTCAAAGATGGGATCCAAAGCATCGGGTAAATCCATTAAAGCAGTAGGTGATATCCAAGCCAAACACTTTCCAAAATAAACATATTCCTGAGTTAGTTATTGATTTATATCAGTTTGGGTTGATCTTGTGGTTTAAACCTGATGCCTATTTTAGAAACGCTTTCACAGCCTTGCAGAAATTAGCTGCAGCACATTTTTTTGAAATTTGCCAAGGAAAATAGCTAAATGCTCTGTTTTTCCAGAACCTGAATTATGATCTGCACACACTGAGGTCAAGCAGCGAGAGTTTTGCTTATGGAATGATTCTTATCCCTCTTCCCCTGGGTTATTATACTTGGCAGAAAAACCTCTGAGTAAGATTTTACTTGAATATCTCTACTGAAGTCAGCATGTTTATTCCAGGAATCACGAACATCAAAGGATCAGACAATTATATGTTGTGTGAGGGTTATGGCTTTGTGTGCGTGTCCTCCCCCCCAACAATCTGAAGGCCAGTAGGGGGTTTAAAGAAACAAAACAAATTCAGCCATGCCCTGGTGATCGTTGGGGTTGCTGTTGTAACGGGCTGAGGAAGGAGATGCCAGCACTGGCAGACAAGTGCTGAAATGATGCTCCTGTGTGCTAATTATCCTGCAAAGCATCCCGGCACTCCCCTGGGCTGGGTGGTCCTGCACACAGCCCACCCCCAGCATCCCTCCTGACGCTCTGTGTACCACAGGGGACCAGCAAAGCTCCAGCCCCAAGCCCCCTCAGAGATTTGCTGTGTTCGGACTTGCCTCGGATTTATCATTGTTATTTCCAGCCAAACTCCCCTTGCCCTTTGCAGTCTCTTGTGCCACACTGTCCCATCAAAGAGATTCTGGCCTGTGTCTTCTGTTGATAAATGGAGCTAAATTTGAGACCAAAACCAATCAGCCCCTTTGCTAAGTGCCCACATCTGGGTTCTGTGCCTGGATGGGCTCTTGTGCAGCCCCGCAAAGGGCTGTGCTCTATTAACAGCTTTGCATATTTTCCTCCTCCGTGTGATGAAAGCGAGCTGTGGCAGACCCGCTGCAGCAGCTCCTCACCTTTGCTTTCCTCCCCTCAGGCTACTCCATGCTGCAGAGCAAAGAGGTGATCCCAGTGGCTGCCATCAGCCTCCTGCCCCCGCTGCTGGTGGCGGTGATGATCACGGTGATATTTTACCTCTGCCGCACGCAGAAGCGACGCAAGAGAGCCAAGGCGTGGGGTGGGAAACAGGGACAGCCCCCGGCGCTGCCGGAGCCAGAGAAGGCAACCGAGCGGGAGGAGAAGTTGTCCGTGCTGATGGATGAGAGCCCAGCTGGCAGCAGCCCCGGCTGTGCCAGCAGCCGCCCCGCTGAGCTGCTCCCCATCGAGCTGGATGAGATGGTGGGCAAAGGGCAGTTCGCCGAGGTGTGGAGGGCCAAGCTGAGCCACAGCCGCTCGGGGCAGTACGAGACGGTGGCCGTGAAGATCTTCCCCTGCGAGGAATATTCCTCCTGGAAGAACGAGAGCCAGATCTTCACCGACACCAGCCTCAGGCATGACAGCGTCCTGCAGTTCCTCACTGCCGAGGACCGGGGCACGGGGCCCCGCCGGGAGTACTGGCTCATCACCGCCTACCACAGCCGGGGCAACCTCAAGGACTACCTGTCCCGCCACGTGCTGAGCTGGATGGACCTGCAGAAGATGGCTGGGTCCCTGGTGAGTGGGGTGGCCCACCTTCACAGCGACTACACCGCCTGCGGCCGCCCGAAAATCCCCATCGCCCACCGCGACATCAAGAGCACAAACGTGCTGGTGAAGAACGAGCAGGAGTGCGTGCTCTGCGACTTCGGCATCGCCATCCGCCTCGACCCCTCCCTGACTGTGGATGACTTTGCCAACAGCGGGCAGGTCTGACCCACCAACCCTCTCTGCAGGAGCTTTGCCTGTCGCTCCCATGTCCTGTGGCCAAAGTTCTCATCCACCCCTGCTAATGCCTCTCTCCTCTCTGTGGATAGGTGGGCACTGCCAGGTACATGGCCCCAGAGGTCCTGGAGTCCAGAGTGAACCTGGAAGACCTGGAGTCTTTCAAGCAGATGGATGTCTACTCCATGGCCCTCGTTTTGTGGGAAATGGCCTCCAGATGTGAAGTGGTAGGAGGTAGGAGAATTGCACTGGAGTTGCTTTGTGTCTTTTTGCTCCCTGACTCCCAATTCCCTACTGATGGCTCAGTGACTGATGATGTGACTTGGGGTGGCCCAGGTCTCTGCAGGGCTGCCAAGGGTTAGTGACAGATTCCTCTGCTCTGTGTGCCATGGCTTAAGGGGGGTGGCTCAGTGATCAAGGAGCAGGACAGGACCCCATGGGGACATCTGGTCCAGCCCTTGCTCAGTGATGATGAGCTGCAAAGTCCCATGGAGCCTGTGCTGGTGATGCAAAGCAAACCAAGCAGGAAGAGCCAAAGGTGCCTCCCAGTCCTCAACCATTTTTTTTCTTTAGATAACACCAGAAAGCTCATGTTGCAATGGGGACTCATAAACTCCAGCCTCTGACAGCATGAGATCTCCTGTCAATTCCCAGAGCCAAATCCTCGCATCTACAATTTTGTGTAGCAAAGCATTTCATTAGCTGCCCTGGAGTTAGCTTCTGCCTGCCTTTTTCCCTTCCTTCCCTATCCCACCTACTCACAATACCAGCCCATAGAGCTGCAGGAACCTCCAGCCCTTGGCCAGAAAGCTGCTCCAACTGCCCAAAGGCCCATGCTCATCTGTGGAAGGCCCTTGCCTGGTTCGGATGCCCCATGCATCCTTTGTTCCCAAGCCATCATCCCCGGCCATCTCTCCCTGCACATATCTCACCTGCATTCACATCTGAGCAGGAGCTGCCAGAAACCAGGGTGGTCTCTCACCTCTGCCAACTGCGAGTTTCTCCGTGGTCTCTCACGACACAGGGTTGCTCTTCCTGAAGGGCCATTTCTCCTCTAACCCATTCCATGCCTGCAGCAGAAATCTGGAAACTCTCATGTCACAGCCACCCCTCCCCATCCTTCACCAGCACAATCTGCCTGCTCAAATTGTCTCACCCAAAGACAAACCAGGTCCATTGTACTGCATCTTTTGGGTTCAGGGAGAAGGTCAGATGGTTCCTTGGTGCTGTCTCTGAAAAGAGCCTTTATGTGAAAACCCAGCACTAAATTTCTGCGTTCAAATTCTCAATTGTTTCCAGATCTGCTTATTTTTTTGCAAACTGTTAAAACCAAATCCGTTCTCATCCGGTGGGCCATACCAAAACAAAGCAGGGAATGCATTAGAAACATCCTGTGACGCTGCTGTTGCTTCCTTGCAGAGGTAAAGAATTATGAGCTGCCTTTTGGGTCGAAAGTCCAGGAGCAGCCTTGCGTGGACACCATGAGGGACATCGTGCTGCATGGCAGGGGCCGGCCCGAGATCCCAAGCAGCTGGCTGGTGCACCAGGTAAGCTGGGAGCAACTGGTTCAGGAAAGAGCAACACACATTGTCCCTCCTCACTGAACCAGCCTGAAAATTTTTAATAGTAAAAGTGGGCAAAACTCCCAGGATCTTCTTCCAGCTCCACTGTGGATGGCTGGGCCCACACAAGTCCCACTGGGCTCATTTCCTTGTTGCACAAAAACCACCAGCCATGGGTACAGCAGAATGTGTTTATTCAACAGCCGTGATCAGGAAGCTGTGAATGCCAGGTGATGGGTTTCAGTTACTTGAAGATAACAGCAAAATGGAGCACTTCAGTGCAGCTCTTCTCATGAAACAGTAAATCATTGGATTTAACCCCATTCTCCCCTAAGCACCTTGTCTGGAAGGCTCATGAAACACTCAGTCCCTCACACACAGCCATTCACAGCAAGGACAGAGGGAAAGGGAGGTGCACCCAGCCTTCTGCCTGCTTGGATGTGAAGGTTTCAAGCTCAAAATTACCTTTAACACGAGAGAAATTTCCATTTCTACAAGGAAGAGCAAACCAGGAAGCATCTCCTTCCTGTGAAACATTCAGGAAAAGTGAGTGAGGCTGAGAGCAGGGATTCTGCAAAGCACAGGGCTTGTCAAGGGAAGTCTCTCACCGGCCTTCAGAGGTTCTGAAAGCAAAGCGCGCCAGCACAGAGGGCATAACACAGTGTGCTAGAACAGGAACATTTCAGCAGTGATGAAATGTGCTCTGTTAAAACCACCCACAGCACACCCAGAGCAACCACTACAGAAACAGAGCTCTCTTCTGGCCCTGACAGGGTCCTCTGCCCCAGGCCAGTGCTTTCTGCCACACTAAGGACATGAGGGGTAACAGGCATGCTGATCATGACTTCCACATCTTGCCTGACTTCGGTCCTTCTTGAATTTCACATGTCTTGTGGAAAAACACCATCTGCTGATCAACACTCCCATTCACCTGAAAATCAAGTCAGAACATTGAGCCTGCTGGCTTTCAGAGCCTTGCAGTGCTCAGTGCATCATTTTGCAATACCCACTCATAAAACACACTGCCTCTGCTGCCACTCTGCCCTGCTGGCACACACAGGCAGGTTTGCAAAAAGAAAGAGAATTTCTCAACCTTAGGAGGCCACATGTTCCCTACAATGTCTCCTCTCAAAACCATGTTTGTCCAAAGTCTCACAGCTGACCTGACTGACCAAAACTGCAAACAGCATCAAATGAATCTGTGGCTTCTGAGGGACCTACAGGGGGTTTATCAGTCAGTGAGTCCATTTCTGAAGCTCACTCAGCCTTTTTCATTGACAAAGGCAAATACAGGAACTTCATCAGCAGTGCCACATATTCGAAGCCTTTGAGTATTCATCTCAGACATTCACCTCCCAGGGTCTCCGATAAACATTGAAACCACAGAAAAAATATACAGAGGATTGGGTTGTCAAAAATCACACTTTGATAGAGTGTGAGCATAACTCTGCTGTTCCCAGGGCTGAAGAGAGGCTGACTGCAGTCACCTCCCAGAAATAATGTTGCTGTAGTTGGGTTGGTGTAGCAAACAGAGCAAGGTTTATAAGGTGGGAACTTTTACTGGACCATCTGATGGTCACTGGGGAAGAGGAACAGAAAAGCCACGTTGTGTTGCTCTAAGTTTTTCTCTGACTAATCTCTGCTGGTCTAATAAACATCTCCTCACAAGCCTGGCTTTACAGCATTTTCTGGGCATTTTGCAACCGTTCCTGCCAGGATGAGGAATTGGGCAGCACCATCTGCTGGGAAGCAGCAGAAAGCCACCGGCTTGTGCCACTCCAGGGGTCCAGGCTGGCTTCCTGTGGGAGGAGGCGCTGGGTGACACCAAGAAAGGGTGACAAGTCGCTCACCTGAATAGAAGACACCCACAGATGTTCCCACCAATGAAAATAAGTTTGCTGCAGAGCTCAAAATGCTACTTCCACGTTTCAACCATCAGGATTGCTCTCAGTCAAGTGGAGACCATGGTTTGATTTTCAGCAAGTGTCAGCACTAATTTCCCTGACAGGGCTGACTCACCCTGTCAGCTTCAGCTGCTTGCAAGGCCCCACAACAAAGTCAGCTGAAGAAATCCATCCCCAGTTTCCCAGATAACTCACAAACCCCTTAGGTTGCTTCTACCTTGTTTCACAGCCCACCACATTAAAAAAAAATAAATTAAAAAAAAAAGGTTTTTTAGGCCAGGTAAATTCCTGAATCTGGTTCACAAAGCAGCTGAACAGACTGATGTACTGGCACAACCAGAGGCTGGGGAAGGACAGGAAGTAAATATTGCCACTAAAAATACACTTGTACAACTCAGCATCCTTTGGAACTTTGGAAAAACAGGTATCAAATATAAAAGCCAAACTAAGTTCATTTTGTAAGCCAAACAAGATGTTTCAGTTCAAGAACATCATCACTACAAGGCAAACTGCTAATAAATATTATGATTTCAGGGGAAAATAAGTACAGAAAATCATGTATGTCCTTTTGGAGAACAGAATGACTTTAAAAGCTTCACCTAAGCTAGCTCATTTTTGCATGTAATCAATTACCCTCAAATCCTTTCAACTAAGCTAATAAATGAGTGACGTCAGAGGTGCTGAAACACACCATCTGTCAGTTTTACTGCACAATCCTGTTCTCTCCAGTCTGTGTCCATTATGGAAGATTTAGCACAATGAACCTTAAGCAGAGAGCAGCGAGTTCCCAGTAGGTGCAGAAGGGCAGATGGCACCAACCCTGTATCTCTGTAGGACTTGGATTTTCCTCCTGTGTGGGTCCATATGAAACTTTAGGGCTCTCTTAATTGCAAATTAAGAAATACATAAAACCCACTGAAAACCACGAAGCTTTATTTAGAATAATGATTTTTCCACTGTGTTCCAACTTTAGATGACAATGATGCCAAGAGCAATAGCACATGATGGAATTACATGGGCGAGGGAAGGTTCAACATAGCTTCTGGTGCTAGCTGTGTTACTAGCTAAAGAGTGGGGAAAGCACTAGCTGAATACTACCATTTATTTTGTTTCTAAGCCCAAAATATTGTGACTCTTTTCAAAGCCCTACACAATTGGAAAAAAAAAAAGCTTTCTGGGAGATGTAAGCATTGTAGCTGAGAGGAACTCCATGTGCCCTGGAGTAAACTGGGAAGCACCTCATCCCGTCTCAACCAAAATGCTTTTTTGTGATAGGAGAACAAGGTTCAACTGCACACTGCAGTGAGTGTTTGGCATGGCACACCCTTCCAGAATGCCCAATAAAAAAAGAAGTCAGAACTAAGAAATTATTTTCAAACCAACCTTTGAAAATCACTTCCCTCTCCATCCAGGTGTAACAGGCAGAGAGGGCACAGCTCAAACCCAGAGGCCTGGGCTCAGCCAGCAGCTTACAGGTCACTGTCCACACGTCTCCTGTCCCTTCTGATTTTAGGATGTTCTGATCCAAATGGGCAAGGCTGAGACAGGGATTAAATTGGGGCTGGAAGGAAACAGGCTCTAAGTCTCACAGCCAACAGAAGCCAGATTCCAGGGAATACTTGGGAGCAGATGCCAGGAGAGCCGAGGCTGCTGCTCCAACACAGGCAGTGCCATGGAAGCATCAGCACTTCCACAACTTACCAAGGCTGATTCCTCCTGTGCTTGAGCCTGGCCAAAAGCAGCCTGGCAGAAGGCTGGCAGAAGGCTGGCAGAAGGCTGGCACACCACTGAGACTGTGCTAGAGCCTTTTCTTCCTGTTCTGATGCTAATTCCAGCCCCTCTGACTGCAGGGAATGCGCTTCCTGTGCGACACCATCACGGAGTGCTGGGACCACGACCCCGAGGCTCGGCTCACCGCCCACTGCGTGGCTGAGCGCTTCAACCTCATGGCACAGATGGATTGTGATGACATCCTCAACAACAACCTGGACAACGAGGCCACCAAAACAGCTGCTCCAGGTGGGGAGCACCAGGACTCTGACGGGAGCTCGAACATTCAGTGACATAGCAGGCAAAAGTCCTCATCACGAGGAACAAGTGGATAAGGGAGAGGCATTTAGCTCATGGGGGGAAAAAACCTCACTGTTTTTCAAAATGGAACTAAGATCTAATAAATAAATTATTTATAAGATCTGTTTCCTCCCACTGGTACAGCAAACTGTGGAATCAACATTTTGGTTAAAGTGAAACATTATTATATGAACTGACTTTGTACTTACTTAAAATGTATAATGATGCAAAGCATTCCTTTTATTATTTTTTAAAATAATAATGTTTAATCTTTTATTAATAAGAACCTGAATTCCATGTCTGTCTTTTTTAAGTCCTTCCATATTGTCATCATGAGTTTATTTTCTAATTTATTCTGCAGTGATTAAAACAATTTTCCTCTTTTTTACTGGCCTACACCCACACACAAAATCTGTTGTAGCGGGAAAAGAAGACATCATGAGATGTACCACACCCTCTATGGAAGAAATGCTGACATGCAAGAAAATCACTCATTCAACATTGTGCAAAGATCCACAATAATCCAGTTTGTAAAAGCTTGATACAATTGAACATACCTTTCCTCACTGCAGAATTCCTGGGTTAATTGATTGTTCAGGTGAGTGTCTGAAGCTTCTTTGAGAGAGAAAAATGAAGTCACCGGTAAAGACATGGCTGCTTACCCTAAAAAGTCTCCATGCAAGATATCTAGACAACCATTTCTCCCATCAGAGCAGTCCCCAGCCACCTCTAGGCAGATCTGTGCCACAGTAACAGCGACAGCACAAGGGCCTTGGCCAATTCTTGCTACTCTCACACCCTCCTCTGGGTTACCCCTCCTGGGGAAACAGGATCAGACTGAACTGAGACCTTTGTTCTCATCAACCCAGACTGCCTCTCTTCTGGAAAGCAATGAAGGAAAGGCAAGTCACACCTCGCTCTAAGCCCTGGCACTGTGCAAATCCCTCCACCCTTGGGAGCAAAAACCTCAGGTGCCCCTAAACCCTGCAAGCCCACACCTGTCACCTACAGAGGTCTATTTTTGGAATAGCACCCTAGAGGGATACACTGCTTGCCACCATACAGCTGCATGGATTAGCCCAGGAGAAGGGGAAGGGAGCAAACCATGCAACAGCCACAGGTTCTACACAGCCAAGGCTCCTCGATGTGGAGAAGGGAAGCAGATCTGCAGGGCTGGTTTGGTTTTCTGAAGTGCTCAGCTATGACAGAACCAATCCACATAAAAACCTTTTCTTCTCTAGCTAATGTTTCCATCTCCTTGGACTGTTTTGCACCAAGTTGTTCGGACACTCTGATGAATTTGTTCACTTGTCCCTCCAAGCTCAAAAGGATTTAGAAGCCACTCTGACCTGTTCTTGTCACAGGTGACAGGGACAGAGTGGGATCAGGCTGTGCAAACTAGACACTGAAGGCTGCATCTCTGATTCTGATGGCTGAAATCCAAATTCTCCTGGGGAGACAGACTTCATCCTAGGCTTGACAGTTCATACTATAAATATACTGAAAAACATTATCTTTTCCCCTACCCATGCTAAAATCTTGAACAACCCGATTTGCATAGTGCATTTTTTCCATAAAACGCAAATCCATCAGGATTGCACATCTGAATGCCTGTGTTAAACTGGGGTGACTTGTCAACACTGTTTTCCATGAGCAGCAGGCTGCACAGCACCTCTAAAGACAGCCAATTATTTAAGATCCAGGATCTGTTTATGATTCAGAGAGCCTAAAACCACTGAGATCAATGAAAATTCTGCTCTTAACTTCAGTGGGGCCCAATTAAGCCAAGAACAGAGCCAGCAACATAAGCCAATGTCCTATTTTGCCATGATCCCTGTTGGAACACACTGTGGCTCCAGCAAGTATCTACACAGGAAGCAGCACTGAGCCCTTCCCTTTGCTCCAGAAGGTGCAGGATGGAAACAACACCAGTTATGCAAGAGAATCAAATCTGGTCAGAGTTAAAAATACATTCATTACTCTGCAGGGTGCTTGCCACTCTCAGAAGAATCACAATTACAATTTAAGTTGGATATTCAGTGGCTAGATTTTTTTCTTTTTAAACTGTTTTCAACTATGTCCTTTGTTTCTAGAAGCAGAAATTTGCATCATAACTAAATCCACATCAGGAACCATTCCAGTTCCAGTGATTACTTGAGCAAAGGAAGTCTTCACCTTCTTTTTTCTTGGAAACATCCCCATGTTAAAAGAAATAACTTCATGTATTTTATCAAAGTATTTCTTCAGCATTGGGTCTATTTTTACACAACAAAATTAGTAACAGCTTTCCTGGTGCGAAACCACAAGCATACCAGATGAGGGAGGAAGAGAAATAACTTGACTAATAGTATTATATAAGGAACACAAATGGCTTTATGGTCAACATGGGAGCTTTTCAGACTCATCTACAGCCATCACCTTGACAAATCCCAGATCAAAATTTTAAGCTGAGTTTTGTGACTGAGTCGTAAGTCTGTATTTTAGTTAGCTTAAGTTTGATCCCTGGAGTATGCTCAGCTGAAAAAGATTTGGTTTTGCTCTGATCACTGCAATATTAAAAGTTGGACCTTGCACCACAGCCCTTGCTGTTCATTTAAAGCAAATGTGCCATGTGACACAGATAAAACAACTATGAAACATGTATGTGTTAATCTGTTTCACCACCATCCCCAGTTTGGTGCAGGTACTGATGAACTATAGAAGAAATTCACACATTGCCACCATGGACTTGGCCAAGGAGCACACCCCAAATGTGTCGCAGACCCAGAAAACAAGGAGGAACTAATCCCAATATTTTAATTTTCAATTTTATTCCCGGTTAAACATGAAAATGCCCAATGGATATCTGAAATTATCACTACAGGATGGTTGTATAGAGTATCACAAACAAGACAAGTAGGACCTAAAACAGTCTTCTGCTGGAGAGGAGTTACCACTCAAGCACACAGTGCCAAAATATCCCACTTTTGGGACCAAGGAAAGCCCAGACAGATCTCCAGCATGAAAGAAAACAACCTCCTACTCTTTCCTGGTCACCTGATCTCTAGGAAAGCAGACAGAACAAATGAATCATTTTGTAGCTTTATTATCCCCCCCCCACTTCTCACAAACGGACTATGACTCGCATTGAGATCTCAGTGCATTTCACAGCAAAAAAAAATGTACAAGAGGATCAAAACAGTTGTGCATAAACCCAACTTTTTTTTTTTTTTGCATGATTTACAGTTTGTGTTGAAAGTTAACATGGTTATTTAAACCTTCTGATGCATTCTTACACTTGCATCTTCTCTATGGGAAACATCTTACCAGATCACACAGTTGTGAGTTCTCATGATGCTGGATCAGGTGCAGCCATTGCCATGGCTGGGAAGTGGCAGATAATGTTATTTACACTGATTGGAAGACTACATCAGAAGAAAAAACAGATTAAGGCACCACTGTTGGAAAAATTAAGGTAGCTTGTAGTTACAACAATAACGAAAGCCATAGTAAGTACTATTCTTAATTGCCAGCAATTCTTAGACTTCAATAAAATAGTTATAAAAAGGAGAAGAAAAAAAAAAAAAAAGGATGTTTGTACCTGAATACAGTTTCCTGATATCTGATTGTGTTTCAAATCAATACCCAGTCCTCAGCATAATCAGTTGTTTGTTTGGGTTTTTTTTATGGTAAGATGAAAAACCAGGACCTACAGTCCATGTATTCAAGGTCACATTTCACTGCTTTGTTCTGAACATCACCACAGGAGAAAAAACAAAACAACCCAAAGGACAGTTGCAACACTGATACTTCATCTCTGAGACGATTAGATGGGCAGAGAAATTTAAATACAAAACTGTACGTTTTCTGTTCATTTTGAAAGCCTTAGTCCTCAGGAAGAGAAGTTGGAGGAGAAAAAACAGGCCAGATGTCATTATATTATAACTTGAGAAAAACCAGTCACTCAAAGAGATTTAATAAAATTAGAGTCAAAAAGTGTTCAAATTACTTTTCCAATTCAAGTCAATTATTTCAAGTATATTAAAACGTTTCAGAGGAAAAATTTCTCCATGGTTACACTTCTAATTGCTTTTATAAATCCATAAAAAAGAAAAGTAGTCTCTACATACATCCCATATTCCTCCAATGCATGCAGGCGTTCTCTCTGAAGAAAAGGTCGTCATGATCCAGTTGTTTCTTAATACTGATTTCAGGCACATCTTCCAAACACCCTTCCAGTTTTCGCCAAGAAGGTTAATTACTGGGCATAAAAGCAGCAATTTTTGGTTCCTGTTGTCTACATGTGTACTGAGGAGGTTTCAGTGATTTAAGAGCTTGACACAGATTCCAAAAGAGTTCCTATGTCACTCCAAAATCCAACAGGTTCCTTCTTCTCTCAGGCAGCTTTTGCAATCTAATCTGCTCAGAAGAATCTTACACAATGCAGATAAAATCTCTTGGATCATACAAAAAAACAAGTTGGTTGAACGTACCTGGCAAGTTTGTCTCTACAACTTGGATTTTTACCTTTTTTTAAAATAGCTTTAAAGTGCCCTAGTATAGTTATTTCTTTATGCTCATTTAAACTTGCACAATTACATAAAAAGGGGACACTCAGTGTGATTACTGTGTTCTGAGAGACAGAGGAAAAGGAGAGGAAAATCAGAAAACTCATCTTAAAGCAGCTTTTTTCTAGTTACTGTCCGTTTGCTGAGTTTGTGCAGCAGAGACCATTTTCCAGAGGGGTTTATGGTAAACCCAGCCATCTCCCTGCAATTTAAAGAGAAATTATGGTTATCATAAAGACAGTCCCTTGGGAGAACTACCCTCACACAACTATGAGACTGCTGGCTGTGAGCAGCAGAGGGACAGAGCTGGTATCTTTAACTGCCCAGATTAAGGCACAGAGATCAGCACTGCAGGCTGCTGGCACTGCCTCAGAAGACGAGCAGGCTCCTGCAGAGCCACCGCGCTCTCGGGGAGCGGACTGTGCTTGTAATTAACCCACTCAAAAAGCCACTCTTCTCAACTGTGTGATAAAAATTACTTTAAGAAGCTGAATAAAGAGCCACCAGAGTGGCAGCTACCCAGTTTTATCAGCTCTACCTCAGCCCAGCTGCTTACCCAGAAATGACATTTTCCGAGTACATCTGTATCTTGGACTAGCGACAGAATTTCATCTTTTGTAAATCTAACAATACAACTACCTAGCTTTGAGCTTTGATCCTAACACAGCTTTAGAGAACAAAAAACTTCATGGGAGCTAACAGATAGACCTGAACTTGACAAAACAAACCTGGAAGATGTTCAAGAAAATGAAACTTTTTATTTTATGTTCTAAACCCTTACTAGCTCACAGATATGGGGAGAAGAGGGGGAATTACATTACTGTAGTGTAACAGATAAAGCTTTCACTGCAAGGAGAATCTAAACTACTGCAGCATAAATCTTATTCAAGAACTCTCCTGTTGCAAAGGGCTCAGCATAGGTCTCTACATAAGGAAGGTCTTACCACATGGTTCACAAGAAAAGCCTATTTCAAAGTTCTCACAGCAGCATCCCCCATCCTCCTGGGCAGGCTGCACTTCACCTTGTTAAAAGTCTTACTACATTATTGCTACTACTATTACTGAAGTACAGGTTCAGACACTGAACAAATAAGCTCTATCCAAAATATAACGTAGAAGAACAAATGAAAGCAGTACATTGAAAATGAACTTACGTTCCTTCTTGGGTACATATACACACAACCTCACCAAAATTAGTACTACTGATTATTTTCTTTGAATATTTACTGTTACAGTCTACTTACATATGTACATGCAAAACTAATTTCCACATGCCATTGAGGAAGTGCTTGGTAAAAGAAACTGGACCAGAAAACTGGCAAATATTTTGATGCAAGGGAATCACAAAATCCAAGCAGTTAGAAAGTGGAGAATGAAGTCACACCTTTTACATGCTCAGGAATTTTTATGTCACCTTACTCCTATGGATTCCACAGAGCTAAACTGTAAGATCTAAAGCCAAATACTCTATTTTGATAGGACCCCTATGTGCACCTGCTTGCATAACAGCTCTGCTTCTACCTTCATCAACAGCAGATAACTGCTTGGGAACTTACATCTTTAAGGAAGTATTTAGTACACCAAGGTGTTTCTGTTTCAGCACGAAGTCTCTCTTCGTTCCTCTGCCGCTCCTCCAGCGCTCGCTTGTGCTCCGTAGCCTTATCGATGTCTCCATCCCGCAGAGACTCTGTCACATGCTGCCACAGCCTCCTACAAAACAAACTGGTAACTTCACTGTTCCAAGGGCTTCCCAGCCTGCCACCTCCAACTGCAGGATCACTGCAGGCAGTTCTTCTGGAACAGGAGAACTCTCTCCACTTATACATGACAAGCCAGCCCAGGTCAGAGCATTGCAGCACAGGTGAGGCTCATGGCCAAGTCTTACAGCTACATTGCCAACTGAGCAGGTAGGATGGGCTCTGGGGTTCTGGCAGTGCCAATCTAATGTCTGTTTGCAAACACTTTAAAGCTGCTATGGAAGTGTTATTCAACAAGCAGCTTCTTGTGACAATGTCAGGAGCTGCCCTGCTGTGTAGCTGATGGGTAAAAACAAAACTATTAGGGAGCTTCTGTTCTGGTAACCACTTTGTGAACTCAAAAAAACCCCTCTCTTCATAAATAAGAAATAAAATAAACAACCATGTGCCTGCACTTGGGTTTTGCACTTTTTTTTTGCTCTTGATTTTTATTTTTAGAAAACATTAAAAAAATTAGGATCACTGCTGCTAAGCACTATCCACAAACATTATCTACATTTGCAGGTTTTCATAAGGCACTCACCAGACTACTTAGGACAAGGGTCAGACAAGAGCAAACACACACTGTACCTAGATTCAAATGGGCCTTGCTTCTCCAAGGGCCGGACTCGTTTTCTTGTCACAGAGAGCTTTGTCAAGTCCACATATTTAGTCTCCCCGTTGCTGTAGGTGAACTCAAGCACACTGTTCCACTCCCCCTGCACTCTGCACACCACCGTGTTTGTCATATTCTGCTTTACTTCACCTGTGACTCTAGGAAAAAAATTTATTTTTAATAAGCCATGGCTGAAGAAACCTGAGGACTACTCCTTGCATAATCACTCAATCCTGAATGTGTTTGCAAACTTGTCACACTGCCTTGAAAAACGTTAGTAATTTTAATTGCATTTGTGTGGAGAAGTTCAAAGAGCAAAGTGACTTTCACTTGCTGCTCTAGTTCTCTTCATGTTACCCAGGAAACTCCACTTTTAGCTTCAGCTTGTTTCAAGCCTCTTAAGGAAACTGAAAATGAAAAAGATACTAACAAAGGCTGATTTACATGGAACAAACAGTTGATCATTTCCACTTGAAGTATCACATCAGATACATAGTTCAGACTTAAAAAATAAAAACTAAACTTTCTGGAAGAATCTATCTCACTACCTGCAGGCACTCCATCTCGCATCTTTACATTTCAACCTTCTCTTTATGTAGGTGGTCTCATTTTCATGTTGCTCACATAAGCAGCAGACACATAAAGGCAGAAAGCAAGGTAGGAAACTAGGAATCACGAGAATTGCTTTGGTGCCCTGTCTGTTTGGTGCACAGAAATTTCTGCCAATAACAAGATATGGAAAACATCTTCCTAACATGCAGTATTTCATTCAAAGTGTTGCATAATGCTCAAGTATCATGATAATTACACACACTAATGCATATTTTTCTTCTCAGTTTCAAGACCTGTACAAAGACCTCCTGACACCCACTTTCCTGACCCAGTTTTTGAGCATTGCTTGGCAAGCAAATTGCCAGTCTCAAACAGAACTTTTGTCGTAAAAACAAAGAAATAAAAGGGCCTCCGCACTATGCAAACCAGACTTGAGGCATTCTCACTTGTAAAGTGCCTGCAGGATTCACAAAGGATTCCATCTCTAGCTCCAACTGCAGTTACCTGTACACAACCTCCCTACAACTCACCAGCTTCCAGCCCTCCTGCATTTCATCAGTGCTCACACAAAGCACAGGCTACACCTCCGTGCCACTTCCCTTCTCCCACACACATTGGTCACTTCCCACTGTGCTTGCACCTCCCTGTCCTTCCCCAGTCCTGGCATCAAAATATAGAAATTTATCTCTCAAGCAATGAAATGAGTATCACAGGTCAGAACTTCCAGCACAGAGATACTGGATGCCAGCCATAGCAGACTTGCTGGGAATCTCCAGGGCAAGGTGGGAAAGCTCATAGTCAGCTCACAGCAGGAGGCAGCTGCCAGTACTTCTGTCACATCATAGTCCAGCAGCTCAAATCTAAATTAACCTCGTGAGAAATATCTTTAAGAACAGAGATTGATAAGAGTATGCTGCTCACAGTTTTCCATTACAGAAATTTAAAATTTGTTGAAAAACACACGAGCAATAAAAGCACATTTTCTTTTTTGTGGAAGAAGCACTAACAATCACTGAAAACAGCAGAAAGAGCAGCCAACAAGCAGGAAGCCCTAATTTTGTGCTGCTTCTCATCCTGTGACTTCCATGTCTCACCAAAGCTATTACACATGGTGGAGCCCCTGTCCTCCTCCCAAGAGCTCTCTGAACAGCCTTAATCCACAGGGTGCCAGAGATCAGCCTGATCAGACTCTGCAGTTATTTCTTCACAGCTTTAACAGCTTGGTTTTTTCCAAGTGTTGTGTGGTAACAAGACAATACTGACATCCAATATTTTAATATCAATCACAAAATTACTGCCTCTGCTCAGCTAAAAGTATACAAAGTTATCACTCACTACTGTGGTGCAGTATTGAACTGCTCCACTGAACTCTCATTGCCTGTATTCTTCCAGGTTGCACTGCTCTGACACACAATCACTGCCAGCACTGCAGACCACACCTGCCTGAACCAGCACCAGTGATAAAAATCTGCTGGGACTTATTTGTAATCTTGGCATGACTGATACAGGTCTAGCTGTTCGTTATCATTATCCTCCATTTCATCCAGCCAAAGAGGTACAGGACCAAGGAGCCAACATCCAGCTGAGGTCTAACAACAAGGGTCACTCTACAAAAAAATCCATACCATTGCCATAGCAACTCCTGTGTGCTCTGTGTAACCATGACAACTCTGCTGCTTCCCATCAAAAGATTCTTTTGGCAATGTCCAATCATCACCATGTCAAATCTTCAATAGTTTCAGTACCTTGAGCAGACCTCTCTTTAAAAAGCCTCTACATCTGTGACTAACTTCAGAGAGATAAATAACAAAACAGTTTCCAACTTAAATCACTCAAGTAAAACTACATCCTCTAACTTAGCTTTTATGACACAAGAGTAGCAATTGCAAAGTGGAAGACACATTGTGAGCCACAGAGAAAACCGGAATGATGTGTCACTTTCAAATTGCACCAAGTGAAACAGAACTACAGGTAAGCTTCAGTTCTCCAAATGCCATTGGGACAGGGAAGCTTTGCTTGGATGTTAAATTCAGAGCACTTACGGAAATTTTTGGAGCAAGGCGGGGTTTTTTTGGTTTTTTGAGCTACAAATACAGCCTTACCCCACTGTTTCAGGAAAAGTGATTTACAGAAGACAGTTGATTTTTTGCAACCTGTGACAACAACCCTCATGTAGGAAATTCTGATGTTCTAGGCTCTTGCATATTTCATTATGATCTGCAAAATATTTAATCTAAGAAAGATTTAAATAACCTGTATTCAGTAAATAGATGAGTGCAAAATGCTCTGCAAACACATTCTTCGTGAGACTACTACTTAATTTCCTGCTTCCTCAATTAATTGTCTATATTAGCATGAGGCTAATCTACAACAGTTCTACTATAAAATGTCTAAAAAAAGAAAAAAAATAATCAAGCCTCTCTTTTGTATCAACTGTGCAGACTCTTTCTAGAATCTGCTAAAAGCAATTCCGTGCAAGCTTTCCCTGGATCTCCTTTACCTGTTACTTTTTAAACATGCATACAGGTGAAGAACTACCACTACAAGAATTACCATTTTTGTCTTTACAAAGAGGTATTTTTTACCTGGATATCTTCTATAAGATGCTTAAACTTGACAGTGCTATATTTCTTATACAGAAATCCTAAGACAACGATGCCAGCAGGGCACTTAGAATGCCCATTGCTAACAACATGCAACCCCTTGAAACCCCAAGAGTGAGCTCGGGCTCATTCCAAACAAACAAAAGTTCTCACCGATGCAATTTGCCACCGTAGAAGGGCTTGGTGTGAAAGTTAATACTTGCAGAGTACCCAGTTTTTGCACAGTTAATGTTGACTTTTCCTCCCAGCTCTACCCAAGGAACAGTTAGAATTGAGCGGGCGTATGCGCAGGGCAGAGAGAACGTGTATTCTTCCCCGTGTTCCAAGAGATGTAAAACACCTGTGTGAAGAAATACAAGAATCTGTAAACCAGTACCATTTCAGAATAGGCCAAACGAGTTGTTGAAACAAATAGTCAATACTACATCTAGCTACTTTTCCTCACAGCCCCTCACACAAAAAAGGAAAATTTGAAAAATGCACACAAGAGAGCCATTTATTAGATTCTAGATACAAACTTTTTTTTCCTGGAAGTCCTAACTTGAGTAATGAGCATTTAAGATTCTTTTAAAGAAAGACATTTTTCCCAATAATATTGTTCCATAAAGTACAATACTGTGCTATGCACAAACTTTTCATGAGTACATATAAAGGCTGGTCACTCTCTTACTGATGCTTCTGGAGCATGGCAAGGCAAGACTTACTCTGACAAAAGGAAATAACAAATGAATTCCCTGAACTGCAGATCCTGAGGAAGGCTAACACTCCTGTTTTCCCTTTCTATAGTATACCTTACCCAATCTGAAGGCAAGCAGCAGAGACAACTCTTCTTACTGCATCTCTGCCAAGATAAACCCAATTCTTTCCTGACAGCAGCTTTTGCAATAAATGTCAAGAATCTCATAAAATACTAAAATTTTTCTTTGGGTTTTAGGATTACTGGGTTTGATTCTTATAAAGAAACCAAAAGGACAAGATCTCCCTCCTGCCCTTACAAGAACACAGCACAACATTTGACTGCTGCCTGCCCCAGCCCTCACCTCTGGAGCGCAGTAGCCCTGGGTGTCTAAAATCAGCAAAAACATGGGAAATTCTGAAAAAAGTTATGACCTGATTTGAGAAAGGTCCTACAAGAGATCTCTTCAGAAGTTACTTGTACAGCCAAAGATGTGCCTTTCACATACCTTGGCATTCCTTGGTTATTCCCTTGTCCAGATTGTAGTTTATATGCAAGTGCCTGGAATCCCCAGGTACTGGACAATATTCACAGGGGACACAGAGTGGGAGAGGCTGTCTCATCTTGTGCAGTAAATACTAATAACTAAAGGAAAATTACAATTTGAAGGCAGTTACCCTTCTCTGTCCCTAAAGGATCCAATTTTTCTAGTTAAAGAAAATCAACATGCACAGGAAGATTAAGGGCAATACAGAGAAATGCAACAGCACTTCTATTTAATCAATGTCTGATGTAAATTAATACAAAAATATCAATTTATATCACAGTAACTACCCTTGACTTAAAAGTCAGTATTTTATTTCCAAATACAATCCTGATTTTTTGCAAAGCTTAAACCTTTTTATTTTTTCCTCCCATAAGAAAACTTGTATCTTCTGAATATAATGTCGAATTTGCTATTAAATTTTAACAAACTTCTAAAGCGAACACAGGACAGAATTTACACTCACCCTCGCCAACCATTGTCACTCCTATTGACATTCCTAGGAATTTACTTTTTGTCCAGACGTGGGCATTGACACACATCTTCCTCTCTACACACTCAGCATAAAACCCTGAGACAGGAGGATGGTGGGACACTTGCTCAGCTACGAATTTCACCGTGTAATAGTCCGGCTCCACTTGGCCTTCCAGATCTTTGGGTGGAGTTCCTTGCTCCGAGGGGGCAGAGGGGTTGGTGCCAGCCTCGGTGGCCACGTCGCCCTTGGGCATCCTCCAGGAGCAGTGGAAGGTCTCCCCAATGATGGGGTTGTAGGGTTTCTTGGCGATGGCTCCCTTGCGGCCCTCGTGGAAGGAGGTGAGATAATACTCCACAAAGCGGATCATGCGCTCCTCGGCGCTGCCGCCGCTCGTGATGGCGATGAACAGCTCGGGGTGGGACATGAAGTCCGCGTACATCTCCAGCAGCGACCGCTTCTCCAGAATGAAGGTGGGAAGAACCACCTGGAAGCAAAAGGAAAGCTGTGAGGCTCTAGGAGGGAAAACAGGGACAGGCATTTTGTAAGGGAAGTCCTTGGGATGAGAATTCTGTCCTGTTTGGGACACCACACTTTCAGAGTGAACTTTCTTGTCCCTCTTGTAAGATACGAACAAACTACAGTGATTGGAAGTTCCAGAAAAGCAATTTACAAGGCAAAAAATGCCCAATGAGTACTATCAAGACTAAAAATGTTGAAAGGGACTGAGCATCAGTTAAAAAAAGAAACAAACAAAAACAATAAAAGAGCTGCAAAAAGATAATGCATCCCATATGCCTGTGAAAGAGAAAACAAGCATGCAAGATCTCAAACTATAGCAAAGAAGGTTCAGAGCAGAAGTTAGGAAAGGTATGATCTAATGGAGAGGAAACCTGGGAAGCTGTGCCAGCTCTGGAGAGCTTGCAGAATCTCTCTCAGCACAGCAACTAGGACAAGCACCCATGAGAAGCAGCACAGGATGGGTTGATCCTGTGCCTCTGAGCAGAGGTACCTTATAGTCTCCCAGTTACATTCACTACAAAAACCAGCAATCCTGTCCTTCCTGACCCAAGGGCAATCCCCTAGAGTGAAAGGCTGTAGATATCATCAGCGTTTTCCTTCTCTGCAGTGGGAACAAGCCTCACATAACTAAACTCACATAACTGACATAACTAACTGTTGTAAACAGCAATGCGGGCGTCTCAACCAAGGGATCAAGACAATCCATTTAAATCAGTTGCATTCAAAGAGAAAAAGCACAAATATAAGACTGAATAGGCATTCAAGTTAAACAGAATATACCTGCCATGTTGTTGCAACATCTACCTTGAGTATTAAGGGGATTTTCACTTCAGTACCTTGGTATTGAGTTAAGTACAATTCTAACAACTTCATAATCTATTTTGAAGTCAGGTTTGTCCACTTCAGTGCTTTGCCTTCTCTGAAATAAAGACAATTCTCTCCACATGGCCAAAAGTCCCAACTGGGAGACAGGCTTGACAATTTGTTCCAACTAAGAGAAAAAGAGAGCCTAAATCCAATCTTCAATGTAAGTGAAAGTGTGACTTAACCAGTTCCTGGCGAAGCAGCAGGAGCTTAAGTCTGACCCACAGACAGCAGGGCCTGTTCACACCATCTTTTTGTTTTCCCTGTTGAGTTGTGAGACATACGCTGCACAATACAAGTGTTTCTAAGGGCTATGTAGCTAGTGCTCAAAAAATATAAGTTTAAAAAAAGTAATAATCCATTACTCTGAGAGAGAGTGTTTTCTTCCTTCTATGCTACTGTAAAATCCATTTTTTTATTTCAAAGTTCCTAGTGCTTATGGCAAGGAATCCTTTCCAGGAGTGAACTGAACATAAGCTGGTAGCAGCTTGATTTTTCCAGATTTGCTGCCCGAGTTGTCCAATAGCACCTGAGTGTTAACTTTGCCAAGCTGCTTGCTTTTGAGATCTGCACTTAAGTGTCAAATCCAGTTCACTCCAGTGTAACTTTGTTCCTGCCTGCTTGTGAGCAAACACAGAAATGAAAATAGGAAAGAGGCTTAAGCAGGCATCTAAAGCTATATAAGGGGGAATCAAAAGAAAACTTGTTTTCAGAAGCAGCATGGACACAGGTGTAGGGTTATACAAGTTGTGTGAAAAAGCATTATCAAGGTAGGAAAGAAATCATGGAAGGAAAGAAGAAAGAAAAATATGAGAAGGCTGTAAAAAACAGCATTAAAAGATTATCGTTTAAACACAGGAAATAAAACAGGGCATTACAGGGCAGGCAACAAAAACACAGTAGAAAACACAAAGAGAAGGTGGGAAAAGAAAAGGTAGAGTCAGCACATTTCACTTAAACCTGTCTCAATCTGGGACATCAAATCTCAGGACCTGAAGTTGTTACTGGCCACAATTTCATACTAAACTCAATACTGTTCAATACAGGAGTTGAGTATTAAATGATATTTCACTTTTGCTAGAGCCAGACTTCACATTTCAGTTACTTACTCTTGTTAAGTCCATGCCAAGTTTCAGCTGAGACAAAAGATGTAAGATAACGCTGCGCTGCTCTTCCACTGCTCCTAGATCATCTTCTTTATCATCACAGATATCCTCCAGCTCCTCATCTGGATTTATTTCTTCAGGTTCCTGGAATATGAGCCACAAATTCAGCTCAAAGATGTAACTGGCCAGACAGTATTCAAAAAGGACTTCATATTGTATTTAACTGTCCATGTATAAAAAAGACTAAGTAAACCTCTGCAGAGAGCCACACAATGGAATCTACTCCCAAGATAAACAACAGCTGAAGAATTCGAATGGATATGAAGATAACTCAATGCAGACTCCATCTGGAGCATTCAGGCTTAGATTTCTCACTCTCTCTCACATGGGCCATGGAAAAAAAGAAAAAAGCTTAAAAGAAATTCCTGTAAGTTTTTTGAGTTCACAGAATGTCAAGCATCTAACACATACACAGAAACAGCAAAGTAAAAGCTAGTGGCCACTCCAACCACCTCAATAACCCTCCTCCATCTCCACACTACTTCAGCCTTTCCAGTGTTGCACTCACTACTCCAAAGGCTGTTTCAGACTGTAGTTGGTGTTCCATGACTACCATCATGCCTGGTATCTACAAACTGCACTTCACAGGCATTATCAGGTTGCTGTGAGTGCCAATATATAACAGTGAAAGAAAAAAAGTAGCTCGGAGTAGTTTCATAGAACAACACCACCCCAGGCATACACAAATAGCAGGTGCCAGAGTCTGTGTAACTAAAACAGACAGACTAGAAATTATATCACCATTTAACAACCACCACACTGCAAGCAGAAAGTCAAACACTTCAGGCAGGAGGCATGCTGGCATTCCTAGGGCTCTGAGCTGCATCCTCCTGGGGCAAACAGCTGGAGGGAGGCAGATGCAGAGGGAGAGGCACTGAATGCCACAGGAAGGCAGCTCAGGCTTCTGCCTAAGCAAAGCCCTTTATCCTGGAGCAGCTGCCCTGGCTCAAGGCAGATTTATGAACACTCAACCACCAAAAACCAGAGGCCAAGCTCTCACACAGAGCTCAAATCCTGATGACAAGTACAGTATCACAGAGGTGACTCCTTTCCAAGGATGCTATGCTGATCTGCGCTCAGAAATAAGGCAGTTGAAAATACCTACAGGTAGTGATAACACCAGACATACCTCAAATACATTAAGTACTCAAACTGTGACTTGCTTAAAGGAAGGAATTAAGTGATTTAGTTGAAAGCTCCTACTTTTGTTTCATCTTTTCTTTTTTTAACTTAATAATAACTACTCTGAGGCATTTAAAAATCTATGAACTATAGCAACTGAAAAAAAATCTTTTCCATTTCGATTTTGCTCTAAGACAGACCAGTGCTATTGCAGAGACATAAAACAGCACATTATCTTTTCACAGTGACACAGCCTCAGCCAAACAACTGTGTGAAGCCAACTAGCATAAAGAGGATGTAATTATGATTTTCTAGCTTAGTTAGGAAAACATGTTCTTCATCATAATCCCTGCTGGTTTTTTACTTCAGTGTTTTGCAATTCAAATCCGTTTTGTCAGTTATAATGATACAGACTGTAGCTGAAAATGATGCAGACTGTAACTGTATTTCAAATGCATTAAGCCATCCTGCAGTCAAATGATGAGAGTCACTCAGATTAAGAAAAACAGATGTAACAAGACCTAGAAAAGGAAGGGAAATGTAATAGCTGAAGACCAGCAATTTTGTCTTTTGTATGCTTAGGCAGTTCTTCTTGGGCCTATTTTCAGAGTGCAATGAATTTCACTTAGGCATTATTCCCCTATATTTTATCAAAACAAGTAAATAATGAAGTGCAAAAAACCTATTTCAATGCCTTGCATAACCCTCCTGATTGGCTCCCTCCACTTGACAGCAAGTTACATAAAACAACAAAAAATTATTGAATAAACAAGGTAGAGAGTTTAGTTTACTGCAACTGTCCTCACTCCTCCTCCTACACAGCTAACCAAAAGTATGAGAATAACTGTCATTAAATCATTTTCACATAACATGATTGAAACATTTGCAGGTATTCCTCTGAATAATTCCCCACAGAAATGGGATGTCACATTACCTTACCCTTGTTAGCTGGCAGGGCTCTGCAATGGACTGCTCTTCTCTGACAGATGCTGGCTTGTTTATCTCTGCTGGGAAATTCTGAGCTGCTCCATTTTTGAAGTGGTTTGCCAGAGAGATCTTCGGTTCCAACCAACTGATTGTCGTTCCTGAAGCAAAAGAAAGTTTCCGCTGAAGCTTGCTCATCCTCTGCAAGGTCAGTAAAATAGCAGTTTCCAACAGAAGAGCTATCTTTTAATGGAATAAGCTGAAAGCAGCCAATTCCTCCTGCAGCCAATGCCTCCAGCAGCCACTAAACAAAGGTGGTGCAATGAGACACCACCTTCAGCGATCATTAGCACAAACACTGGGATTGGCGAGCTGTAATACATGCAACTTGGACTGGAGAAACTAGTTGGTGTCATGAAAGGTGTAATCAGACACTACAGGAGGAACCCAGTATCATGGGAATGTTAAGCAGCCCTTACACTTTTCTTTAACTGGTACAAAACAAAACAAAAAATCAGCTTTCCACTTATTGGCTTCTAAAACCCAGCTCAGTTCTAAACTAGAAAGACCTAAAGCAGAAGTTTTGTTGCCACTGTTTTCTTTGGAAAGGGTGTTTGTCTTTTCTCACCTGCAGAGAAGACAGGCACATGCTGTTGAATAAACAATAGCTGTCCAAAAAAAAAAAAAGCTGCAAGGTCTGGAAAGCTTTTACCCACCTGATGATTCCAGCATCTCTAGTTACTCCCAGTTAATTTATCACAATGGGTCAGGTTCCTCATTAATAATACAAATGTTCCATTCTTTTTCAAAGGGTAATAAATGTACAGGTGATTCCAACCAGTTTTTACTGAAGAATATGCAAACTGACAAAGCAACTTGGCTGGGTTGCAAACACAGACATTATTAGGAAACCTGAATTTCTACCACCAGACAGCAGTCCCCTGTGATATTCTAAGACACCTATACTACAGTGTCTGTTGTCTCTTCCTATATGATACACAATCCTTTATATCCAGACCCCTGCTACCTGCAACTAGGTCACATCCTCAACCACAACAGGCAGAGTAAGTTGAATTCAGATAAACAGCAGCATTTCTACCAGGAAAATACTGGGGCAGGCAAAAAGTCCAGCTTTGCTATGGAGACAACCCCTCCACAGCCAGTAGCTTATTTTAATCATCCATTACTCATTAATCCACTACATCGTAAGAAAGTAGAATTCCTGACCAGACTAAATTAAAGCTATTTAAACAGAAGTTTCAAAGAAGTCAAAAAAATAAGTTGCTCAGAATGTCACTGTCACACCTTTTTGAAAAGGTTTTACAAATCTTAAAAACCTCTCCATGACATCTGCTTTCTAAGCTGTAACTTTCATCACACTAATCTCTAACTGCATGGTCTAGGCTGCATTTAATCCACACTCACTGCCTCTGTATTAGCTTGAATTTCCCCAAAGCCCCCCCTTCTATATTTTCTATCAGCTACATCTAAAATAACCTTATTACATTTTCTGTTTCATTTTTGCTGTTAAGAGGGTATTTTTGAAAGATTTGAGCTACCAGCTGTGTCCCAATCTTTATGAATGGACAAGATACCACCTAAATACTTCTCTTCCACTGGAAAAGCATATACAAATCTGCTCTCAGCTCTTTTGCATAGGCACAAGCAATTCTATTTACTTGTGACCTCCTCCTCCCCTGAAGTCATCAACCAATTTCTTTTTAAGCAGTTGTCAGCACTTCCCCTCTGGTACAGTGCAGACCTTTTGAGTTTTCACTTCCTACATTTTTCTTCAAGAGTTGCAAATTTTTGTTGCACACCACTTCTGACTGGAATTTAGGAAAAGTTCATGGGTGGAACTCTCTTGTTCATCTTTAAGTTTGTGATTTATAATATACTTTGATGTGTTGAGGCAGTATTTTCAGTCTTCTGACTGTTTTCTTTTTTTTTGGGGGGGAGGGGGGAGGGTTTTTTTGGTCATCTAATGATCTATAGCAAACTGCACTCTTACATTATTTCTAAACCTTGGTTTTTAAGCCTGGCTCCACCAGTTGAACCAGAAGTATCCTTCCTTAGTCAAGAGGAGAAATTTAAGATAAATGGATTTTAAAAAAAAAAAAATTTTACGAAATTCTTGGCAAACCTTGAAAGGAACAAATGTATTACAGTGTCTTGAGAAAGGCCACAGCAGGAGGGAGATGGAAGGCTGCAGAAAGACACATGAATTCTTTTAATGGTCTCTTTTAACTCTGGCCCCAGAAATGCATCATCCAATCTGCTGATCCTCTTTTCTCCATCCATCTCCCCAGGATATCACTGGAAATCTTCAAGATTTGGACATGTTCAAGCAGTATTTTTAGATTTGGCCATTAAAGGGCAGATACCAACTGAATAGCAGTCAGTGAATTAACCTTTTCCCTGCATGGTTTAAAAAAGTAAAAACCTACACAGATTGTCAGAAAACCCCAAACCAAAACTATCTTCCTAAGTTATTACAATGGTACTCACTGGACCCTACTTATGTCCCCTGATACAAGTCAAAAAATCATCCTGGAAGTGCATATGTGAAAATAAAACAAAAATACTTCTGATGTGCACCTCACACAGTTATGCATCAACAGTCAAAAATACATAGACAACAGGAAGCATTCTTTCAGCAAAACTTCAGAGTTCAGACAAATATCTCAAGAATTGCCATCCAGTTTCCTGTTTTTAAAATGAAATTTTGAATGGAAATACAGCAAAAAATTTAATTCAATCTATTCACTTATTCTCTTTTAATGGCTCTGGTGATTCAGGATCGCAAACATTTTTTTCATATAGTTTTAATACTTTCATATACCATATTCTTTTGATCTTGGAAGCAGAATTAATTACAGCTCTGAAATAATATGTCCTGGCAAAGTAGGCACCATAAATATGAGAGGAATATGGGGCAGATAAGGGGAGAGACAATGTATGTACTTTGTTCCATACTTACTATATCTACTGATCAGTTGTGAAAGAGAAGCATTTGAAAATCCTATAAAGCTCAGAGAAAGCCACGAAGTAAACATGAGAAAAAAGGCACAATAAGATGCAGAAGAATTTACAAACAACCACAGTCACATTCAGTTCCATACGCTGCCCATGAATTAGGTGGAATAATTCCACTAAGCTCTTACTTGCATAGAAGTGATCAATTGTGCAGATTTGGCAACATATTTGTCTGCTGCCCGTGAATACACATATTCCACACCCATGAGCTGTAGGGTTTGGGGGATTTTTATTTGTTTGTTGGGGTGGTCAGCTGTTTATCAAAAAAGAGTTTCTGTTCTTCTCAACCTTTTTAGCAATTTTCGTTGGCTTACAAGTCCATTTTGGCTTCAGAATAGAATACAACACTTGTCTTTAGACTATGGTTTAGACTAAGACAGTATCTCAAAACAAGAATACTGATATTTAAACAATATTAGTAACAACCAGTGCAAATTTAGAGTTTTGTATTTAAATGCTTGACTTGAATTGGAAGCTACACACGTAAATAATTATAATAGGTATTTCGTGTGCAAAAAAAAAAAAGGTTTAAAAAAGCATGACATTTGACAGAGTTGGAGTGGACACTACATGTACTAGAATCTGCAATCACATAATATTCTCCCTCCACTATTACTGTTCCTGAGTGGCCAGTTACATCCCAACGGTAGCCCTCTTGTTGGAGTGCCTTATGTAGTTTATTCTCTTGTGAGATGTTGTAAAACAATTAGATGTTATATTTATGCAGCTGCTGCCACAGACTTCTTGACAGAATAAATTATTACAAATACATATATAACATGCACAGAGTTCCACCCAACACAAACAAGTTGGACTCTGGAAAAATTCACAAGAAACCAGACAGTCAGCAGTTTCCTCTGCCCATGTGAAATGGGATTTAATGGAATGAACATTTTTGCAAGAAGGAAGGGATTTGTATTTGTTACAGTGTTCTGCTCTCTGTGAGCACCTCTACCCACCTGCTGGTAAGGATCCCTTTTGTTGGGAAGCATGTTGTAACTGGAGAATATGGAAACAGTCATTTAAGCAGTTCATGGTTGCCATGGAAGTCGCTTTGAGCATCAATAGGTCCTGATCCAAGGATGTAAGGTGACCGGAGGCAGGAAGGCATTCTATGCTCCTGATCAAGTCTCTCTGCTGGCCCTCAGCCTGAGACATCATCTGTCAAACAAAACACTCACTTATCAGGTGGTGCAAGTGTTGTGTGATACCTGTTCAGCTGTGCACACAGAGGATCCCAAATGGTTTCAGGACAGTAATAAAACTTCAAAGTAACAGATATATGTAAAATTAACTGCACCTTTTTTTTTCTTGACTATGAGAATTACTACTATTATTACAGTCATTAAATGCACAATGAATTTACCCACAAAAATACATAGCACTTTATTAACAAGCAAAAGAATATCAAAGTGACTTTTACAAAAAAAGCAAAGAGGAATTTGAACAAGATACTTGTTGCAGTAAATATCAAACACTTTCATGCTTAGTTGATAGAAATGGGGGTGGGGGGGGAACCCCACATGCACTGAGTGTGAGAAGTAATTAAGCTCTGTGCTCTGCACAGCCTGGAATAGGATCTGCTGTCTGTGAGTATCAAGATTTTTTCACTCCCTACAATCAGAGGTGCAGTTCTTCATCAGAGAAGACCTGTATTCCTCATTTTGGCTCAAACCAAAAAGGATCCTCATTTATTGTCTGCATTGACACCACACTGATTATCACTATCTCAGCATTTACTTTGCAGGGGAGGGAAGAAAAGCCAGCAGGATTTTCACCTTCCTTTGGTTGCAGCTGTCCTGTCCTGTTGTTGTTGCTCCCCTTGCTCTCCCACAAGCTCCATTCCTCGTTCACACAGAGCTCCACATCCCTAAATCATAGAATCTGCAACAGCACATCGGCCCAGCCCACATGAGGTACAGGGGTAAAGCACACCAGGCTCTTTTCAAGCAGCACTTTCCTCTTTATACTCACAGAAACAAAATATTACCTGATTTTCTCACAGGGATGAAAGCAAACTCCTCTACATGCTAAGTCCCCTTTCAGAGGAGGAATAACAAACAGCATCCCTGTAACTGGACAGCATTACTCTGCAGTCATTATGTGTCTGGCAGTGAAGGTAAATGTAAGGTCAGATTGATTCAGCAGAGCAGCAGAGTTTTTTTAAAGAATTGTTAAAGAATCATGCATTTAACTGCTATGGCACTATGTAGCTTTTTCACTCCAATTATTTAATTCCCAAATGTAGCAATATCTGACTGATTTTTTTTTCAGTACTACTACCTGCAATCCCTTCCAGGAATTGCTTTTAAGATTTTATGCAATACTTAAGTAACATATATTCATACAAGTTTATAGTATGTGATCTTTGGAACTTGTAAGGGCTTGGCTCTGGAGCATGAGAAGGTGTGAATTTACAGAGCATTGGCTCTTTAAAAGTGGTGTTAACTGTGCAGAGTCAGCCTAGCATATCCCAAGAGCAACAGGGCAGAAAGCTACTAAAACATTTAGTTATAGATAGCCTTGCCTATGCAAACACACCAGCTGCTATCACAACTTGTGTCTCATTTTTCTCCAGTCACAAATGTGATAAAAGCCTTTGTGTGCAGTTTTTTTCCAACTTTGAAAAAGTGTGTTGGCTTAAAAAGAAACCCACACAAAAACTCCACAGATAATTAGTTGTCAAATCACCACAATCCTTCTGGTGACCTTGACTATCAGTAATTCACCATGTGGTAGGCCCCAAACACTTCATTCCAGGATCAGGCCAGACAAGAGGACAAGCCATGCTATGCTTAGCTATGAAGTTCAAATAGGCACATCTTCCCTTTCAAAGAACACACTTCAAACAGTCCCAAGGATTTTCCTATTTATACACTCAGCTCTGGGGGAAAAAAAATAGTGCCAGGAGAAGAAAAGCACAGTGACTAAAAATTCAAAATCTAGAAAAAATACACAGGCTTGTTCTCGCTTTGCAAACACACACACCTGCATTTAGTGCAAGTTAGCAAAAAGATCTCCTTAAACCTCCTGCTTTGCATGGCAACCACGTCAGCATCATGACACATATTCAACTAAGGGGAACAGAACAAGGGGAAGTTAAAGGGAAAGGGACTGACAAGGAAACCTAGGCAATTCATGGGAAAATCAAAACAGGTCACAATGCAGCAGATCCTTTGAAAGAAGTTGTTCTTCCCACAGCTTTTCAAAATTAATTTCTAGGATTCAAGCTGTGCCATGCTCATGGATAACAGGCATGTACCTGCCCTTCAATATTTTAATTATATCTAAAAAAAATTATAGGCATTGTATCCAACAGGCATTTTAGCTTAAGAAAGGCAAGCAAACTAACTTTAATAATCAGAAGAGCCAGTACTACTGAGGATTCCTCATCTGTTCAAGTCTGATTTTTTTAAGTTGATAAATAATCATGTTCAGCCACCAAACTCAGTAACTATCAAAAGAGCATGAATAGCTTCCTGTCCTCCTTGCAATGCCAGGAAGTCATTCCACTTTATCCCAATTACAGAATGCAAGCCACTGCTTCAGGGGTCCAGCTCACATATGCTCCTCTTTCCTCCCTGAAATTTTGAATGCCATAATGGTGTTTGAAAATTTAAAAAGTGAAAAAGCCATTTCTGAAACATTTTTATTTTCCTGAGTACCTGACAGCACTTCACACATCTCTGCATTAGCACTATAGCAGACTTTACTGCTCTAAGAGGATAAAAACACGATGGCAACAATTACCCTTTTGCAAGACATCTGCAAGAACAGTCCGATGTGGAGAGAGATTCACAGACTCTAAGGTTTAAAGAGGCAGTAACCTTGTGTAAACCACTGAATAATTACACCTTAGTACCTGATATAAATCAAGGCACAATGACAGCATGCCATACCAGTGAAAGTATCTGCAACACCCATTTACTGGAGAACTTACCGCAGTGCTCTGCCACATATTTTAGGGTTAATGAGGCTCACAATACACAGCCCTCTACTACTCCAGTTTGTCTAAGTTCAATTTCTAGCTATTCATGCTTCCTACCTCTTTATTGGCTAAATTAAAAAGCCCTCCATTAGAAACTTATTTTTGCCAAGAAATGTATCACACCACTAATTACACACACTAATTACAATTAACATTAAAATACTTATTAACATCAATACTACCATTAAGTACCACAGGTTTGCAATGTGTTTTCTTTAGATAAGCAAGATCCACTCTGGAAATAGTCGCAGGTTAAAATCAACCAGTAGTCAGTCTGTTCTGTCAGTCAAGATGGAAAGGCAATTATTTCTGGATTTTTCTCCCAAAATACACTACATCTGAACATATAGTGGAAAAAAAGCAGTCATCTGAATTGCTCTCTGTTCAGTCACATCCATCCCTAGACAATTTGTCTAAATGAATCAGCATACCAGGAAGTGCTATTAGCACTCTGAAATATCAGTCATGACCAACTTCTCCTTAGTCATAAGGGATACAAGTACAGCTTAGTCAGTTCTTCTGTAGTTTGACATGGGAAGAAATGTGTATAATAGTACCACAGTATGTGATGTTACATCCCTTAAGGATATTCCCTTGTCAATTGTAGTGCTATGGCTTGCAATGATGAGAACATGGTTCTACCTCAGCATCAGGATACTACTGCAGAGCACAAAAATCCAAGAACATATACCATGTACTTCTGCAATTAGCCAGGACAATTTACTTATCCTCACCCAGCTGCACAATAATAGCTTAGGACATGCTGCTGACAATATCCAGCTAAGAACAGAAGGTTTCTCCACAACCTTATAAATAACACCACAAGCTCTCTCAAAAACCTGTAAGGTAATTTAAAGCATACAAACCTCTCTAACATCTACAAGGTGATCTGGCTGCATAATGGGAACTCTTTTTCCAGTTGGCAATCTGTGATGTCCAACATTGAAGAAGGAAACTGCATTTTGACTGGGTCTTCTCTGCACACCAGGAGAGTTGGCACTTCCTTGGGATGCGAGAGAGAAGCTGCGAGATTTCAGAGGAGGGTTGTTCTAGTGAATAAATAAGCATATTGAGAAACATTTACAATTAATCCTAATACACAGCAAATGTTCTAATGTGAAAGATACAGCAGACAGTTTAAATTTTAATTATTTATAGAGCAAGGAAAGATGGCAAAGCCCTAAAATGTATTAGTAGCAACTGCTGAATATTTTCAAATATTTTCTACTGTCTGCTTCTAGCTGCTCTCTTTTATAGTCTAATTAAGAACAATCTGTGAAACGAGATTGATCAGTAAGTATCACTTCTTTGACTTGAAGATCAGTCCTTGATCTGCAACAATATCAGAAAATTACTCCTAACAGATCCTGCAAGGATGGAGCTGACATTTGAGAGAATGGAATTTAATTTAGAGCTATTAATTCAACTAATCCCTTGCAACAAAGCCAGCTATAAGATGCTGATTGTAACAAAAAGGCAAGATTTTATTCAGGTATCAGAATAGGTGTTAGGCAATCAGGAGGTTCTATAAAATACACTATACATTTACCCACCACATGGTTAGCAAATGGAAACAACACTACTTAGATATAGTAGTGAGGACTTTTTCCTCAAATATGGAAATTCATCCGAAATTTATCCGTGGACTGCTCAGTAGTTTTTAGAGAAAAAAGTAAGGGATTAAAAAAAAGGAAAAAAAGAGAAAAAAACATGAAAGTTCCCAAAATGGAAGGGCTTCAATAACACTGAAGTTGTATTTGTAACTGCTTCTACCACCAGCCTGAATTATTTTTGCCCATGAGAGCATCAGTCATACCTTTCCAATAGCTTCTGTGTGGTGCTGTGTGCATATCTGTAGCCTGCTGACCCAGTGCTGCCGCTCTTTAGCATCAGTAGCTAACAAAAGCAAACCAAAAGGATTCTCTTTAATGAAGACATTTGCTTAATTCTTAAAAAATCACAAGACTTTAACAGTGTAAAGTATTTTATTTCTAATCTATAATTCATTTGCCTGTAATAAGTATAACATTAAGTCATGTTCAACCTAAATAGTATTTACATTTTGATTTGTTTATGCTATTTGATGTGTTACAAAATTTATTTTAAAGCACCAACAAACCATAACTGCCCTCACAGATATTGTAATTTAACAACATGAAACATTTTCCTGGAATAAGAGTAAGGTATCCCAAATTAGAAAGCTACAGCAAGTATTCAAGGGAAGAAATACTCAGAAGTTATTAGCCTAGATTTCTGCAGCCTAGAAAATCAGAGAATGGGCTTTTACAACCACCATAGGGTGGCTAACAAACCGAATGTTAGGAATAATTAGGTTATCTGTGAGCATCACCACAGTTTTGTTACATATAACGATTTTAAAAACTTAGAATCAGTACAATTTAAGGACACTATTAAAGATTAAACCCCATTCTACATATACGAAGTCTTCTGAAGATCATCAAACCCAAATGTTATGGAACTATCCACAAATACAGACCATTTCTAGCTGAACAGTGGGATGAAAGTTTTGCACCTAATTTTCAAGGCATAACTTTGCCTACCAGGTTCTCTTGCCCTCCAGCCAAGCAGCCCCAGGTGAGATCCAAGACTGTCCTCTAGTGGGAAGATGCCCTGCCCAAGAATCCAGGTCCTACCTCTTAGTTTATACTGCTCCCCACTGGCAGCGTTGACTGTGAAGGTGTGAGAGTCTTCATCACTGGGTGAAATGACAGCTCCAGCCAGCTGCAGGGTTCCTCTGGGCTTCAGCTGTCTAGACTGCTCATTCACAAAGTACTCCAGCAGGCCAGCATCATTGTTTAACACAAAAAACCTGCAAGGATAACAAAGCAAATACACTAAATAAAACCAGCTCCTTTTCCTTTTTTTCTTTTTTTTTTTTTTTGTGTAGGTGATAGTACTGGGAGAAGCCAATACTTTCATTACAAGTTGGCACAGACGGTATTGGGACTAAAAGACTTGTGTCCGGACAACCCCAAACATGTGCATTATGTCCCCAAGACTGTACAAAAATTAATTTCTTGGCAGTTTTTTTCTCAGAGACCAAGGATTGCACAGTGGAACAACATGCCCACAGAGGAATACTATTGCAAGATTCTGGGAATCAAAAACGATATCCTGAATCATAAAGGCTTAATAAATCCTTAAACTACATACATTAAAACAGCCCCAGGTACAAAAGAGTTGAGAAGCAAAACCATGAAACTGAAGCAATTCCAGATTTTTTTCTTAAAAATGGAAGTGAACATTATGTTCAACTTTCATTTCAGTTTAATGATGAGTATATTGAGACGAGTCACTCCATGCCAGGGGCAGCACAGGTGGTACATTAAGGACCTGTCCCTCCAACATCAATTTGGTTGCACTGTGCTGCTCTAGGAACAGCATTAAACAAGAAACCTGACCAGAGAATTTCACCTGACACAGAAAATCAAGGGAAGGCGACATCCTGGGGAGAGGGAAATACCTGCTTGAATTTGAATTTACAGTAATGAAGTCTTGATTTTTTTAACCGGATAGCGTTATTTGGCACAAAGGTGAAGACTCAGCAGAAAACACAAAGACTATTTTTTAATGGAAAAGGAGAAAAAACCTAATGCTTTTTGCACATACAAACATAAGACACTAAATGAGTTAACTGCTTTATAAGGCCTATGCCTTTTTTATATTAATGCCTTAATACAAATATTATTCATCTACACATTAGCATAATCTATATTGAGAAAAGCATAAGATTCTTGCATAAAGTTTGCCTACTAGAAAAAGGGCAATCCAGGTATTATCTTAAAAATCTGAAACAAGTTCATTTGGATGCTGCAGAGATCAACATTACTAAAAAGCTCCATAAAAGACTTACCGATATTGCCAACCAGTGACAAGATTGGTGTATTTCATTAAGTAGCCACAAATATTTTCCATGTGATCGCTATCAAAAGAGAGAGAAAAAGCAATCAGACAATACCAAACATATTTTAGATCCTCCCAGTTTCTGACCATCTTTATCTAGTCTCAGGAGATGAATTTTATGTTTATTTTTCAAATAACTTAATAAAGTCATACTTTTATGATTTTCCAGCCTTGTTCCTAAAATACTTTCCAATGACAATTTAACCAGACTTACTGAATTCCGAATAATTCCAAAGCATAATTAGCTGCACCAACTCAACAGGCACTTCCAGACACATTTTTACAAGTTTCAGGTAATTAAAGACTTATCCATGCTGCTTCTGGTTCCTGTTCTCTCTTCAAAACAAACTTTGTACTTTTGGACTCCTGAACAAAATTAACTTTCACTATCTTATTAACAGACCCATGATCACAGTCACTAATAGTCTGTAGCTACTACTACATCAGCGTGGTGTTATTAATCCTTCATGTCCAGCAGCCTTCCCCCTACACAGCCATGCTCCTGAACAGATTTTCTACAGAACACAATATGCAAGTACAGGTCACATCAACATATTCTGAAATCTAAACCAGAAGCCAAAATCTCCTCCTCCAGCCTGACAAGAAAATCCAGTAGTTCCTCCTTCAAAGATTCAACTTGCAACATCCACCATAAATGAGAATCCATCAAAGGCATTTGGCATGGAAACTTAATACCACTACAGGCAAAGTACATTACAATTTCTGAAAATCAACTGCCCTAAATAAGGCTTACAAGTACTCTGGCTACAAATTATTCACTTTAAGACCACAATTTAAAGACCCACTTTATGATGTACATTCCCATAAACCTTGAAATGTCATCTCAATGCCCTCACCTCTCAGGTAAGGCATAATCCTACACTGAAGAACACACTCTTGATGGACGATTCAGGTCCAGCATGAGAAAAAAGCTCCTATTATTACAATGAAGAACTGAAACAATGACCCAAACATCACACACTCTTTATTTCTTTCAAAGAAATTTGTGTCTAATCTTACTCAGATTTTAAATAAAAATTTCTGTAGGTTGTAGTATGTTGAAGATAAAAGGAAAGTATTCAGAGTCCACTGGAGCAGCAGCAACCTCTCTTGGTTGTTAGATAAAGAACCCCAAAATCAGCAAAAGGGGAAAAGTGGGCAAAACAGGACTATGAGAGCCAAGGGATCAATTCCATTAGTGGGTTTTGGTTGCAAACATTGTTGGGCTAAGTACAGGGGGAAATTCCAAATTAACAGCTGAAGCTGCTATCTACACCTCATTTATATCACCAGAGTAATTAGATATCTGACAGTTTGATAAATATAACGTTACACTGTTTCATTCTAAAGGAAGCCATTTAGGGTGAAACTAATGAAAAGAGCCTCAGTGTAAAACACTGCCATTCAGTGATATAACACAAGCCAAGAGATACAAGAATGTACATTTTCTGAAGAAAAACAAGCTGCTGAGTTTTGATGTTACTTTTTAAAGCAAAAATATGTGTTCTAGCTATTACAGCAGCAATCAACATTGCAGTAATATCCTGCAATGGAGAGCAGCCAGCAGGACTATCTAGGAATTTAATTTCTAATAGCTCATTAAGTGGTACTACAGATAAAAATAAAACCAAGGAGAGCAGAGGGTGTCGTATATTTTAAATGTACAGAGAAGCTAAAGGAGACATAATCAAACTCATCCTCTGCAGACGCCTCTCATTTGTTATTATTGGCATACAAGGGAAGTACAGTTTAGACTTGCTCACTGTCTCAATTTAGCTGAAAATTATGAGATTGCATAGTCATAAAAATGCATGAGCTTGGGTTTTAATCATCTGAAAATTGTCCCTAGTCACAGCTAATTATTTTTCAGCTCTAGTGAATGCAGCCTTCACCCTTGCTTCTCAGTGAGGCACTGCACATAGCCCTGCACATTTGGGCTGCAGCCATAGCACTCCCATTAACCTGTGCCTAAATCACAGGTGCCTTTAACAGAACCCAAGGAAAGGTAAGTTCAGACTGCAGTGAATGCAGCAGGACTATGAGTATGACCTATGGAAGTCCATTCATCTGACAGGGTAAATTAAACAGCCTTTGATTAAAATACCTCTGGGGTTTTTTGGGGTGTGTCAGATAAAATATCTGATTATGTCATCCAGAAAAAGGCACTACAGAAGAGAGTGCAGCTCTTCTGGTGATGTAGTTCCACATCCAATGACCATCACATTTTGTCATCATCTGCATGTTCCTTTCTACTTGGATTTTCACTTTGTCGAGACCCAAACAAATAATTTACATCTCTAACCCCATCAGTCCCAAAAGTTGGAGGGTTCAGCTGAAAGGCTTTGAGAACAGCACCCCATGGAAGTCAGATAAAGTGACTGAGAGCTAATATTTCAAGATTTGAACTAAGGCTTATTTTTAAATAAGTGAAAATTATACAAACTAAAGAAATCAAGACCCGCTCTGCATATTGCAATTTACAAAAAAGTACATAAACCCATGACAGAATTACAGCTAACGTCCTAAACTTCTTCTGCATGTATGAATATAGAAAAATTTTCTCAGTATTATTTATGAACAAGGCCAGAGATTGCAACTAAAGCATTTTTTCAAGAATTTTAAGATTAGTACCTCCACAAGAGTTAAACCAAGATATTTGTGGTCGCTAAAGAAGTGATGCAAGGCAGTTAACACTAAAAGAATACAAACACAAAGCCAACCCACAGAAAACCCAGTAATATTTCACTAGTATGGAATTAATAGCCAAACCCTACAGAGCACTTCAGAAAGCTTGTAAAATAGTAGACTTTGAGAATAAGAGGTTGAGGTTCAAGCATTGGCTCATAGATAACCACAGTTCATAAAATGTGAGTAAGCCCCTATTGTTGTTTCATTGGAAACAGCACTGGCAAAACCTGTCTCAAAGTCACCCATGTACTTTAGAAGCCTCAAAATTTCCCACACTTGGATTTTTGACTTCTAGAAAATAGATTTCACAAGTGAACTTGACACAAAACACTGAGCAACTTAACACTGACAGCAGCCTGGCTCCCTTGGGATCTTCCCTGATTTTCAGAACCCTTTTGCATTCACACTGCTGCCTACATGCACGTACATGTACCTATGGGTATGTGTGTCTTTCCATAGCCAAGATGCTGTTGTTGCTATTTAAAATGCTCACCACAGTCTCAGATTGTCAGAGGAATAGCAACAGCTCAGTAACAATGAGTCAACAATCCCTAAAGGCCCTATTTCTGTTGAAATTCACATGTCCTGTCAAAGAAAGGAAATGTTGCAACAGACACATCACAGTCTTAAGGACATAAAACAAAAATTGATTTTAACATTTGTTGGACTATTTTAAGTGAGGGTACTATACAAATCACAATCCAGAAAAAAATTATGCAGAACACAACACAACATCTGAACTCTAGGCCAGCACATCTACCACTTCCCAGAACCTGGGGTTTTTTCTCAAAGGCTGAACACCATTGAACTTGACCATCCTTTTATCACAATTTTTTGGTTTATAAATACTGCGAGATGGACTGAAGTTGTCCATGTAACCAAATGACAGAAGTCTGTGAAAAATCACATATCCTTCCCAAAAAATTATCCCCCCCCCACATCAAAGATTTTTACTACAAGCCAGATTTCTACATATCTATGTGCTACTAAAAAACAATAGGAAAAAAGATTCACAAAGGATCACTGTTAGCTTATTTATCCTTCCCTAGTTTTACTTGACCTTTTAAGTTGCAGCTGCTGTCAGTGCCTTGCAGGGTGGCCTCCTATCCCGGGGAAGAAAGAAGACAGGGACAATCAGGCCAGACTCCCCTGTATCCTGTTTATGTGCAGCACCCGAGCCTTGGACACAGTTACTGAGGAACAGTAGTCCCACAATGACGTCTTTCAGGAGCTTCTGCCAAGACACTCAGGCTCACACCTGACAAGTGCTGGGCCAACATTTTCTCTGAGAAGCAGCAGCAACACATAAGGCTTTGCCACCCTTTTTTCATACCACTCATGTGTAGGTCTCTCTGAAAGCCCCCCCCGGAAAAAAAAACCAAAACACTGCTAGCAGTGGCACAAAATTACACCCTTCTGGAAAGCAGTTACAGAACAGTTCCAAGGCTGCCCTTCAGATGATTTTAATTTTCCGGGGACCTGGACAGCACCACGTGGGATGCTCTGAGCAGCCAAGTCTCTGAAGACCCAGCAGCTGTCTGAAGAGCAGACACAGCGGCCAAAGGCTTCCCCACAGACTTGCATAAGGCCTGACTTCAAGAGGCAGCTGAGTATGTGTGGATTTGCTGCCAGCAGGAAGGATGACAGCAGTCTGGAGCCCAAGAGATGTCAGAGAGGGCTCCTGAAGGGGGATCCAGCCTCCAGAGCTGCCACAACCACTGTTATGACAGAGCCTTTGGATCCTTGCCAAGGGAAGATGCTCCTTTCTACTGAGCTCACAGCAAGATGTAAACTCCTGCTGAAAGAGACTGTCTTCATGTTAAAAGCTAGCAATGCATAAAGAAAAAGAAAATAAGGAATGAGGATTGCAAGAGTGCAAACCAATGAGTGATTTCAACTACACAGTTTAGAAAAAGCAGTGACCATTTTCACTGAACTTGTTCATCCCTATTTGCCCACAGGTTCACTGTTGGCAATGGCTTGCTTTTTCCTCACCGGGCACTTCAAAGTGTAAGTGCCCACACTCCACAGTGCACTCATTCCCCTCTTCCTTACACAGAGGACTAGGCAGTGGAGAGGAGAAAGGGGAAAAAAAATCCAAACAGCTATGTCAGCATCGAACACTCTGGGCATATCTTCTGCAAGAAATCACTACCAAGTGAAGCACACTCCAATCCCACAGCTCTGTGGTGCAGGAGCAGGTTTCCCAGTAAACCCAACAAGGTAAGGCAGAAGCATCAGTTGCTTACAGACCCTACATCCATAAATTATTTCTGCTTTTCCAAACAGCTTTTAGAAGAAAGGAAAAAAACCTATCCTTGCCGTGCAACTCACCAGCAGTGCCCTACAGTAAACTGAAGTGGCAGCAAAGCTCCTGCTCTTCAGCTCATGTGTTTGACAACCAATTATAAATTTAGAAACCAAGAACAAGTGCAAGGAAAAGAGGTCCAACACCATGACAAGAACATCAACAGTAGACCCCAAGGCCACTTTAGAACACCACTTGGCTCCAAGTATGCCAGCAACACACACCCTCTCATCAGATACAAAAGCTTCTCTTCACGTGCACTCCTGTAAATCCTTGGGAGTACAGACAAGCTCTGACAGAGCAGCACAGGCTTGCCATAAAGGAAAGGTGTGGCAGAGCCACAATGAGCAGTCAGCTGTCCATGATTCCAGCATGATGCAGGCCCGCCTCCCTATCCCTACAGTGAGGGGCTCTTTCATGGTCCACCCTCCCCAGCCCCTGCTCTCAACACAACAGTTGTGTAGGCACCTCAAGTTCTACCAATACTAGTCCTCAAGGGGAATGATAAATCAAGCTTACAGGTCTTTTTAAAAAACCATCTTAACTGAATTTGTTTTCCGTTCTCCTCTTTTGAGCATTAATGGCACAGGTCAATTACATACAAATGAAACTTCTCTAACACTTTTGCAGTGTAGCAAATAGAAGAAAAGCACTATTTAATAAGAAGCAAAACACTCCTCACATAACAGCTATAAAACTGATTATATAACTACTTTATAATTTACAGAGCTCTTTAGCTCTCACAATACATCTGCCTAGAAAAGATTGCAGTGACATTCAGCTCAGCAATTTATCTCACACGCAGGTGAACACCTCAAGTCAGCAAGAACTCCATTCACGGACAGTTTATTTGTGGATTTGCGTCAGCGGAACAGAACTGAAGCTGCACCCAAGGATCAGTAGCCAACCCAGCAGATTTTGCTGCAATGATATCAATGGAAAACAAACTGTAGATTTAGCCAACACCATTTCAGAGCTGGAATATACTAAAAACAAGCACCCCAAAAAGTCTGAACTCTCCCCTTAATGCCTCTGGAGTTTGCCTGCAGCTTTGCTACCATTTATGTTACCAGTTTACATCAGCACACCACAATGCGGTTTCACACATTACTGTTAACAAAACACAAAACTCCCTCAAAAATCTAGTTTCAGAAAGCTCAAGCAGCAAAATTAAAGCTGCTCTGCCCAATGAACAGTACTGACATAATCATATACAAGGCAAACACTGATGGATGAGCATCTTTACAGTTTTGGACAATCTGCTGCCTATGATACCTGGGAAAGCAGGGGATCCTGGCAAGCACTATCCACAGGGACCGGTGGAGAAAACCTGTGTATTGTCTAGTAACCCCCTGGCACAGTCTAACATGGTTCAGCTTACTACATGTTCCATCCCAAGGCATTCTAGTCTAGTAGTTCTTACCCTATCAGAAATATGCATATATGCCCTTGCAGATTTGAGATTTGAATATTTGCGATGATGTATTTTTAGAACATTATATTAACAATTACATGTTGTCATTCTGGACTCAGCAACAATAAAACACTGAAATGGATGGTAAATACACTGATCAGCTACTTCAGATAATATTTAAAAATAATTAAAAATAGTTATTTGCAACATTTCAGGTGAAATACTGAGGATAATAATTATTATCACTTCTCAAGTCAGTAAGAACACGCTTAAATTGGCTTTGCCAATTAATATTATTTAAATATTTGTAAATACAAGCAAAACCCTGTGTGAACCACCAGACTCAAGGAGCAAGAGCCAGTGGTTTGAAGCCTAGCTGGCAAACAATTAAAAGTGGTGCAATTCAGCAGCCCCAAATTACATCTTCTAACTTTGAAGCTTTGAGCAGGAGGCTGGATTAGAGATTTGCTAGAGGCACATCTCAACCCAAATTGCTCTATAAACCCTGGACACAGAGAAATTAAGCAAAAATATTCTTACATTAAAACTGAGGTGTAAGACACCAGGAAGATTTAAAGCACACATGTTAACCACCTATGACTATGACTGTATATAAAAAGAGCAGAGCTACTTTCTTGTTTGGTGTTTTAAGGGTGCAGTAATTCCCAGACAAGGAATTATTCAAAAGTGCTCCTTTTCATCACGCAATAAGTATGAGGCCTTATTAATTTGGCACTCATGCACTAATAATGAGTTCCCTCATGGTTTTCTTGTGCTTGCTATGGACATTTATGAAGGAGTCATATACTGAACAGTAAGAGGACAAAAACATAACCATTACATTTGAATACAGGGAACTAAGGCACAATGAATTTTCTGCATCTCTAATTTTGAGACAGATGCATTCCAATTTTCATTTTATTCGTACATACAAATCATGACTTCTGCTGATTTCAGCTGCAACCATGACCCTGCGAAAGTTTTGCAAAATCAGGCCCACTGTTCCAAAACCAGTCCTCCAAGAAAAAGAGGAACACAGTTAGTGATCACAAAGGAAAATCAGTTTGAATAATATATGACAAATACCACAAAGGAAGTCAGAGCCAGAGTCAGAAACCAGCTCCTTTACACAGCATCCTGCAGTTCTGCCCTGCAGATCTTGTGCTTTTTGATACATCTTCAGGCAACAAACAAAACCAACTTTCTCAATGCAAACCAGGATCTTTGGGAAACTAATTTGACAATATCTAAACAATAGATAACATAAATATGAACATTAGATAAACATAATGATTTTAAAGATTTCCAGCCTCCTTGAAAACTTTGGAATTTACACCTGGAAGCAAAAAAAGAAAAAATGTTTACCCAAAGCACAAATCTCCAAAGGAGGCTGTCGAACACAAGATTGGCAGCTTAACACACACAAGTATTTCTCCTACCCAACTTCAGCCTGCCCTCCCCTCCCATTTCAGCATTAAACACACAGAAGAGAAAATCTGAGAAGGTACAAGATTTGAAAGCACCCTAAGAAGAAAGTTGTCAGGCAGCATTGGCAGCAGGCAGCGATCCCCTACAGGAATTAATCAGCGCTGGCGGGTGATCAGAGGGCAAGGTCTGTGAGTAAACAGGGGTCAATGCACTTGTGCCTTAATTTTCACAGCACGATGAGTACAGCACAGGAACCTTCCCAGGATAACATAACAGCAGCAGCTGGTGCTTTCTGCTTCTGCATTAAGCAATGTGATTAGGTCAGACACACGCAGTTTGTTTTTCATCTTCTCTCTGGGGAGAGAATGTGTGTGGCAGAGCAGGATGTTAATGTTGTACTACAGTTAATTAACTCTGCTACATAATTACATTAGAAAAGGTGAAGTTGAAAAATACTCTTTGCACTTAGCGAAGGATAGATATTTGTAACAGCTATGAACTCCTGAAGAAATTTCTTCCACCGACAGCACAAATTATTTGATATTTAGACACTACCCAAAAGTTGGTGCTTTTTCATTTTAGCTTAATTTGAACTCTAAATGAACATCCCACTATGAACATAAGTATGCTGTATGCCAACTCCCACATGTGACACCTTTGCAGCCTGGAGAGGCTCTGATAAGCAAGAGAGGGACTCTGGATTGTCACTTACTGATGAGCCACAGGGCTGGAGAAGAAAACTCAGACCTTGTCACCTGGTTCAGGAATTGGCTCACCTTCCCTACTAGAACATCAGTCAACATGAAGTTCCTGTTTAAATTACCCAAACCCGTTTCCCCAACTGCATCCACTTACTGCCCCTCACACCAAGATTTACTTGTCTTAATTTATGACACATCTCCAACAGCAATTTTTCAAGTTTAAATACATGTGCAAACATGAAGGGCTCACCTGCCTTTTGAGAAGTGCCTGGGGCTTTACAACTGTAAAATCAGATTGGTAAAAGATGACCTTAATATTTTAATAACATAGAATGCATCGTTGAAATGGATTTAACTGGCTGATCATTTTAAATATGAGCTTCTTGTCTATTCTAATGAGCAAACTATGTGAAGTGCAGAATTTCTAAATTAGTGTTAGGAGCATGATATACTCTTTAAGGAAAGAGTCAAATGAGGATAAAGAAATTCAGGCACGAGGTTTTTCAGTCAGTTCCCTCCAGCATATCAAACAAAAGTGACAGCACCCCTAATCGGATTTTTAGTTATAAAAAGGAACACATAAAATCACAGCAACCACTTGAGAAAATAATCTCTTCAGCACTCCAAATCATACCTCAAAAGACCAGCAACAAGTCAGAAAGTGAGCAGCATGGACTTTCTGAAAGTCCTACAGTGCTAAGGCATCCTCATGCACCACCAGAAACAGAAGCAAGGAAGGTCAGGACTCACTTTGACACAGGTTTGGCATCAGAGCACCCCGCCAACCCAAAAGATGCCAGCACAAACATCGTCTCCTTTGGGAGCTGGCACCTCAATATGACACCCCCAAAACAAGCATCAGTATTGTATCAGTTTCAAGACATTTCCCTTTACTACTAATAATTACATCACATTTGCAAGACAGCCCAAATGAAAATCAAACACTTTCACAGCCAAGCTCAGTTTTACATGCTTTGCTTCTATGTGTTTGAAGTGCAAAGCATTGTTAGTAATCCTCAATGGTAACTGGGATCAAACTTAGAAACGAGCATTGCCTTTAAAACACATTTCCTATTGGATCATTTTATGAAAAAGTCTTCATAATCATCTCAAAATGCAGAATTAAAACATATTCATGTGTTCCAGTTACCAGTTCTTCTGTTACACTGTCACATGCTGGCCTGCTCAAACATAGAAGAATGAATTAAGGTCAGTAACTGTTTACTCCCTTTTTTTGAGTATTTATGAAGACGCTTAACTGAAAAACCTATAAAACCCACAAAAGAAGACTGGTTAGAGTTTCACTTGTTTAAAATTTGTTATCTGTTTGAATTGGATACCAAAAACCATTTAGTGTTACCCTTTGGCAAAACTCTCTGCTCTTCTTCTCAGCCTCTTACTCCACCCTAAAACCACATGGAGTAATTTTGCAAGAATATCTGTCTTAACTTAAAAGTCAGACAAGTAGAAGCCACCCAGCATGAGGAACCCTCTTACTGGCCATTGTCACACCCAGCAAGGAAAAAAAATAGAAAAAAAAATCCTATCAGCCTAGGAAGTTTACTCCTTGAAGTTACTTCAGATTGTTTTCTGTACTGACAACTGTGAATAAAACTCCCAGGAACAACTAACAAAAGGTAATTCACTTCCTTAAACTGCAAAAGACAAAATCTGCAGCATTTTATAACTATACATGGCTAAATCCATAGTGAACAGATGTTAAAACCATTTGAGAAATAAGGAACAAGGGCTGTTATCTACAAGAATAAAAGCAGAACTGAAAAAGCAAATATGTTTTGAAATACAACTTGTAAGCTTCAAAACCATCAATCATTTGGGAAATTTGTGAACATTTTAGTTGTATTTCTAATGGCAAGGGAAGAAATGCTGGGAATGTTTTTAACAGCAGAACTGATCTATGTATTTGAGAGCAGAACCACTTAGAAAAATGTAAGAGGACAGCACATTAGCATGTCTCCAACTAGGAAAGACAATCTTGTTCTCTAGTCAACCACAGTGTTTTGAACATTTGGTTTTGTAGATAAGTAAGAACCAGTGATTGCCAGTCTCTTCTCTCAAAATTATCTGAAAGCCCCTCAAGCCAGACTGAAAGGACTTGTTACACTTCTCTGGCACATATTCTGACCAGCTCTCCATCAGCTCATAGATTCTGCTTTCTGGTTGTGAAATTTTTAAATTATTTGAATGACTACACATCACATGTCACAGAAGCACCAGCCCAACCTGTCTCCTATCTCTCACTGCTTTGAAAGCACTCTTGTTCATTTAACCCAGAGCAAGACAAAAACCAAATGAAGCTGGTCATGACTTAAAGCAGAATTGCTGAGTGCAAGTAATTATTTCTATGGGTAGGGCTGTACTTACTTCACAGCTTGGTTACTGCTGAAAATAAAGAAAATTTTACCATCTTAAACTGCTTTATCAAGTACCCTTTCAGTTCTGAAAGGGTATATAATCTGAAGTTATTCAGAAGTATCAGCTCCTGGTAACTGTTTCTCTAAATGAAGGCAGGGTTAAAGAATTTAGTGTACAGCACAGCCTCTGAGGATCTCTTTATCTACTGAAATGCAAGTTAACACTCAGGCTGCTCCTGACCCCAGTGAGGAAAATAAGCCAATGGTTGGTCATTCTCAGACACACTGACCTGATCATATATTCACAAGATAACAAGATCATTTCCTGTCAGGTGGCTAGAAGAGCAGTTTCTCAAGAACTCTTAACTTCTATTGAGAACAAAAAAAAAATCATCTTCTTTCCCTCAGGAGAAACCAATCCCTTACAAATTTCAGAATAGGCATTCTATCCTGGCTGCCAAAACTCACCAGTACACAGGCACTAGCGGAAGCCTGACAGGGGATTCAGTTGTATCTCCCCATCATCTGAAGTGTCTGGCAGCCTCTGATAGTCTCTTCTCCACTACGATAAAAATCTAGCTCTATCACACCTATTTAAAAATCTCCCTATTATTCCCCTACAGAAATATAACGTCAGACTTCCTGCTTATTTTTTATTTTTTAGCTACTCAATTTATGCCAAGCATGTGTGACCTTGCACCTCTTTGAGAGAGTCAGTTTCCCTTATTTCACATTCCAGCAGTCTCAGAAGTTATTTTTTATCCATAGTCCTAATTCGAATATCAAGTACCTGTTGTCCCACTGTCTGACAGCTCTGCTATAGCTGTCTTGACCAGATGCTTCACCAAACAGTGAGCTAACTTCTGCACCAGATGGGGTCTATGCAGAGCAAGGATTCTACTCCTGCCAGTCTGTGAGACCACACATTACTCAAACTTGTGCTATGAAAGTTAAAGATCAAACTTCCATCAAAAGTTCCCTGAAAATCTGTTTCTAAAACACATGTATATTAGACACCAATTTATCAATGGGGACTTCGTCTTTTGAAAAATACACTTTAGCACAGAAGTAATTCACAAAGTGAAAACTAAGCTACAGCATCTCGTTCAGGAGGGCTTCCTAGGGAAACGGGGGGGGAAAGGTGATATTTTGCGGGTAATTAGATATAGAGACAAATGTAGGAGTAAATAATTGATTCCCAACAGAGCAGAGATTAACAGTGAGGTATCTCAAGTGTCCACAGTAATAGACCTACTGTACTAATTTTTTCCAAATGATCTAGAATGGGGGGAAAATTGCACTTCAGTATTAGAGCAAATTAAACAAGATATTGATAGTTAAAAGTAATAATATGGACAGTGGACACTTTGAGCTATCAAGCCACCAAAATGGCTAACACTGAGATTCAGTTCAATTTTTGTCATACAAACCATAGCACTGAAAGAAGTAACAAAACATTCATATGGATAATTTTTAAAAGTGGAATTTCACTGCACAGCACTGACTAGTGACCACCATTTCAAACCCACCACAGCTAAAAAAAACATCCAGGCAAATCAGGCACCTCATCTCTTCCACTGCCTCCAATTCCACATAAAAACATGAAATATTTCCATTTTGATTGTATAAATTAACTTCTGAGTTTCACATGCGAAACACGGATGTGCTTAGTTACAGTAACAACAATTTTCATTAGAAAATTCAGTTCTACTCGAATCCAGAGCTTAAAAAAAAAAAAAAAAAAAAAGAAGAAGAAGTTTAAAAGGCAATTGGGAACAGAGGTTAAAACAGCCAATATAAATCTGACAATTAGCCTTCCCTACTTAACAGCCTGAAATATTCACCCTGAAATCACCACTTCTCTTTCTGGCACTAGTCACCAGAAAAGTAAATTACTCATGACCCAGATTCTCAGCGATGACCGCGCTGTTCGGTTCCTATTAAAAGCACCGGGGCGCTCGGTGCCTGCACATCCCGGGCCTGGGCGCTCGTGTC
>JAHLSL010000067.1:11111822-11123233 GCA_025920805.1 Petroica traversi
CCTCACCCGCCCGGCCCCGCCGCCCCTTCCGGGTCAGCGCCGCCGCCATCTTTAGTGCGGGCAGCGCTCGCAAGGCTTCGGAACCGCCTGAGAGGCGCCGGGCACGGGAAAAGCGGAGATTTCCTCAAAGCGGTAATGTTGGATTAGGCTGTCAGCGCTCCCGGAGGACTCGCGTTGACAGGTTACGGAGTAACAGTGAAATCGTGCCAGGTTAAGGATCGAGAATTGCCGGTGATAAGAGTCTGACCGCAAAAATGTGTTCAAAGCAGTACACGAATTCAAAGCAACGCACTAAAAAGCTCTAATCCTAACAAAAGCTAGGTCGAGATGATCATTCAGCGCTCACAGAGTACGGTTCTTACCCTATAGGCGTCCCTGAGAGGGAGAGCAGTTTCCCCCATCGACTGACCCCAGAAATTACAATGGAGTCTACCCTAACTTCTCCTAATTTCTTAACTTATATAAATTCATATCCTTATGTTTACATCCCTGCCTTATATAACTTTTATACTATTTCTTCACATTAAGGTGGAGCTGGAGTGACTTTAGTAATACATCTCAGTGCGAGATGGTCATACCTTGGGTAGGTATCACAACACCACCAGCGATAACCTTGGGAGAGTCCAAGGAGAGTGATTTTGCCTGGGCTGCTGATTCAACAGTGGGATAATCTCCTTTATCTCCCTTGGTTTCCAGCTGCTGTGTGGGTTATCAGCTAGAAAGTGCCACCGAGTTCCCTCCTCTGCAAGGGTTTTGCCAGAGCCTGGCTGCAGTGACTGCACTCCCCTCCACCCTCTGTTTAGTCTTCCTTAGATCGTGTGTGGGAGGTCGCAGATGCTCCCCACATTCCACCCAGGGAGTAGAACCATATTTTCCACTACAATTTCCGTACAGTTATCTTCTTACCTCCAGGCATCTTCCCACATAAGGGCTACAGGAATTCTTCCTGCAAAGTAAGAGCGGGCTGCGAGGAGTGAGGGATCCGAGCTGTGCCATACATGAGCAGGGATGTGACAGCTGGGATCTTGCTGTCACCGAGACCCACAGAGCAGGGTCAAGCCCAGCACTTCATGCACTGAGCAATGCCACGACATGGCCTCCAGAGGAAACATATTTTTTTCGTCCTGTTCTTCATCCAATTACTGCATTTTTCTTTAATGGAATGCCACTATATCTAACTGGGAGAGATTGGTCTGGCCCTGTGAAATTTTTCAGGCCAGACATGGCTTTTGGCCAACCCCAGCTTCACTAACTGCAGCTGCATTATTTCTTAAAATCGGGAGCAGGGGATCCTCATTGTGACTTTAATCGATCTGCTCATGAAGAAGAGGAAGGCAGAACCAGACATGACAGTGGTTAGTGAGGCCAGTCTTCGTCTCATCCAAACTCCCTCCTCCGCTCTCCAGCTCTTATTATACACTTCCAAAACTGTAAACAACCGTGCTGCAAAAGATGCTAAAAATTCCCTGTGTGAGAATCATACATAGAAGCAAAACCTTAAAGGAGAACATATTTCAGACAAATAGTTTATTTATTTATTTACAGCACTCCTCTGGTAGCAGCTTTTTACCCCGTAAAAGCTGCCCTGGCCTTCTATCTCCTGTCAGTGTGTTTCAGCTTCCCCAGTGACATTCAAAACCATTGACTTTGGTCAGCAAATTATGACAGCACATTATGAGCATTGTGTCTTTAAAATATATTTATGAACTTTAATCTGATTTTAAATTATCACATATCCATCCCTCCCTGACAAGCACAAACACAATCTCCTCCAGCAGACCACTGAGGACTGCCTGTTGCCTCTACACCTAGAATCTCTCTTACAGGGACAGGAGATACTACCAGTGCACAGACATAAAATCCACCACTTCTGCCTTTCTAGGAGCATGCTTGTCACTGAAGGCAAAAAAAAAAGGCAGTTTTCCCTGCATTTATCTCATGGGAATCTACAGGTGAACAGATCAGCAGAGTAACATAGTCTATCAAAGAAAATTTTGGCCTCAAAATTTTGGCCTGCAAAGAACTGCACTCCTCTTGTCCTCCAAAGAAGTTACTTCTGGCTCTGCCAATCACTCGAAACTTTACTTGAAAATATAATGTAATTGCATGATATCATAATGCATGCCAATATCCCTGAAATTTTCCTCGGAAAATTTGACACAAGGAACTCAGGCAAGTGTCCCACTTGTGTGTTTTATTTCCCCCTTGCTCAAGGACACACAGTCCCTGCAGAGACACAGCTTCACCCATGCTTGACCTTTGTAACCAACACAGGAGGTCAGTACGATGTTCCTCCACCCAGAACATCTCCAACACCCCAGACAGGCCAGCAATCCTTAGTGCATATTTCTGCAGGCCCTCAGGATTTGTCCCTGAGCGAGATAAGCTGAGGTTTGCTTCCCCCATGCTTTTTTCTCTTAGAAAGGTGCTGCATGTGCAGTACCAGAGGCCCTCGTAAGATGGCATTGACAAAATGCTGAATAGCACAGAAAGGCTGACAGCTCCACCACATTTGCTAAGAGCTTGCATAGTTCAAGCTGCTTTTTTTCTTTACTTTAGGGTGTTACTAATTATAACTTATGCTCAGTTCACTGCTCTCAGTCTCCTTCCCCAGTTATAATTCAGAGGCTCAAAATGACCCAGATCTCATCCTGGCCCTTGGGAGAGCAGCAGAGGGTGAGCCCTGGGGCTCCACAGCTGTGCCCTGCCTGAGCCTTGCCACTGCCTGGGATTCCTGGCTCTGGATGAGAAGATGAGAAAGAGCTGCAGATCTGCAGGAGGAGCATATGAATAGGATAGCAAATGTTTATTGACATTTGTCAAATCGAATCCTTGTAGGCCTGAATATGGCTACAAGCTGAATTAGGCTGTATTTTGTCATAAATCAAGCAAATTTCCCTCAACTAATCATTCTGTTAATTTCAAGAAACTGCCCAGGATCTGATCAACACCAAAATTCTTGTTTATTTCTTTCAAAGTTCGTAGTCTGGCTATGCATAGAACCATAGAATGGCCTGGGTTAGAAGCAACCTTAAAGATACCTTGTTCCACCCCACTGCCATGGGCAGGGACACCTTCCATTAGATCAGATTGCTCAGAGCTCCATCTAGCCTGGCCTTGGACACTTGCAGAGATGAGGCAGCCACAGCTTCTCTGGGTAATGCGTGTCACTGTTTCACTACTCCTCAGTCAAGTATTTCTTTCTAATATCTAATCTAAACCTATTCTCTTTCAGATTAAAGCTATTTAACGTGCTTAGCACTTCTTCAGATGAGTAGTGTACCTTCAGAGCAGCAAGGTTCAATAAGTAAAAGCTCTGAATGTCACAGTTTTCAGCACCCGCATGCTTTTTAAAAAGTGCAATTTAAAAAAAAATCTATAACTATACAAGTTTTTATTACTCTCTTTTTGGTCTAAGGCAGGATTTTTTTCCTGATTTAGTAAGTATCTTAGGATGAGACCAAGTTTATCAGCCTTAAATCTGGATCTGCTTCTGGTAACTGGGCCACAGAGGCCAAAACTCCTGTCGGCTAAGGGAACTACATCCTCTACAGGCATACGGGGGAATGGCATCAGTCCTGGGAAAGAACAGCCAGAAGTGCAACTTTTCATAATCCTTGCTTATCTGGGGGAGCTGCCAGGCAGTGAGAGAACGACAGAAAAGTAACGTCACTGGTGGAGCTTCATATCTGCATTTTTTAATCCTACAATTGTTCTTGGGGTTAGATTCTTTCTGCAGGCAACTGATACTTTATTAACAGCCTGGGAAACAATGTTTCTGGTCACTTCTGGATAATAGAACTTCTAGATAAAAGAACTTCGTATTCTTACCAAGCATGAAGGGTACCTACCTACTAAAATTGTAGATTCTGTGACACAAGAACAAGAAAGGAAATTTGGTTAATATAAACAGCCCTTGTGCTTTGACACACTGAGAACATGGCTGTATTCTCCTGAACAAAGGTGAAAATGGCCAGTAAGGTCAGGTAAATGTAACACAAATTATTTCACCCAGAGTACTTCATAATGTGAATATATTTTGACAGAATATCTTAATTTTGGAGTTTTAGAGGCATCACTGAGTCCCTGGGTCTCTCGTTTTGCTGTTTAATATGAATGAAGCACTGGTGCTGCTTTGAACAGTTACTCATCAGATTTTCTGACGTCTTAAGGAGTAAAAATCTTTTTCCAACCACTGTCAGTCATCCCCTAATTTCCTTCACTTCTATGTCAGTCCCTATGCGTCATATCCTGCAGTAATGCAGGTCCAGCTGAAAGCAGCACACTCACACATGATAGCAGCTTACATTGCTCACAAGGTTTCTGTCCCTGTCCACAGCCCACTCACATTCTTCCCACTCTCATTTGGCACCATTTTGAGCAGCACTCAGTGTGACTTTGTACTGAGTCACACTTCAGGGTCCAGCATTACCTCAACCCTACACAATCCTGACGTGGAAATGGAAACTGGGGCAGCAGCAAAGGCTCAGTCTGGCTGGAAGCTGGGAGTGTAATCCCAGCAGCTTCCCCTCTGAGAGGCACCCTCTGAGGAAAAGGGACTGTGCCCTGGAAACTCAGTGAAGAACAGGACTGAAGTACCCTGCATCTGCCTCTGTAGAGGCTTCTTTGGAGTTGCTGCATGTGTAATCTTTCTTTAATGCTTCTGTGTGCACAGCATCTTGCCACAGCTTGGAAAGTGCAAAAAGCAAAAGTGCAAAGAGCAAAAGTGTCAGAAGGAACACTGCTCTGCAGCCACCTCACGAAAGCTAAGGCCAGGCCACCCCATCCCTCTGCACACCAGCAGTCTGTGATCAGCAGGCTCCCTCTGCCTTTTATCTTTTATCAACAGCTGCCAGTTCTGCCCCCCGCCCAGCCCCACCACCTGAAACCCTCAGAGCACTTACACTGTCCTGAAGGACTTCCAACTCCCCACACAGACTAAGCTTGTCCTAGAGATGCAGCTCAGCAGCAGCAGCAGGAGATAGCCATGTTACAATCAGAGTTGGAGACATCATTGAGGAGCCCCATGTTTTGATCCCTTTTCCTGCCCTTTGTCCCTTTCCCACCATGCATGGCTTTAATCTGGCTGTGAGATGGAGCTGCTGCTGGCAGCTGGATGTGTGTCCTGGGTCTTTTCCAAGGGCCAACCCTCTGCTTGCTCAAGCCACACAGGGGTCCCTCCCTGCCCTTTTCTCTCCAGTTTCTAAGCAGGAAGAGAGCTCAGGGTGTTGCCTCACAGGCCACTGTGGCTGAGTGCAGGCTGTTCTAGCACAAAGGGCAGCAGCTGCACCATGTCACCTCTGGTCCTTCAGCATCATGGGAGGGTTTGCCTTCTGTCTTTCCTCAACAACCCCCTGGTGACTCCTCTCCCTGAGCTCAAGGAGGTATTTTCTGCCATGTCATTCATGCCAGAGTAAAGCAGGAGTTTCCTCCAGGTATTTCCTTACTCAAGCTCCTTGTGGGAGCTTGTGGGGAATTGTGGAATTCAAAACCATACATTTGTCTGCTTAGGGCCTGATTTCTTCAAGAAATGTAGCCACATGTGAGTCCATCACAGAGGAGTCTGTCCTGCCACACTGTGGGACCACCCAAGAGGTTCTCTGCAGGGCAAAGAGTGAGGAGGCACCAAATGAGCTGGACTGAGTCACCCTCCATGGACTTGATGCTGGGAGAGGAGTCCAAGGAAAGCAGGTGCCCAAATCACCCCCCTGGGTCTGGGTGTGTTCAGCAGGCACAGGGGGGCACCTGCAGTGGTTCTGGTTGAAGGGCTTCCCAGCTTTTTCATGCATCTCATGGCTTCCTCCAGCCTTTCTCTAGAGACTTTTTCTGCCCCACACTATGGCCCAACATGGCACTGCTGCCTTCAGCTGTTCTGCAGCTCACTGTAAGGACTCCTTTCCTCTGTGATTCTCTACATCCTGAAAAAACAACTGTGTTTTTATCAATGTGTCATCTAACCTTAAGAGCTGCTGAGTAAGTTCAGCTCTTTAGTCCTTTCTCCCATATGCTTTTCTGTGCCATGCTTTACTCCCACACACTTTTCCTGCATGGTTTCTATGACAACATGTGTATCTCTCCATCTGCTGTAGATCTCCATTATCGTGTTTAGACTCTTGTTATCCCAGGCACAAGAGCCATTTCCAGGTGTATCATGTTAACGAGTTCAGTTTGGAAACCAAACCAAAGCTCTGGGTAATTTTTGAAGGCAAGCATACACAGTCCATAACTTGACTGCTGTGTTTCCATTTAAACTCTGTTTGAGGGAAACTGATACCAAGCTGTTATCATCACCAGATCTCCTACCTGCACACTTTAGCTTATTCTGATTTACTTCTGAATTTCCAAAATATATCCTTCCTCTTTGTTGCAGCCTGTGCTGCCTACAGAGTGGGTATATTTGGATTCTGGAAAGTCTCTGTTGGTCTGTTGCCTGGGGTTTGATATCTGTTTTATAGAAAATTAAGTTACCAATACTATTTCTCTTCTGTCAAATGCATTTTTCAGTTCTGCTATAGTCCTATTGCTTGTCCTGAAAACTTTCTCTGTTGGATTACAGAAAGCCCTAAAGAGTACAGATGGTTTGCAGTTGGCCTCTCAGTCTGTTCTGCTTGAATTCCTCCAATTGCTTTGAATTATGTAGACTTCGATACAGCTAAAATTCAATCTCATTTTCTGCTAAGTACCTTGTTGGAAAACTAACTTAAGTGTGAAAAAAAAATTCTTCATATATAATCTGATCAGAACCTGCAGTAGAAAATTCAACTAAATGAAATGAGAGTCAAAGCATCGCTGTTGATTTGTTTTTTAGATCCCATGAGTGAGTAAAAACAGACTGCAAGAAGTCTACGTGGAAGCTGTAAAGCTGTAAGCCATTTGGGCTGTCAGCTTTTAGGGTTGCAAACTGACATTGTTTACTTGTACCTAATATTCTGGAAGAATCTTTTTGAAATATTATATGCTACCTCAGTATAAATGGCTATTATTTTTGACCTACAATTAAAAGTAATTAAATCTAATGATTTAGTGTTTATATATGCATTTAAAACCATGCAAATCTTCTGTTTAGATTGTAATTAAGGGAGAGCTCCTGTGCAAAAATTTTCCAGAAGAAAATGAAGGGGCCCATGATATCTGAGTAATTCCAATGCCAGTGCAGTCCAGCCTGTCCAGTGTAAGGTGAAGGCCAGGCACTGCACTTTGGGTAGAGCTGAAGTGGTAGGATTTTAATGGTCTGCAGACCTCAGACAGGGGAAGGTTTCTCTGGATACTCACAACTGGAAGGCTCCTCTCACATACCAAGGCTGACGTTGGGAACCCTTGTTCTATACTCCAGACTTACCCCAAAGTTTACTCTACCTATAGATTCACAGGTGAGGACACTGAATGTGTTAATCCTGCCAATATCAGCCCACAAGGCTTGGAAAAATAAAAAAAAACAAACCTCAATTTTCAGCTCCTCTATCCCTAAACTCCATAGCCTGCATTTCCTTAAGATGCCGAGGAGCAACGCTATCTGATCATTACCCCAGGGAGTGCAAATTTCATATTTTGTTTTGCTTTCAAGTAGTCACAAGACAGAAGAGGCTCCTTGAATCTTACTTCTCTGCAAATAAATCAGACAAAACAAGGCAGAATATTACCAGTAGCTCCAGATGCCTACATAGGATGTGAACTGTGATGCAGACAATGCAGGACATCTCAGGAATATGCAGAAAGTCTATTGAAAAAAAGGAGAAGGGAGTAATATGCAGAGAGAACTGTCATTCAAACATCCAAAACTAAATATACAACTCAAAATCAAAACAAACCAGATCTGCACAGGGAAGGAAAACAAGGACAGAAAGGGTTTACGGCATGATTGCAAAGGAAGTGAAGGAAAGCCTTGCCCACCACAGCAGCAAAGCAGATCTCTAAAAGCTAAAGGAAGATATTGCTTCAGACTCCATAAGGAAAAAAATGTAACCAACCCCAGAGAGCAGAGGCAGCACACTTAAGAGGCTAAAGGGCGCAGATATGGAAATTATTGTGTAACACAGCCACAAAACTTGATATCTCTTTACCCTTCACTTCTGAATACTGAATAATCTCCATCAATGACATCTTTAGACTTTTTAGAGCAAATGTAAGCCATGAGTAACAAAAGACATCAACGGAAGCAGAAATGGGTTAAAGGGTAGATTAGGCACATTATATGTAGACCAGCTCAATGTCTTGCTTTGATAAGATATCAGAACAAAAGAAAAATAATAAATCTTATCAACCTGGACTTTGGTAAAGCATTTGATTTGTTATTACCTAGATAATTATTAGTTAAACTCAAGAGTATGAGGATTAACATACACACTATAAAATGATGAAGGAATTGGGAGTGAAAACTGCTGATGGGGCTGAGAGCAAAATTATAGGACTGGAGTAGTCAGTAAGTCTGAGTAATTTCATTAGTTTGAATGAAACTTGATGGAAAAATTATGAGTGAGATAATGAAATTTGTTAACAACAAATCTAGGAGATATTTTCAATAAAGAGGAAATCCTAAAGGAAGAATGATATAATTGTTATTTATAATATTAGACATGGGAAGAAATGTAACAGCATATAATGCAGGGACATGTACTGAGAGACTGGTCATATTTATGCTGTAAATTATAATTTACCCGCTATGAACAATAGAAGAGGAAAAACCACATGTATGGTATAGTTATTAGAAAGATACATGTAGTCTTACATATAGCAAGCTCTCTATTTTCAGAAACAATAAACAGATAGAAAACACGGGGTAAAATTCAGCTGAAACTTTTGGGTATCACTCAGGTGTTCAGCAAGCCTGAATTTATCCTGGAACAGGTACAAAGAAGTGACATCCAGGAATATCTAAGGATATAATCCAAGGAATAGCTAAGACAGCATGTCTTGCTGAGCTTGGCAAAATGAACGGTGACTTGGGATCTGATTCCTCTCTGTAAATACATTTGAGGTTTTAGTCAGGCAGAATGGGAGAATAGGCACCAGGGGAGAAGAATCATCCACATTTATAGACAGCACTTGTGCTAGAGCAGATGGGCATAAGTTGGATATGAAACAGGAAGAAGAGCTCTCACTGGGAGAGGAGAAATGGTCTCAAACAGCTTCTCAGTAGGAAAAGAGGGGACAAAACCCCTAACCAGTCTTAAAAGGGATACTGAGTTTGGCATTTCTCAGTCACTTTTTTTGGGACATTCAAAGACTGCATTGGCACCATAGGAAGAGCCACACCTGGCTTAGCAAAATCTCCTGTCACTTTGCTGCACTGACAGTGAGGGTTTTCTGTTTGCAGGGGGAAATGCTTCAGCTGTGTGCATGACCCATAGGTGTGGAAGATCAGGTGAGCTTGGGTGGGGGTGGCCTTGAGAGAGTTGTCTTTAGCCTCCCTTTATGGCGACTGAGCTTTTATGTCTGTTATGTACCAATGAGTCACTCATCAGAGATAGCGCTCCTGGGCTTATGTGAAAAACAAACATGGAGCCTCCATGGGAAAGAGCAGATCCTTCCCATAGCCTGATAAAACAACAGTCGTCAGCACCCGCCAGTGTGTGCTCTGCAGCTCCAGGGCTCTGGAATCTGACAAAGGACCCATTTCTCGGGGCCTCATACAACACTGCCACTGAGACAGCCTTGACATCTGAACCTGACATCTAAAACTGCCTGCAGACCACCTGAAACCGTCCTTGGGGAGTGAATGCTTCTCTATCCATCTCCATGGAGCAGTACAAATCCAGAGGAGAGTTCAGCAGCAGCACAAGTTACATAGTTCCACAGCCAATTAGTGTCACAGATGGATAAGCTAATGTGTGCACTCACGGTCCCAGGCTGTGTCCTCTGCTCTTCACAAGTGCTGCTGTATCCATCTGCCTGCTCGTCCCCTGCCAGTTTATCTGCACCCACCACATGGTCACTGCAATCGCAATGTGGAGGCCACATAAATCAGTCCAGAGGCCACCAAACTGATACAGTTCTCCTTTGTAATGAAAAGCTTGCTCATTAATTTAGGACAAAACACTACACAGTTTGCACTACTTACGTATTATATAGACCAGGGATGTATTATGTGGCATGCATTAGTTGCAGAAGTCAGTGCTTCAGTGCATGTGTCCCCTCCTTGGGGCCTGGGGACTCACCAGGACAGAGTAACAAGCAGAGGAACAGGGCAAGAAGGATGCTGGCTACTCTTCACCTCCACTTGAGATCTTCTTCTCAAGAGGAAGGTGAGTTAAAGTGAGAAAAGAATGAAGGGACACAGAGGAAGAAGAAAGTCATGGTGAACAAGCAGGATACTGAGGGAAATGTACGGAACCAGAGAAAGGTTCTTATGCCTTCACTGTGCTCAAACTGTGCTTGCAGGTAATGCATCTTCTTGCAGAATCCCATCAGGCTTCACACGTGCCCAGGGTCCAGGTAGATCTTCCTTTTCAGCAGCCCTTCCTGGTTATTTTATCAAAATATCCTTTTTCAGGAATTTTCCCTAGTTTTATTGTTAAGTCCACAAACAGTCATCACTATCAGAACACACCAAATAATTGAGCCAATGGAGCTGACAGCAGGCAAGATGAACATATGTGTACCTCCAGAAACACCCACAGGCTCCTCCAATGCTGGCAGCCAGCCTCTCTCTATGAATCACAGGGTCAGGTGTCCACATCCCATGGAGCCAGGAACCCACTGAGCCAAACTCTGGGGCGAGGGCAGCAGATGTGGCCACTGCTGAGCCCACAGCCCCCCTGGCAGGGAAGGAAGCATGGGCACAGCAGGATGAGGGGAAGCAGGAGTGCAAGAGAGGAAAGGTGGTAAATGCAGTCCTTTGGCTCAAAAATGAGAGGAGGATGCTTTGGAGACAGGGTGTACCAGAGGGCTGAGAGATAAAATGTAGGGTGCCATGCATGAGTAAACAATGTAGGAGAAAAGGACAAACACTTATTTTTTGTTCTGCCTTGGAGACAACTTATATTTGATGTTCCATAATAAGAACTGTGATATAGTTTTGGATTTATCAGCTGAATCTGACTCTGCTAATGCACTTATAACCTTTTCTTGATGTGTTCCTTATGTGACTAAAGGATTTAAACAATTTAAACTATTTGTGGGGCAGGGCAGGCGGGACCTTGAGTTGTCTCTCACTGTCCCGAAAGGCCCAGCTTGTGTCCCTCACAGCCTCTGCCACGTTACCCATCCCACCGAAACCCTGTCGGTGGGCAGGAAGGTCCCACTCCACGAGAAGTGCGGGGCTTTCCCCACGCAGGTCCTTACCCCCGTACGTTTCCGAAAAGGCACCATTTTCCCCATTCTCCCTTCCAGGCCACCGAATCCCCCGCTCCCAGCCGACGCTCGCAGGGCAGCCCTCGGCGCAAGGACCGAGCCGGGCAGAGCATCCGCCGGGG
>JAHLSL010000067.1:11123633-11148049 GCA_025920805.1 Petroica traversi
CGTCGGCTCGGGGAACTGGTGAGTGCCGCAGCGCGGGGGGGCTCTCTCTTTGCCCTCTTCCCCTTTTGTCCTCATGTCGTTCCCTTTTTCTCCTCCTTCCTCCGTTCCTTCCTCGGTTTTTCCTCCCGCCGCGGCGGCCGGGGGCTTCGCAACAGGTGCGGTGCGGGGAGCGGCGGGGCTGGGGGCGCCGAGCGTCTCCATGGTCCTGAATGAAAGCGCGACCCCAGCCCCGTCCTGCCGCGGCTTCTGGGCTCCTGGGCAGGAACCATCGCCCCCGGACATGCACCAGTCAACGAGTACTGGAAAGACATGAGGCTCTCGCATCACCCCAGGTGTGTGAGCCGCTTAAAGCCTGGAGACAGAATCCAGAGAGGCCCGGAGCTGCAGCTGTCGCTGCGTGTGCCTGCAGCAGGGCCCTGGCAGTTCAGGTTGAAGCATTCAGCGGTGGAGGGTGGTGATGCTATTTGTGCTCCTTTGAAGGATCCGGGGCACAGGCTTCATTTAAAGCCACGATGATTGGCACCTTCCACTTCCATCCTCCTCAGCAGTCCTTTGCATCTTGGTGCGGACGCAGCATGGTGTTCAGGTCTTCCATTTATCCTCATTCTTAAGAGTATGTTTGCTACTGCTCAGTCCTTTCTAGCCCAGACAAAAGCATGGATCTTCAGAGCTCCTTGAGTCTGACAGACCCCAGTAAGATCAGTAAATCCATCTCACAAGACTTTGCATCTTACTTTTCTTACACTTTCTGTACACTGAGCACAAACAAACAGTCCAACATGTATGCACATGCATTTGGGATTAGCAAACCCAGCCTCCAGGTAGTTCTGGCGATTGTTTTTGTACAAGGAGAGCAAGCTCCTTAAGATTTTAAAAATATCTGACAGCTAGGTGGAAGTAATGCCAGAAGAGTCAATAAGTGAGGGAGTGGTTGCGTGTGAGCTGCTGAGAACATAGCAGAGCTAAAGCACAGCTCTCCGCCTTCCTGCCTTGTAAAAACAGTCCAGTGCTCTCAATGCATTCTCTTTGTGCATGACATCTCTCAGATACAGCCTTTCACATGGAACTGCACAGCCAAGTCTTCTGGACCTCACTGTCATGCTTCTGGCTTTCTCTGGCCCCTGCATTTGTTTCCTCAACTGCTGCTTTCCCATGTCATTTCAGGGAAGGCATCCCTCTCCCTGCTACTTTCCCTTCCCTCACCTGCCTGTGCAGTTGGCTCATTGTCTCTTCCAAGCCCTCAACAGCCATGACTGCATGTTTGAGAGCCAACTTTTTTTACCTTTGGTCAGTCCACGGTCACAACACTCTTCATCCTCTTGCTGCATCCTCAAGCAGGGACCTCATGCTTTTCCCAGGCTGTGCCCCTTCCCACAGAACATCATTTAAAGTCACTTAGTTGTATTCAGATCTGTACTTGAGAAAGGTCTCTGTTTTTCCACATGTACCTACAAACTTGCAAAGAATTATACCACAGAGATACTGAGACCCCAGCCCATTCAATACCATCTACTTACTCATCCTGCCTGTCTGCCTTGGCCCATCTCTCGCTTCCTACCATATACATCAACTCTAAAATCCTCAGGGAGGACATAAACACTGTGCTCTGACTTTTGAATCGCATCTATTCATAGCCTTGGTGGCAGAACAGGTTGTTTTAGTGCTACAGAGAAATACAGTGTTTACCTTTGGCAAACATTTTTTTTTCTTACGTTCCCGGTGAATATTTGGGTGGCAGTTCAGATCCGTGCTCTTGAGGCTTTCCTGCAGCTCAGAATCGTGGCTGACACGTGACACAGCAATGTTGCAAAAGCTCATGTCAGCTGCAGAAGTTCAGCAGGTCACGGGGACTTGCTAAGTCAACACTGCCAGGAGGCTCATGAGTGATATGGTTGAGTGAAGCAAGTGCTGCACTGCATTTTGTGGTCGCCAGTAGGTGCAGGAGGGCTTGTATTTATATTAATCATGGTTCAGTTATCTGTTTTTTAAAACAGGTTTAATTCACTGCCTGGACCCTCAGATTCCAAAAGCTCTCCCACTCTTAGATTCATCTGGACTGCAGAGTTCTCAGTGAAGATCCAGCTTGAACTGAGGTCTTGTCTTCAACATGGACAGACAGCCAGGCTTTTTATGGAGATGCATGGAAGGAAAGCAAGAGCCAGTGTTGAACCAGAGGAGGTTCTGACTCGATATATAAAGAGAGGAGAAAAATTCTCTATGAGAACAACAAAGCATTGGGGCAGATTGCCTAGAGAGGAGGTGGTCCTTGGGGAGTTTTCAAGACTCAACTGAACAAAGCCTTGAGCAACCCATCTGAAGTCAGTGATGTTCCCACACTGGAGACCTCTCCTGGTCCCTTCCAATCTGAAGAATACTATAATTTTTTTAAAAGTGGGTGGTTGGCTAAGAGAGAGATTGGAAAAAGACATCACCTTTAAGCATCTAAAGGAGAACAATATTCCACCCTCCTTGAACAGAAATGGGCTTAAGTGTGGTAAGAAAGACTTAGGTTGAATTTGAGGGGGATCTTTTAAATGTTAATGATAGCAAAGTCCTGGGATGGGCTAATTAGGGAAGGGAAGAAACTTGCAACCACTGTGGCCTTTAAGGCCTCCTCAGAAAAGCTATTAGGAATGGCATATTTGCCTACCCTTTGCAGAGGGAAGAGATCAGCTGCTTCTGCTGCCTCTGCTAATCTCTGTTTTTCACTGGATCTGATGTATGCTACAGTTTCATATTCACAGGTCTAAATAACGGGTCTTATTTGAGTTATTCTGTATAAAGATAAAAGCTTTTTTTTTTCTTAGCAATATGGAAATCCCTTCCGACATGAATTAACGTAACTGGTGGAAAATATCTGATTGGCAGTTTTCACTTTTTAAAATCATCTAAGTGGAGTTCTCTGCCTTCTATTAATGCTCACTGAATTGAGTTTTGGAGAAAATAAAACAAACCATGGTAAAATACTTATATTGGGCATCTCTGGTTTTGCTTGCAGAAACAGCCCTCTTTTGCCAAGCCTGTGTAGTTACCAAACACTGCTTCCACAGACGAAGCAGTTCATCATCCTAAGCCTGACCAGCAGTGAAATCTAAATGGACTGAGTAAAACAGAGCATCAGGTTTTGAACAGTTTTTGATGATTTTGTGGCAAGGTATTTTTCCTGATGACTGCTCAATGCCTTTTAAACATTAAACACTTTCTCCCCCAAATCTTCATTCAGCAAAAGAGAAACCAAAGGAAAATACTATTATTAGTGGAGCTACTTGTACGTCTGTGATACTTTTCACCAATAACTTATAAATAGGTAAGGAGTTGAGTGGCAACATCCAAGTGCAATGGCAATGAAGTCCTGCCAGAAGATCAGATTTATCTTCTGAGACTTCAAGTCCCATTCAGCATTTAAGGGATTAGAGCTGGAGTCTGCATCTTTCAACAGAAAATATGTTCTTGGTACTTAGCTAGAAAAGTTATTTTTATGGATAAGCTTGATGTGTAAGTTCATCATCCAGGTTGTGCTGGAAAATCTGGACAATAAATTTATATCTCGAGTTTATGAAAAAAACCCAAACTTTTTTTGTATTAATACATGTTTCTTGTGTGGAACCAAAATTCCTCCTCAGTTCAAGCATTGACTGTACTCTCTGTTGATCACAGGGCAAGAGAACCAGAATATAAGCAATTTTATAAATAACATGAGTGTATGATAAAACTGTATGCCTTTCTTCAAAACAGCAGGACTCCTACAGTAAAGGTTCACCCTTAAAACATTTCCCCAAATATTGTAAAGGACCAAACCAAATCATCCCTTACAAAATAAAACAAACCCTCAAAACAAAAATCACAAAACAACCAAAAAAACCCAATCTAAAGAACTAAATAAAAAAGCACTAAAGCAGCTCAGGATATAGCATATAATCAACACAGAGCAAAGTGAAACCTGATCTCAGCAGGTGTCTTTATCATTAAAGATTAAGACCTTAATTACTTATTAATAAGACCTTATTAGGTGTTGAGGAATTTAACATTATGCAAACCTGTTACATGAAAAATATGGGTGAGCCAAGTGGTTACAATGTGGTTTCCTTTGAATCATTAACAGCACAGAACTACCTGGACTTTGATATCCCCAAGACCCTTATCAGTTCCAGAACACATACCACTGCTAAATCCTCTTCATGCTCCTTGTTACAAGTGGGTCAGAGGACAGGAGTGCTGCAACTGGAGCTTCTCTTTTCACTTGTGTTAATAAAATGGCCAATACTTGAGAGATTAAAGTAGCATTAAAATGGAGAGAAGGAAGAGAGGAGTAAAAATAATTACCCCTCTTCCCCAAATAATTTAAAGAGTATTAAGCAATACTTCCAGTATTTTCTGTGGGGTTTCTAATTCTCCCTTGCCATGTGAATGCTTGCAAGGCTGCAGTGATGATGGGGGAATAAAATTATTGTCTGACCTGAAATTAAAAATGCTCAGCATGACTCAGGACGAGTAAACTGGATGGTTGAAATATCCTCAGGCTGCAAGTATTACAGGTCCTGTTAGTAGAACAGTAAGTAAAGAGAATCCACCAGGTTGAAGGGTTGTTTGTATTTTTTTCCAAGGATTTAGTTGTTATGTAAAATCCTTGTTGGAGCTGTTTGGTTATGGATAGGAAAGTGGGATGCATCTATTTTACATGAGATGCACAAAGACTGTCACAGCAAGATTGCATTTATTTACCACCTGGATTATTTTACATTTATTGATGTTGACAAAAAACAGAATTATCTGAGGACCATAAGAGATTTTAATCTCAGATAATGTATTTTTAGTGCTGTTCTTGGTACATCACACTCCTGATCTATAACCTTTGATACTACTTCAGTTCCATTATTGCAGTTATATTTTTCCCCCTGCTCTAATTTCTGTTTTTAAACTTGAGGGGCTCTTGATGGAGGGTAGTGGCTAAAGCTTTCTATGAATGTTACAAGCACCTAGACAGCTTTATAGCACAGGCTTTTTTGAGTTATGATGTTTAAAGTAACTCATGTTTCCAATTCACAACAAAAGTACTTTTCCCCTTTTAGTTATTTAATTTTTTTTTATTTTTAAAGGGGATCAGCTATAGCAAGAATCATTGGCAAAAATGTCCAGAAGTCCAGCAGATTTGATCCCACTGTCAAGATGTGGGTGTTTGAAGAGATCATTAATGGAAGAAAACTCTCAGAAATCATCAACCAGGAACATGAAAATGTTAAATATCTGCCTGGATACAAGATACCTCAAAACGTGGTAAGTTGAAAAAATAAAATTAAATATCACAGAATTTGTTTACTTTTTTTTTAATACGGGAAGCAACATCTGAAAAAAAAAATTAGGAAGCAATTCACTGCTTTGTTCTGGTTTGCTACCTAATTTATCCCATTATAACTCCCCGGAACATAATTCAGTTTTGTAATTTCTGCTTGTCTTGTATGTCACATACAACTTCAAACACCAACTGTGTCTGTGCTGGTATCACACCATCCTCCTCCCTGGAAGAGATCAGCACAACTCTAGAAATGGCAGGCAGAGATCTGTCTACACAGAGCTGGCATATCTCAAACCCACAGCATCTTCTGAAAAAACAGGCAAAGCTACTGTTCTCTTTTTTCCATAAAAAGAAATCAAAAGCACAGGCTGTGGCTTACAAGGAGATGAATAATGAGCTATCAGCTCACGGGTGATTTTCAGGATAGCTGTAGTTAATAATGCTCTAAATTTCATCAAAAAATATAAGGTATTTATTTTCATGGACATTTAAAATACCAAGTTACACATCTCTACGTAAATTAATCACCTTAGATAATTTACTGCTACTGAAGCAAGTAAGGTAAGGGGGTTTGGCTGTTCAAGATTTTGCCAAATGCCACTGTTTTGTGTGTAGTGCCACGTTTTTGGAACAGCTGCAGTTGTACAGGGAAGTTAAGATGCTGCATGTGTTGGGTCTCCTTGCTTGGGGAGTGGTTATATTTAGCATTCCATTTTGTGCTGTGATTGCATATTTGCACTCCTGGTGCTTGAACTTGGCACACAGTTTTCCTGGTTTACAACTGACTTGTCACTGTTATTTTTACAACCCTCTAGCAGATCAACAGGCTTGTCACCATCCCTTGAGGGCAACCTCACCCTGCCTAGAGCAAAGCCTGGGGCTTCACCAGCAGAAATCAGCTGCTTGCATTAGAGCCTGGAGGGACCCTCGGATCATCTCCAAATGAGAAAAAAAAGAAACCAAACAAGCTGAGCTTTTCCTGGCATTGCTCTGCAAGACAGGAGCACAGCCTGTGCAGTGTGCCAGCCTCTGCCCTGCTCCCACTTTGCTGTTTTCCCAGACAAGCAGCCTGGCTGGCAGCAGCTCTGGTTTTCTTGCTGGGAGTCCCACTTGCTTAAGGCTGCGTACTCCAAGGCTGCATCCAAGAGTTTTCTCTACTGTAAACTGCTTTTAGCAGGCTCAAATCCACCTGCTGTTGCCTCTGAAGCCTGGCCTGAATTGTTGTTCTGAGTAACAACAGCATTTGAAGGAGATACAGCTAGGTAGTCTTTAAACATGTTTTATAGGTAAAATTGGTAAAATTACTGTATATTTAAAACAAAGACACATACCTGCCCAGAGATTATGATAATCTCTGTCTTTTGAGATAGTTTACTCTTCAGTTACTCAGCTGGTGACCTGAGGAAACTCAAGGCTTCCAGGAGAGCCTCTCAACACCCCAATTTTCTCCTGTGCTCCCCAGTACTACCACTCATTAGATGGGGTTGCTCAGTTATCTTCAAGAACTAGAAAGAAGCTGAACTAGCAGAGGGGATTCCCAGAACTGGAAATTTATAAAGTATATAATCTTCTCCAGATTAGCCAAAGGGTTAATAATTATTTAAAAATTATGTAAAGTCTAACCCTAAAACAGTTCAGCTGCTTTGGATTTTTCAGAAGAGATCTGTAGCTGCTTGCATGGGAGCTAGCAGCTATGCCACAGGACCAGTTAAAATTAAGGACATTTGCACTACATCTGCCATGGCTTTGCAAGGACTGAGGATTCCTACCTGGGGCTCATTTTGTTTGTCACTCTTGTCCCAGGTAGCTGTACCAGACGTGGCTGAAGCAGCAAAGGGGGCAGATATTTTAGTGTTTGTTCTGCCACATCAATTTATTGGACGAATCTGTGAGCAGATTGCAGGACAGATAAAACCTGGGACATTTGGGATTTCCCTGATCAAGGTAAGTTGTCTCCACAGCACCCGGTCAATACTCAAGGGAAGGAGCTGCAGCCCTCAGCTCCATGCTCTGCATAAACACAAGCATTTCTTTCTGCAAGAGTTAAAGTTTGCCCAGCTCTGCCAGCCCTTCTGCTGCTCTCACAGCCGTGGAGAGGGAAGGATGGGGCAACCTACCCAGGCTAAGAGTATCTATCTTTGCCAGTCATGTTTAGCCTGGATCAGTTCCCACTTAGACTAGCATGGAGATGAAAATGGGCAGAGGGAGGGATGCATAAAGCTGATGCTGCTGCCAGAAAAAATACTCTGAGACTACAGCCTCAGTTAACTCTTAGCTGAATACTCTGAGTCAAAGTGCCTCTTCCAAGTACATACTAAAGCTGTTCTTGGCAGCATTAAAACGGCATAATAACACTAATGATTTTGCAAAATCAAAGCAATTTCAATCTGGCATGAACTGAGGAATCTCTTTTTAAAGTTAAAGAGGTACAAGATTATCATAATCTTAAAAGGAATTAATATTTTAAGAGAATGTCAAACTAAAAACCAGAGGCAGAGCATAAGAATATAGTCTTACCACTTCTTCTTTTGATTGCATTACAGGAAATATCCCACTTAAAACTGTAATGAAAGAAATGTAATTGAAGTTTTCGCACTTCAACCAGCTCTTCCCTTCTACAGAAATTATCTCATAAGCAGCAGTAAGCAGACTGAGGAAGCTGGCAGAGGAAGGAAATTTCTGCAAATTTAGCTTAAAAAACCAAGACAGTTCAGTATACTCCTTAACACCCAAAAAGCACTCTGATCAATGCTTAGATCTTACAAAAGCCATTTCTTGTAGACTTAATTTTAAAGGTCTGTTTCTGTACTATAGAAATTTAACTGAAAGGAAAAATACAACATCAAAGAAAGCAAGCTCAGGACAGCAGCACTTGATGTGAGGCCTCTTGCTGCATTACCTTCTCATCCCCCATCCCTGAGCTAGCCTTGAATTTGCAGTTACCAAAGTACAAACGCAGAGTATTTGTATTAATGGCTAGCACTAGTGATTGCAAGACCCTTATCTTCCAATTAAAACCAAACAGCTGCAGACAATAGAACACCCTCTGCTTTACCAGTGCTCTGCTGCTGTCATTTTCCTATTCTAATACCCTGACTTTAACTGTCTTCTTTTCAGGGGATTGATGAGGGTCCTAATGGCCTGAAGCTCATCTCTGACCTCATTCGAGAGCAACTGAAAATAGAGATCAGTGTGCTGATGGGGGCCAACATAGCCAAAGAAGTGGCTGATGAGAAGTTCTGTGAAACCACCATTGGTAACTATGGCAAAGATTCAATTAGAGCTGGGGGTTAAAGTCACCTGTGACAGGATAACCTCTGGGAGAAGCAGGGGGATATGACTGGTCCCATGTGGTTCCTAAGTCCAGCAGTGTCTGTTGAGCTCCTTCAGGGACCCAGGATTATTTCCAGAGTTTGGTGCTGAAAGGATCTGATTCAAACTGACAGTGGGTTTCAGTGCTGAGAGCTAATTTAATCCATTGAAAATATCACAGCTTAATCCTGTTTCTGTAGGAGTTGGCAAGAGCCAGCTTTTGTGTCTGTAGAGCTCAACATGGAGTACATCAGCAGTCGATACACTACACAGTCTAGAAAAAGAAGTGTAATAAGAAGCTCCTGTGTGCTCACACTCCCAGAGGTGTATTTCTTCATCTTAAAATTTCTTTGTTTGGAAAAGAAAACCCAGTAACATTCTGTTCCTCACTCCCATTTGGACTGCTTGCCAAGACACGGCCTCGGATCCTCTCAGGGCTGGGTCTGACCTGATTAGGAAAGTTCATCCAGTGGTTTTTAAAACGGAGAGATTTTTAAAGGCAGTCAGAATTAAAGATACATCCTTTCATAGTAAGGGAAGGTAAAAGAAAAAGAAATTGTGTTGCAATAATGTTCCTTTGCCTTGCAAATATTACAGCAATGGTGCAAACTGTACCAGCTGGGCATTTGTTACTGGAAGAGCAACTAGGCACAAATAGGACTAGACCTGATTAGGAGAATGGACCTATATTAATTGTCCTGTGGGGAATTTAACTTCTGCTGGCCTGGTTTGAAGCCATGATGTGATGATGACTGTGCAAAGAGCTTTGTCTCTTACTTTTGTCCTCATGGAAAGCCACCCAGCCAAGAGACAGCCATGTCTAAGAGGTATTGAGAGGAACAAGAAATAAACCTGAAGTCTCTCATAAGATGGTGAGAAACCTCCCAGCTACTAGAGTGTGGTGCCCCAGGCTAGTAAAACTCACAGCAGAGCTCCCCTGAAGGAAACCAAGCTATCTTGTACAAAACTTAAGTGAAACTCCCTTCACAGGTCTTTGCCCAGCTGGCCATGGGCTCACTGGGTCAAGGCAAACATCAGTCCCTTTAGCACTAAGGGCTCTCCTCAGCTGAGCACTGTAACAACATGATACATGACCTCTGGAGAACTGGTAGGAAAAAGGTTTTAGCAGTGCCAACCTTCAATTTCATCATCTGTGGATCCCCCTGTAACTGTGACTATTGCCCCTGTAACTGAGCAATAGTCATTTGTGCCCTACCATAGTACTTAGCAGTGACACAGGTTTACATTTTCAAAGCAGAAATTATACCATTGTTCTTCAGGAAATGGTTTGTAAATAATGTCTTTTGCAAGGTCTGTGGTTCAAAAGCTTTCTCAGGCAGAAAGATCCATTATGGGGTATCTACTTTTAAGCTCCTTAAAGTGTCATTAAGCAATATTGATCTAAACTCTGGAGATGCCTACATTTAACACTGGCATCCAGCAGCAGAAACTGCTGTTGCACAAATCTCTGGTTTAGCAACACCTTGGGACTGGGATCACAAAAGCTGAAGTAATCCCTAGAACCTTATTTCTAAATTAATTGTGTGCACTCTGAAATATTGTAAAAGCACTCTAACTTTCATCCTTTCTTCCCACAGGATGCAAAAACGAAACACAAGGGGAAATCTTTAAAGAATTAATGCAGACCCCCAATTTCAGGATTACTGTAGTGCTTGACTCTGACACAGTGGAGCTTTGTGGAGCCTTAAAAGTGAGTGTTTTCAAGTCAATACATTTCATTAGGGCCAAATTCTAACCTCACCTGAGTCTTCTGTAAGCCATGGGGTCTAATTTGAGTCTAAGTGAGTGAATGATTCGAGACAAGATGCATCGTTCATGAGCCAGTTTTCCAACCTGTTAAAGAGGGGAAATTTATTTAAAATGTAGCTGCAGGCAAAGCATTTCAAAATAGTTGTATTTTTATATTTATTTTACCAGAGGCACATCTGTTTTTGAGAGCAGAGTTTAGTCCACTAAGTTTTGTTGCCTGTGTGTTGTGAGCACATGAAACAGACTCTCACCACATAGAGTAGCTGAACTAATCATTATGTCCATGGTTTAAGTATTAACCTGCTAGAAAATTCACACCAGAAGCGATGCTCTGTATTGGCAGCCAATCTGTGTTGCATTCAGCAATGCCCACATGGAGATCCCAGGTGGGATCAGAAATTACACCAGAGTCACAAAATTTCCAAGGAGGGGACAATTGTGTGAGATTCAGAAGTTGCTTTTACACTAGTTGAAAGTAGCTTCAGCCTGTGATCCTTCCTGTTCTTTACACATTTAGTCATTCATACTTCAATAATGCATCTTTCAATGGAGGAGGTGGGATGACTGACGAGGAAAGAATTGGTCCTGTTTAACTTCACATACAAAAATAAAATTTCTTGACAAACAAAACTAAACACTGCAGATTTTGCTTTTGGCCACAGAGTAGAACTGGGGGCAGAGACAGATGGGAGAGAGTATTTTTCTGCTTTGTAATAAATCATTGCTCTCCTTGAAATCATTGGTTTGGTTGTGGCTCTGCTAAAAAAAACCTACAAAATTAAACATTTGCACTGGGGTACATACATGTCTGGAGCAAACGTGCCAATGGTAGCACTAGGTGGCATACTACTCATATACACTGAACTACATTTATCTGGGGACTTATTTTAGGAGCTGGGAATTTGAAGGTGGGATGAGAAGCATGCAGAGCAATGGTGAGGAGCTGTGAAGATGTTTAGGATCCTGAGAGATTTATTTAGAGCTGCAGACAAGGGCAGTTCTACTGATGTTTGTAGGCAAGCCCAAAATTTGAACTACTACAGCATTTACATAGAATCCATGCCTGCTCAAATCACAGAGCCACAAAGAAAACCTAGAAAAGTATGACTCTGCCTGGGATATTTTAAATAGTTAAATGGAAAGGTCAGTGAGATCCAACTTGAAATTAGGGGAAAAACAAAACACTAATTGCATACCTGCTACGTGATTGCAATATGAGAGTATAAAACAAACTGCTTTGGGTTTTGCCCATGGGAGTAATAGACACTTTATAAAAATCTCCTAAAAGTTCAGCGACTTTTATTCAACATTATTTGACCTGTTTCTTTGTAAGATAAAATCACTGCCATTGGAAATTGACCCTTGTTGTGATGAAGACAGATTTGTGGGGTTTCCTTGGAGCTCAGTGCATGCTGATGAGCTGCACAGCTTGGCTGAGCATTCCCTTCCCTCCCCTGTGTTTGGCACGGCCCATTTCTAGAACATCGTGGCAGTGGGCGCGGGGTTCTGCGATGGACTCAGTTTTGGTGACAACACCAAGGCAGCAGTGATCCGCTTGGGCCTCATGGAGATGGTGGCCTTTGCCAAGATGTTCTGCAAGGGACCAGTGTCAATAGCCACCTTCTTGGAAAGCTGTGGGGTCGCTGATCTCATCACCACCTGCTACGGGGGACGCAACAGAAAAGTTGCAGAAGCCTTTGCTCGCACAGGAAAAGTAAGGCAGATTTTAAAATATTTTATGCTAACACATGAAAAAGTCCTTCTGTGTTTTAAAGGCATCATTGTTTACCTTCTTGATAACTGCTGGTATCACAGCAGAATTCCCTCTGATCTAAGTAATCAGTCTTCTCTCTTCTAGTCCATTGAGGAGCTGGAAAATGAGATGCTGAATGGACAAAAGCTGCAAGGTCCTCAGACCTCAGCCGAAGTCTACAAGATTCTGAAACAGAAAAATATGCTTGATAAGTAAGTGTTTTGATTTAAAAAAACAACTAAATCAACAGCAAATTATGAGTGATTCATAACCTTCTTAACTGCACTTGTATTTAATTATCTTGCTAATTTCTTCAACAACAGCTTTCTACATCTTAGGCCACTGCTAGAGCCTGGCCTGACTCCTCATTGCCAAGTTCAGTTGAATGGGATAAAGGCTGAGCAGTGTTAGAAGAAACAAGTCACAGGCAGAGAGTGGGTTCAGGGGATACTGTTAGTGCCTAACAGAAGACAGAGTAATGTGAGATCACACACTGGAACAGCAAGGAAAACAATCACAGAATATTCTGAGTTGGAAGGGACCCACAGAGATCATCACCAGCTCTTAAGTAAATGGTCCATACAAAGGAAATAAAAGAAATTATAATGTAAAGAAGCCTCCCAGACATCCTCATCCCCCAAACATGATTTAAAGCCATACACAGAATCATTTTGCAGACATGATTTATGGGCCAAAGGGTTTCTTGTTCTCAGTATACCACCACTGCAGCTTGCAGCAGTCCTGCTCTTCGTGTAAACCTGAACTTGGTTATCTCAGTACAAATTTTGAGATCATATTTTTAATCAAAGATTTTTACATGCATTGAATAGGCAGCATGTGCTGTGGTACTAAAGCATATCAATGCTTTAGTACCACAAATACTGCTGAGTTTAAAAGTACTAATTTTTGGGATGATGCCGAGTATTTATAATTTGAAACCTTTGCCTCAGTTTACACAACAGAAAAGCTAAATTTCCCTCCATCCTATTCCCTCTCATACATCAGCAGTCCTGAAAAGTCAAACACTGCTAAAATGAATACTTAAAAACTTACTGGAATTGGAACAGATACAGAAGATTCAAATGCCATTATCTTTCAAAAATGGGAGAGAAAAGGAAAGCTCATTTTGACAGCAGCTTTAAATCATGCTTGAGCTAATAATTATCCTATAATTGCACTTTGTTACATTCTCAGCTCGGAGTCATTCAGTGGGCTCATTTTTTACCACATAATGACTAAGACCACTTGTAAAAGGAAAAGAATCCTTTTAGCCAAGAAAAGAAAATCATTAGACATTTTAATTCTTTTTAGTCCTTTAGATACCAGTAATGACTGCAAAAATATATCCATTTTGCACACAGCAGGAAAAGAGGCTATGCAATTTGAAATTGTTTTTAAATAAAAAATATTAGATTGGTATTTTGCCTCCAAAACAGCTTTTCTCTGCTGTCACTCCCATGACTTGCCCCTCTTTAGCTCCTCTTCTTTGCCCTATGTAGTCTTCCAGTAAAGGCAGCTCCAAGCTAAAATTGCATTGTAAAGAGAGACAATATTCTTCCACTTTCAACAGAACAAAAAAATTGTTTCCATTAAGAGGGCATAGAAATGTTTATATAAACTTTAAAACTATTATAATTCCCACATGCTTCTTTCAGGTTTCCATTATTTACAACCATCTACAAGATCTGCTACGAGGGTCGATCAATCCAGGATTTCATCATGTGTCTGCAGAACCACCCAGAGCACATGTAGAGATCCCTTCTCCTCACCTGGCTGAATTCTCACCTTCCTGGGACTCCTGTCCACTTCATGGCAATTGAAGTAGAGAAACAGGTCGTGTGACAATGCTTGCAGTAAAAGCAACAAAGAATGTATTTCATTCTGCTTGTCCTGGGGGTAAAAAAAAAAAAAATCTGCCTAATTTCAACACTTTACCTAAGGAATAGGAAAGAAATGTAAAACTTAACAATATTTGAGTTAGTAACATGGGTATTTCCCTATAATTATTTCTTCTTGTTGACTGAAAATACTTCCCCTTGTAATTTCCACATTAGAGCTCAATAGGTCATGTAAACTTCAACATTTTGCCTATTGTTACTTACAGAATGGCACAAAAAGCAGAAAAATCAAAGAACTAATTCAAACAGATAAATTATAGTAAAAAAAATAGAATCCAAAAGCAGTCAGATGCAATCACATGGGCAAATGTTGAGTTTCCATAATTCCCCTCAAACACAAATAACATTTTGTATTTTGTGACAATTAGGCCTTCCTTGATTTCGTTTCCCAGTATAAGCTTCTTTGAAAAAATAGGTACTATTACTGTGCTCAGACACACATAAATGTTCATCAGATGTATAAACAAAACAGTCTAAGGGGTGGGGGAAAGGAGAAGGGGTTTGGGATGGGCATTTTGTTGGTTTCAAATCTGGGACACTAACAATCCTCAGTAGTAATCTGACCTTGATTAAATTTACTACATTCCTTCAAAATACAGAAAAAAATCTGGAATAACCAAAGACAATTTTGTTAGCATCAGATTTTCTCAGCAAGTCCTCATCATTAATTGGTACCAGCTGAGAGGGGAGAAGAGGAGGCTGACAGGGAGATGTAGCCAGGGCTCAGCTTGCAAATTGTGCACTTGCTGATATTTTGAGGGGGCAACCAGTAACAGTGACAAACCCTCTGTGATACTTGACTTTTTATACATGTATGGAAAGGACCGCTATAGACGCACAGAACTCCTGTCAACTGGTATTTCAAACCGGGCTGCATTTCAGCTGCACTGGGAAACTGCACTGGTCCTACACCAGTGCAGCTCCCAGACTGCAGAGCCATGTCCTGATCCTGCTCAAGCAGCACATCTTACACTCCAGGAGAGAAATCTCCATCTGCTTCTGAATTTTAAACACAAACTGGGTTCGTAGACCAGGGTTTTTTTATTGTGCTACCAGTGGCGTAAATTTTAGAAACATTGACATTTTTAAACCTTACAGCTGTACTTGGGTAACTTTACGTACCTGATGTTTTTCAGAGTTAAAACCATCTACAAAATGAACAGTGGCGCATTTTATAAGCTTTAATACCCTTTTGAAACACTCCTATTTTGAGAGAAGGCAAACAAAAATGAAGAGTAACCTACTTTGCTGTGCTTTATCAGATTTTCTTAAACAGCAGAGATGAAGGCAAGTTTTTTAAATCTATGTACTCGTTTTCATATCGCTTAGAGGAAAAAAAATGAGCTAATTATAAAATAATTTCAACTCATTTTAGAGGAATGATAGGTCTTTCACATTTACCAGAGTAATATATATATAATAATGTATTGTAATTACAAATATATTGTAAAAGTCTTAGTCTCACAGCTAGCAAAGCAAGCTTGGATACCAAAACCAGTGGCTGCAGCATCCCTGATCCTGCTGAACAGCAGAAAGGGTAGCTCAGTTCCTTCTGCTCAGACTCCAGTCACAGCTCAGGGCTCTGCAGAGCAACACCAACATTCCTGACACTAAAATGGGAATCATGTGGCCAAATCCTTCACACAAAGCAGGGAATTTATGATCTTCAATTTCTAGTGGAAAAATACTTACATATTGCACAGTTTTGAAGTATCAAATACAGGAGGATGGGATTGAGAATTCAGGAACCTCCTTCCTTCATCATCAGGCTGAATTTCTGATAAGTCATGTATGAGCTAATAATAACATGCAATGTTTTACATTCAAAGTGTATCAAAAACCAGTTTAATAAAATGATCAATATGCAGACTTGATGTAATTTCATTTTTCAACATTCTCACAAAATAAATGACTGTTGTAATAGTGGTCCTTTATTGCACTTACTCTTGCAGTTAATCATCACCAGCTCTCAAAGAAAAGGACAAGAAGAACTATTTTTCTACAGATATTTTATTGAAGAACAGTTTTTTCTTCTGTTGCATGACATACCTTTTTAAAACAGTAAAATAAGGTAATTTTTACTCCATAAATAACACAAATTAGCCCTTATATCTCAGTCCAGCCAAAATCTGTGTAAAATAGTTAGTTCTATATTTACATTCTGTACCAAAATAGGAAACACATGTTCAAGGTCAGCCAGTTCTCTCAAAACAGTTGTTCCATCTCCAAGGGAAGCTTCACATTAAAAAGGCAAGATTTGCACTTTGGAAGTCTGGTAGTGTAAGATCACATGATTCAGTGCACAAACAGCCCCAGATCCTGAAAAGCAGTACACACATGCAAGCAGGCACCCACACATTCACACAAGGAGAAACCAGGGGTTCAGTCTTGCAGGGAAAAGACCTTGAGCTGCTCAGGTGGCTGAAAGTCACTCCTTGGAAATGCAGGGAAGGAAGGACATACACCTCCCTCTCTACTCTCCTGCAGAAAGATTTGCAGGATGGGGAGATTTAAAAACAACTGGCCCCCATGAAGGACTGTGGATATGTCTGCTCTCAGACATCAATCTCCCCAATTTACTAGTGTTCAGCAGAAAGAATGAGCTGCGTTAGACTGACAGTCAATTAATGGGGGATATGATTCTCTGTCAGTAATTAACCTACATCAAGGGCCATTACAGTATCCAAAGACCTCAACTCATTTCAGGAGGAATGAATTGCTGCTTTTCAATGTGATTTTACTTGCTGCATTCTCCAGCCAAAAGCTATTCTCCCTCCTTACAGTTGCAACACTATAAAACTGTGTTCCTGAAGTATGACTTGCTTCAACTTCTAATTGAAATGGTTTGAACTACTGGGATCAAAAAAGGCTGCAAGACTAATTTACCTCCCTATGCAAACATGGAATGTTTCTTAAAAACTGAAAAGTTAAAACTGTAGCCACTATACACTGAAAATGTTTCTGTTACAGATGAGCAAACACTCATGCACCTCAGCATAATTTCCAGGGTTCCTGCTGCCCAGTCATCTCTGGTGGAAACACAGAGGCTTAAATGGGCCGTATTTCCAAGTTTTCACACTTAAGAGATGCAATAGGAGCAACTGGCCACATGTGGGCAGGACACCTAACACGGCAAACTTTGCATTTATTAAAAAGAATTCTGAATTTTATGGCAGAAACTAAACTTAAGGCTACATAACTAATCTGCTTGAGCTACAATTTTAGCTGTATTCTATACTCAAAAATGGCTTATGCTTCCCACTGTAGTAATTTTACTCTTAAAAACCTGAGACATGATTTTACTCAATCCATGTTAAGATCTGGAAGTTCACAGCAGGCTAAAAGCAGAACGCAAAGACAAACAGAACTGAGGTAGTCAGCTTTACTCAAATGCTCTGTATGACAGCTACCAATTCATTGCCACTTTAAGCTGACACATTCCTTGGCAGTTCCCACAAGGCTACAGCTGCTAGCAGCTGCTAACCCACTGGTGGGACAGATGTTGCATTTTTCTGACTAAAGTACCTTCCACACCCGACCACCCAAAGTCACGTCCAGTTCTGCAGTTCACAGGCAGCTGAAAGGCTGCACAACAAAGAAATTACGACTGAAATCTCAGATTATTAAGGCAGTAGCAGTTTTACTTCACTGGATTCACTGATGCAGCTACTCAGGAGAACCTGACTACAAGAGCTCCAGCAGGCCAATAGATTTTTTCCCTGTCAATACAAAGCACTCCATCCCCTTTCTTTAATTAATGCATACAATTCAGGAGTAGGTGAGCATCAACCTTCTAAGCTGCCTTTCTGTTAATTCCCAGGAAAAGATATTAAAAGAAGAAAAGCCCTCAAGATAAACAACTGTGTAGAAGATAAAAATATTCAATTAAATATGACAAATCTCACACTTAGACAGACAGGAGACCAGCATATCAAATACTGAGCACAATAAATTAACACCAGTTAAAAAGTTCAACAGTTATAAAGTTAACCAGAAAGTTCAGACAGTGCAAACATTTTCACAGTAAGAAAAAAATAACCAGTAATTTGTTTTCAAGTATCAAAAGCATTGTTGTTGAGTGATACCATTTCAACTGTATTATTGCACAGCAGACAAAAAATACAATATCAACCACTGGGACCTAAGCCGTATTCTCAAACCTTTATGCTATCCAAGTATCAGTTTACACTGACTGTTTTGTGGATATATTAAAATAATTCATGTTCAGTTATCAGAGTGTTTCATAATTCAATTTGTACCATTTTAAAGCATTTGAGTCCTGACTTGTATTGCTTCTCCAAAACACTGATTTAAGGCTAGCCTAGGCCCTGTGTAATTCACAGCAAGCTTAACCTGCAGTTAAGAAGGAGAACTAGCCCATTGCAAGGTGCCAGCAACTGTGATGTCTTCAGACAGTTTAAGGTTCCACCTCACTCGCCTCAGCAGTGTAATAAGAGTTTCCTTAAACAAAAAAAAATCCCAACAAAACCAAGTCCAATAGGCACAAAAAATTTCTTACAATCATGATGGAAGTCCTATTATTGAAGTATAATTGTAGTTAGATAAGTTTTGCGCTATCTCCCTAACTTCAATTTAGGACAGAGATCCAGTCACTGACAATTATAATATCAGAACATTTAAGAAGCCAAGTAACATCCTCTTTCTCCCTATATCTGCATTTTTTAGTGCACTGGGCATGTCTGTTCCCTTAAATTTAATACTTTTCCAGGAGTGAAAACTGTTCTAAAAGGACAGACAGTGGATTGAACCACAAAGAGTTTCTTTACCTCTGAACAGGAGTATTTGTTACACATCGTGTCAGAAATAAATAAAAACATCCTTACAAGAGTCCTACAGAGCAGCTGTCCTTACCTTGACAAATTTTACTCATTTCCTTCCTCTTATATTTTGTCATCAAGTGATTAATTTTGTAGCAAGGTGAGCCCCCATGTGGCTCAAATCATCTGATTCTCAACTTATTACAAATATTCAAATAATCCATAGTATTTACATGCCCAAGAAAAAGAAGAGGGGGGGGAAAAAAACGGAAACAGATTAGACTTTCCTTAAACCTTCAATATGGTTTTTGGTCTAGAAACATCAGCATGATCCTATAAGATTACAGCTGCCATTGCTACTGGTTTGCTCTTCAACAAGAAATGAGAACATCTGCAATAATGTTCATACTAGTTTTGAAACAATAATGCCATTATTCATTATTTGAGAAACAAACCAACATAATAAAAAATAAACATAAATCATATCCCAAATTTACAGTCTGAGTATCAGTACTTAAATGCATTTGCCTAGCAAACTCTTGAGAATATTCAAACATGATGTATTAAATTTCACAGTAGAACTGGCACATGCTAAATGAAAATGGGATTTCTAAATAGTTGTCCTGGTTACCAGTCTGAAATTCCATTTTGTGCATGTGGAAGTTGTAACGGACCCCAAGAATCAGCTGTTTTACCTAGTAAGAATTCTGAGGGGGCTCAAAGCTGCAGAATTCAGTTGTGGAGACAACTGCCAACCACTGGTCTATCCTGTTATATTCTTTCCCCCCCCATAAATTGTAAGAACTGACAAAACAAACAAAGGAATTACCAGCCTCTTTAGGACTGGGTTATCAGCAGTGATGACAACTGATTTTCACATGGCTTTTGACTAAACCACTGAGGTATATTTCCAGTTTGAGGATGCTTTGCTACCAATCACACAACAGACATAACAAAAAAAAACAGCCCTCAGTTCTAATACTCATTTCAAATCTTGACTGAGTTGCCAGGTAGTCTAACACAGTTGGCAAACTGGATCTTGTTACTGCGTCAAAAAAACCATAGGTTGCAATTCAGGAAAATACTGGCACTTATTGAGATGACAAGGTAATCTTCCTCCTCTCAAAACTCTGCCTGCTTTCATCAGCACCTCCCTGACTACTGTGTGCAGCAATACTCGCCAAGGAGAGGTGAGGTTCAGCAGGAGAGAGCTGCCTGCAGAGAAAAACCCCCCGTGCTCACAGTAAGGAGTGCAGCAGGATGGGTGTTATCCCAGAACTTCTTCCTACCCCAAGCTCGAGTTTATGCACAGAGAAACAATCCCGTTAGCAGGGGAACTAAGTTGGCCACCAGCAGCCAAAGGGTTACAACCAGGCTGGACGAGCAGGAGCACAAGTCTAAAATTAAAAAAATAAATAAAAAAAAATATAAATAAAAATTTTACATTTGAAGACAAGATAAAATAACAAAGAGAACACTAAAAACTACCAAAGAGTTAAAACAAACTTACTGGCGAAACATTAACTGGTATTTAGTGAATTTTTTACCTTCCTCGAAAAGAAAACTGACTCAGATCTTTCTGCATTACAACATGAACATTTTCAATAGGAGATTATACAAGTGAGAACTCACTTTCCACCAAGGTGATAGCTTTTAAGATTACAGTAATGACATGGCTTTCAAAACACAGGTCAGATTTCCTGGTAAGTTCCCAGGCTAAAGCTAGATTTCTGGAATGATTACCAAAAGGAGACATGAAATGAAGGAATTATGTTTCAGACACATTTCTCCTGTTAGTCACTATTCTGCACAGCAAGAGGCAGGGCACCTTTGCTATTTTCCTTTACCTCCTACACCTGGGATCTTAAAATAGCCACAGCATTTCTTTCCTGTTCCTGACAGTCAGATCTGACACAAATCTCTGACGTTTTCAGATATTTAATACTCAAGTTTCACTTCAGCAAAAAAGGCAACCTACCAATGGGTGCAGCTCTTGTTAAGTTAGAAGCTGGAGGATCCCTCTCTGGGGGACAGGAGTCACAGAAGTCTGAACAGGCTGGGCAAATCAGATTGCCAACGTGTATCCAGCCATTCATCTGGATGCTCACAGTCAGTACCTGGCCTGAGCGGCTGCACAAATACTCAGTGTCCTTGACCCACACATGCAGCCCTTGTGGAGAACAAGAAACCTTAAAATAAAAGAGAAAGAGTCAAGTCTGGATTATGATTTACCATAAACACAGATTAACTGCAAGTATTTTAATGCAATCTCAGCAACTATGAGATGCAGTAATGCTTTAAAGGACTGACTACACTCTTTGTGCAATTATGCAGATCAGCTGAGAATGAGTAAAACTTGGCTTCGGCTAATGACTACTTTTGTAGAGTTGTGCAGTTACTAAATGTGACATCATTTGTGAGACAGTCCCAAAGAAAATGAAGATAATGAGAAATAAGTGACATGTGCACAGTGCTTTCCACCTCTGAAAATCAGAGTGACTTATTAACATTAAGCTACAACAACAGAACATTTCATGGAAGTATTCCTTCTTAGCTGAGTATAAAGTGTCATGGGATAAGACAGATGATGTCTCCCTAGTGAGTCTGGAAGCCAGCCCAGCAGTTACACTCCTATCTAAATTACACGCTTATGATTGGAAGATAATTGTTTCCAAAGTATGTTATAGGATCTATAGATTTAAGGCAGAGAAAAGTTTGCAGGTGCAAAGTTCTAACAGTCACAACCTACATTTTAAGCCTGAATGTTCCTTTTAGGGCTACTAAAAAAAAGCCCAAACACCAAAAACCCAACACATACTTACTTGATAACATCCACTACCCCAGTCAGGGTAACTGAGCTTCCTCCTGCACTGTTCCATAACAAAAGCAGATTTCTGAATAAGACATACAGAGTTTGGTCCATATTTCTCTGCACCATAGTTTTTGGTAGGATCTAAGATAGAAGGAACAGACTGAATTGCAACTTAACCAGAGGAACAGAAAGCCCACATCAATTTAAAATGCTATCTAATTAATGCTCCCATATGCAATTCAAAGTTTACTTTTATAGTATTTCAAACTCTGAATTATTATCGCTTTGGTAATTATACTGTCTTGAAAATAACATGGGAAGAAACGCAAGATTTAACAAACAAACAAACAAACAAAAAAAAATCAACTAACCACAAAAAAACCCCAACAAGCAAGCATCTTCCATCAGAGCTATGTGGTTATGTTTGCCTTCAGGGAATGCCAGCTGTGACTGCTGGCTTGAGGGCAGAGGGTGTTTGTTTTTGAGATTAACTACACAGACAGGTTATTTCCTACAGCATTTTGGAGCTCTGCAATACTGAACATCCATGCATTACACATGGAGAAAAGCCTATGTTCTGGTAACTCCCAAAGACCCTGGCCTTGAACAAAAACCCTACAAAGGTGAAAATGCAATTATGTTTCAGAGACTCAATAAACACCCCCACCCTTCCTTTGTCTTGTATTTGGATCACTTGGGGTAAGTATCTGCTCCTTCCTTATGCAAGTCTTGCTTTAGATATGTGGGTTTGCCTCAGGTGTAGAGAGTAGTTGTGCTATGCTTCTCCCCCAGCAGTGTTTGCACACCTGGTGGTGTGAAATTTCACTAGTGAAAAAATTCACATGCAATCAGTTTGAACATGCAGAAAGTCCATTCTAAGTTAACAAATTCAATCTCTGCAATACCACCCTGAAGTCCTGCATACTGACCTGGCTGGTTTTCAATTATCCTACAGTCTGAACTGCGTTGAAATTCACCACTTAAATGCCAGCTGAATTCCTGACTAAAGGGACAAAAGTCAGCAATTTCTACTGAGCCACCATAGTAAGGCAATTCTTCTGCTGGTACTCCATTAAGATTGTCAAAGTACTACAAAACAAAATGCAGCAGTGAAGCAGTTTGTGCAAAGGCAAGTGTACAGATGGTTTTTAAACAGACTAAATCACTACAGCAAGAACATCAGCTGTTACTACTCAGGAATGCTGTTAAGAGCACCTTACAAAACCAATGAACCATATGTGCCAGAAGTATTTAAGAATACACAAATAATGCACAGATTCCTATCTGCATGGATCACTCGCAACTTCTGCCCCTGAATCCCCTCTTTGTAATAATTTCATTCTTTGGGATGTAAACAGAACAGATTTCTTAGTGATCAGTGACAAAGGGCAGAAGCCTGGGGGAAGAAATCCCTCAAGACATTCTGGGGGATTTGTGTTACACAGCAACATTTCTATCTGGTATTTGTCTAGATAGCCAAGCAACATCCTTTTCTTTTATTAAGATCACAAAGGGTTTTTATCAGTCTTCAGACTTTATAAACTTGTTATAAAAAAGTCAGACATTTTTTACTATATCTACTGTCACCTAGTAGTTCAGAAGAAAAAAACCAAAACAAATATAATGATCAGGCTGCAAAGCTCAACAATAAAAACACTTCAATTATTTGTAAAGTAGAATACATTATACCTGATATTCCTGAGGTAACTGCTTTGGAAACTTCTGCAAGTTGCACACTGCTACTGCTCTTTGGTCCTGTCTGCAGGTTAACTGCAAAGGATTACTCCTCAAAGTGTCGCAGTATGGACTGATTAATTGCTTCCTCAAAAACAAAAAGCAAACACAAAAACCGAGAATAAAAATCACATCAGATCAACTGCTTTACACAAGCAGCTTGTCAAGACTGTTTGCTCCCATTCTCCCCTATACTCAGTCAATCACACGAAGAAGCACTGACTTCTTCTCTGGAGGCTAGTTTTTCTTACTTGTCTGGTTATGACCTTTCTGATTTAAAGAATATCAAGCCAGCAAACAAAGTTACAACACATTCATCTATTTAATTTTAATGACACTGCTTTGTAAACTTTTGAGAAAAAAAATACACACTCAAAACAGGCCCACTATGCAGCTGTGTCGTAGAAATGTATGAGGATTGTAAAGAACAAGGTTGTAAGGAACAAACAAGTCAGGCTTGTGGTGGAGGCCAGCGGGCCTGCTGACCAGGATTCCGAAAGGGCCTACTGGTAACTCAGTCCCTAGGGCTGTGTTATCCTATTCATTTAGAGTGATTCAAACTTCTTCCCCAAGACTTTATATACACTTATTTTAATTCCATTCTCCCAGTTGGCCCCTTGGCCTTCCCACCTCTTTTGTCCTTATGTGGAATTTCTCTGGAATGTTCTCCCCAATTCGATGCCCCATTGGCCCCTTCTCCTTGGTCCCTCCTCCTGCCCTTCCTCATTGGTTCCCCAACCCATCCATCAGCATTGTACCGCCTCCAGCCCTCTCCCTATTGGCTGTTGTTAATCCCGCCCCTTTCGGTACTTAAGGGCCGTGTTCCTGCTTTTTGGGGTTTTTGTCTCTGGGTCATACTGAGGATGGAATAAACCGGACCCCTGGAACCTGCACAGAGCCCCCTGAGTGCTCCTTGTGCCACTGTGATTGCTTCTTTCCCGTGCTGTGTGTGCTGCTCACTGAGTGTGTGAGCTCCTGCTGCCCCGTGCTGTGTGTGCTGCTCATGCTGCTCACTGAGTGTGTGAGCTCCTGCTGCCCCAGGCTGTGTGTGCTGTCACTGTGAGTG
>JAHLSL010000067.1:11155695-11175197 GCA_025920805.1 Petroica traversi
GAGGGGCGGGGCCAGGGGCTGAGGGGCGGTGGCGGGACGCGCGGGCGGTGCCGCCCTCAGCAACAGCGTGAGGGAGCCTGCACAGGCCGCCGCTAAACCATCTCCTCCGTGCCACATCTGTGCGGTTTCTGAACGCTTCCACTGCCTCCCTGGGCAGCCCATTCCAATGCTTGACCGCCCTTCCTGTGAAAGAATTTTTCGTAATGTTCAACCTAAACCCTTGACGCCGTTTCTTCTTAACCCTGTGGCTTGTAACCTCGGAGAAGAACCCGACCCCCACCTGGCTACAACCTCCTGTCAGGGAGTTGTAGAGAGCAATAAGGTCCTCCCCGAGCCTCCTTTTCTCCAGGCTGAGCCTCCCCAGCTCTGTTCCCTTGCCTGGATTCTCCAGCACTTAAATGCCTTTATTGTCGTGGTAGGCCCAAAAATAAGCACAGGGCTTGAGATGCTTCATCAGTGCCCAGCACACGGGGCAGTCACTGCCCTGGTCCTGAGGCCACACTATTGCTGATACTAAGCCAGAATGCCACTGGCCTTCTTGGCCACCTGGTCATAGGCTGGTTCATTTCCAGCCATCTGTCAAACAGCACCTCCAGTTCCTTTTGTGCCTGGAATTCTATTTATCATACACAACATGGCCTTTTCCCAGCTTCTCAGTCCACAAACACTGCACAACAGAGCATCCCCCAGTTTCTAGTATGGAAACACCACAACCACCAGATAAAAATTATCTGGGTTTTTGTAATGCTGAATCTTGCAGCTCCTGCTGCTTTCCAACATATTCAGGAAAAAAGAGCACCACACAAATAGAAATGGTGTGTCCTGGCTCTCCAGGGCGCTTGGTGACAGCAGTGGGAGAAGCCAGTGGATGCCTGGTACTTTCAGCTGAACACAGTTGCTCTAACTGCTGAAGAGTTTCCAAGACACAGAAAAGTACCCCCCCCAAAAAAAGCAGAGAAAGAAGAAAAGCACCTCACCTTTTCACAAGGGGCAAAATCTAGTAAAGTGGGAGTGGGTAGAACTCTGCTTTGCTTTAAATGGGAATTTATGCAGGACATTCATGTTAAGTGTTGCATGGGCACCAGCTGTGAAAAGCAGAACGTTTTTATATTGTAGACTACAGATACTGTAAACTCTTTTCCTCTTTGCAGGCAATGAGAACATCATGATGAAGTCTTAAGACATCATCGAAGCTTCACAGCACAGGTCTTTTTTTGACTAAGGCAGAATAATTTCACCTGGAATATGTAGGCCCAAGCCACGACACTCAGACAATACAAGAAAACCATTTTGTCTTCGAAGGCTTTATTGCATCACTGGAACACACTCAAATGTGAAGGAACACTTCTAAGTGAAGTGAAGTCCTTTTGAAAACAACTCAGCAATACAATGTAGTTGTTTGAAACCACTTTTATTAAACCTGTGTATATGGCTTTTGATTGGCAGTTTTAAGATCATGATGTGATTAGAAGTACTGCTTGCAAAGATGTAAAAATGCCTTATTTGCTTATTTTAGAGACCTTAAAAATTTTCAAATTCTTTAAGAATGTGAATTGAGTTATGCCTCTGAAGTTGACTCTGCAAATTGGTGATTCTACAGAACGGTCAATGCTTCAGTATTGAAAAGAAAAAATTAAAAGTCACTCTTTACAGTCTTGAAAGTTGCAAAAGTAATGGCCTAGTGGAAGCTAGAAGTAATAGGGGGGGTCTATGGAGAATTTCCCTAAGAAACAGTATATGAATACAGTAATTTATACCTAAGGAATAACCAAAATATGCCAGGGTAACAGACATATAGGTAAGGGGGCTGAAACTATAAATACAAAGTGCATGTTCATATTGCAATTCTTTTTCTTCCAGACTTTGAGCACCAACAAGGCTGAGTGGATACCTAAGGATGACTGAAAACTCTGCTGGTGGGTGAGGTTGTTAGAATCACAGCACTGCTCTGATTGGAAAAGACCTTTCAGATTCCCTCAGCACAGAACATTTTACATAAATCCTCACAAGAAGCTGCTTTATGGTGATTACTGGAAATAGGAACATGCAGAGGTGCTCTGACCATCGCCACACCTCTTACTGCTGGCCACAGGCAAGGCAGAGCAGCTCCCTCTCCTACCACTCCCCTCTGCCTTGCATAGGATAAAGTCAGAGCAATTCTCACAGCCCTTGCTTACACCTCTGCACAACTGAACTTTAAATGTGAGTGCTGAAACAGCAGTTTCTAAAATATTTGCTCATGTTAGTCCTTGTGTTGATAATTTGAAGACATATTTAAATACATGGATAGGGCAATAAAGAAAAAACTAGATGTAAAAAGAATAAAAAACTGACCTATAAATTCTTACATATAAAAGACATTAAAATTTTCTAGACTATTAAGATCTTTCTAGCATCTGAAAGTAATAAGGTATTGCGGATATGCCTGAATGTCATTAAATATGACAAACACTTTTGGATTAGGCTCATTATCCACCACGCTGTCGTACAGGTCAGTATGATCTACTGAGCTCCTTGGTGGGGGAGCCTTTAGCCCCGCACTCCCAGCACAGTACTGCCCAGTCAGGACCCGAGCCAAGTACATGTGTTTTTTGCCATTTGCATCTGGAACGGAATAAGTATCCTGAGCAGAGTAACATGCATTGACAGCAAAGTAGGTTCCATTTCCAATGGCTGCAGCTGTTAGGAAAGACAACATTTTCAAATATAGTTAGTTTTCTTATTCTCCTAAGAATCTCTAAAAATCTATTTTTTTTTAACTCTGCAGAAGCTAGAAATGTGGTTAGAGTTCAAACACAAAATTCTAGTATTAATCCTTTGTCTAAGAATCAAATATGAACCCACATAGAAACCAGGTAAGTATCAACACCCAGGTTGTAACTTCCCTTTCCTATGGAGAACAGGGCTCCTCTGTTTAGCATGGTTTAGCCAGCAACCCATCAAACTGCAAGTCTTCAGAGACTTTTGGACTTAAAATAACTATATAATTGTAATTATAGTTTTCTAATCACACTTCCCATCAAGTTAGAGGAATCATATGTCTTTGTTCAAGAGATTTCTTTTTTCTGACATTGGTAAAAAGCTTTTCAAGCCAGACAGGTCCTTTCTATCCAGCTGCCCTGATCTTTGGATACTTTTGCTTGGCTACCCAGCCTGACAGAAGGGAAGTGTGCCTTCCCAAAGTTAATCACAGCTGAGTTGAAAAGGTGGATGTCGATACCCACAAGCAGAGAGAGGGAATGGGGATCTAGGGCTCCTGCTTCCTGAGTAAATCCAACCTCCTGACACTGCTAAAGAGCAGGAAAGAGAAACTATATCTCCTCTGGTCATGTTTTAAAAAGAAGTTGTGACTGCCATTCCTACCTGTGCACAACCTGATATATTTTGTGTATGCTGGGCTTCATTTATTGAAGAAAATCTCAGTGTAAGTACCTCTAGAGGACCCAGACAGGGAAAGGCCTAGTTTTGGACCCAGACCACACTGAAGTGTCAACTAGATCTGAGTTAAGCTGCCCAGCTCTCTGAAGATCAAATCAGCCCTAGGCATGTACAATTCTGTCTTAAGGAAAAGTAATTAAGAACAAAAATTAAGGACTTTTGAAGTGAGGTTACATGGCCGTTAAAATCAACTAGCACCTCAATTCAGTCCACGTCCCACTTCTTTGGATCCTGCCCTTCATCTTGGAATGCTGCCAGATAACAGATATAACATGACTGTACTAAAGGAAGTGGACAAAAGAAGCTTTGAACTAGTGCAGAATATCTTTATGCTAAATATTTGTCTCTAAAAACTATTAAAGGCTAAGCATTAACTAATGAATCTCATAGATCTTGTGAGCATAAAATTGTTAGGGATGTGGGATCTTATGCTGCCCTAATTTTTGGAGTCAACAGAAGTATCTGCACTTCTACTTTGCTACCTGTCTTTGTCTAAGAGGAGAGGAGATACCATCAGCTAGTAGCTGCTACCTCAGCTGAGGATGTTGAACACTGTTCCTTTTCTCTAGGTAAATGATACAAAACAATTTCCAAAAGCTGCCCAGGCTTCATTTCAGAGTAGGTGAACTCTTTGATACCCGTTACATGGTGGCATCCAGCAGCAAGGGATTAACTGAACAGGATAATTCCTCTGTCCGAATGGATTAATCTCATGAGTTGATTATTTTTGTGTTCTCCAATTTCATTTAGCTTTCATGTTGTGCTGACACTGACATCCTGTAGCACTCATACACGTCTAGGAAATTAACTGATTTGGATAATGACTCACCATTCTTGCCAGCATACCCACGATTAAATCCATAGGAGTTAATCAACCTCAATGAGGATACAGCTGTCCCATGAAATAACAACTTCTCATTATTTTGATTTCTGTTCTTTTTAGAGAGAAATTTTTTTTTCAATTGGTATGTCTGCCAGAGGATGCGATTTTGTATTCTTTCGATCTGCAAAATTACAAAATTAACTATATTTATACTAGGAATAAATAGGGTAGAGATGAATATTTATCATGGCAGGAAAGCATTAAAATTAAATCAAATTAAAAGAATTACAGCAATTTTCACTATGTCAGGTTTGGGTAGAGGAATTGAACATGTAGGCCTCCAGAAAAATCAGAAACCAAAGCAGCTTATAAAAGAGTTTCAAACTCAGTAATTTTGGGCATTCAGTTGTCTTGCCTAGTATACAGCATTCACAGTAGCTGTGCCTTTTCATTTCTAGAAACAGGCTGCTCTACCACTGCTAGAGGCAATGATGTGAGATGCCTTCTATACATCCTAATAATCTTTACTGATCATTTTCTCACTAAAGGACAGACTCTAGCAATAGCATTATGTTGAGTTTAAGTTTCTCTTCTAGATCTAAGCTTGCAAGTCAAAATTGCTTCCTCTCATGTGTAGCTTAGCAACCCATAAGAAACTACTATATAAAAATCACTTGGTGGGGGGATGGATGTTGCTAGCTTCCTATGCCAACAATGTGAATATAGCTTAAGGGGAAACAGTGTCTCTGCATCAAAGTATAATCTTAACAGCATTGCTGTAACAGCTTTCCATTTTTAACAGAAAAAGACATTATGTCATCACTTGATTTTTTTTCTGTAGTACACTAATATTTGGTTCTCTCTGTGTATTTTTGTGACCATGCTCACTGAAGCTTGTGATGGAAGAAAAATTTTTAAACACATTATTCTCAGTCCTAATTTGATTGTATTTTCTTGTGTTTATCTCTTCTCTTGATTCAGAACAATTCCATCTTCTCCCTGGCCATTATATCTCTGTGCCTTGTGTTGCAGACTTCTAAATACGCAGGATCAAATATTGACACTGGTTAAACTGACAGCCAAGCCTGAAAGGCTCTTGGATGACAGGGGAGAAGTTGTAAATTAGTTCAAAGCTTTATGTCAGTCTGCAAGGACTTTGTATTTTCCTTTGTATTCTGAATGCATTTGCTCATGCCTCCATTTCAGTATAGAATTTCCTAATTGGAAATACCCTATTAACTGGTGAGTACCACATTAGTTGAACAAAGAGTCAGCCTGAAGACTGACAGTCACTGGTTATGCACCATTAGATGGCAGAAATGGCAGAACAGCTCTTAGGAAACTTCCTTTGATTTATATTCACCCTGTACAGCGCTGGGGAGGCTGACATACAAAAGGAGTATTGGGCTGCAGACACCTTATTAGCAAATATTTAGGAAGTATATTAATGTTTCTTGCCCGAGCATTGACATTTTCCCCCCCTCCCCACCCCATATGATATCACCTTCTCTATGGTAAAGCTGGAACATGTTGCGTTAAACACCTTCTCAACTTTTTCATATTCAGGATGTGTTGGCTTGAGCTTCACCACTTTGACCTGTTCATTTTGCATGTCTGTCCACTCCTTAGGGAGCTCTATTGACTGCATATCTACAAAACAGAGGTTGAATTATTGTGACAGACACTGGCTCAGCTTCATAGGCACATCTCACAAACCACCTGCAGAGAGAGGACAGCACCTTCTGCAATACTTCATTCAACAAGTACTCTTGCTCTTCCAAACATCACAGGCTCTGTAATGCACTGAAAAGGCTTTACACTTTGTCTCATTATCCCCATACCAATATCTAACTAAAACAACCTTTAAAACCCTAGAAGAATTTTACATATTCTTCAGACACCATTTCCTTTGTCAGACTTAAGCTTGAAATCTATGCTCACCAGTCACATATATACAGATATTTGCACTTAAAACTGGTGTTCTGATTTCACTCATACTTGTCACTGATTATGAAACTCAAAACTGCAGACCAAGGGGGGGGGAAAAAAAAGAAAAAGGGAAAAAAGCCTATGGAATACCTTACTTCTTTGGGATACCTCAGCTTGCATTTATCTGAATCATCATTCAACAATCACTATCCAAGTTTTCTTATTTTAAAAAAGTGTCATTTACCTTCATCCTTTGACACACGTTGAAGGCTTATAGTTTTTCCGTGGTCATCAGTAGCCTTTAGAGTATTCAGATCCACCTCGTAGTTCTTCTTTTTAATTTTGACAATCAGATATTGTTTTTTAGCCATTTTGGCATGCTCCAGCTGCATATTTGTCAGTTTATCAAAAGCAACAAAGCTATCGTTGCTTCCTGGATACCTCCATTCCACCAGGTTATAAAGAAGTTCTGCCTTGGATTGCTCTTCTTCAGTAGACTTAATTTGTTGGATCATTTCTTGAACTTCTAGGGAAACGGAACAGACATCCCTGCTAATGCCAGAAATTTTAATTTGAGGGGGAGAAAGCTTATTTAAAAGCTGAATGGTGACTTGCTTTCCTCTCTGGAGATCTTCCAAAATGGCAATTTGTGTCTCACCAAAACTTTCAATTGCCTCATCTGAAATAGTGGTTTTAAACTGTTCCTTTAAAATTAAATCCTTTATCCAGGACTCAGTTGCATCCACCTTTTCTTGGCTTTCTCCACAAATTTGAAATGTGACTAAATCAACTTTCTTCTCCAAAATAATAAACTTCTTCTTCTCAGAAGATTGTTTTTTGCCCCAAAAAAAAGGCTGTGGATAAATATGTCAATTATTAGTTGTAAATAAAAGAACTTCAGTTTCGTTTGCCCATGCACACAGAAAACACACCAACTTACATTTAAACGTAGATAACCATGACTCCGTTGTGGATGAATCTGAATCTTCTCTTTTCTTCATGCTTTCATAGAAGTCCGTGAGCATATTTGTCTGGAAGATGACAATCTTAACTGTCTGTAAATGCTGTCCTGATTTTTGTCTTGCAAATTCCACTATAGCATCCAACATTTCATCAGCTACCTTGGCTGGATGCAGTCCTGCGTGACCTGAACAAATAAAAGGCACATATCAGTGAACAGTTCTTGTGCAAGTCTACTGCTACTCATATTAAATTTGTCTGTTTCTGAACTACCCCCATCACACATTGCTTCCCCAAGAAAACACAAACCTGTTCCAATAGCTGGGAAGGCAACAGATTTGTACATCCTTTGTTCACACTCATGAAGCACATTGGAGACCTGACTCTTCACCTGGTTATCGGTAATCAAATGGATGATTTTCTTGCACAACAGGTTCCCACCCTGTGTGGTAATAAAGCCACTTTGATACTTCCCAGCTGGAAGAGAGAAGATAAAGAAGGAGACATAACATGTACAAAGTGGCTATCTCTTCTGGAAATATTGATTGTTATACTGGTGCTACAAGAGAAGTGGAAAAAGTGGAAAGAAATCCACTGCGAGTATTTTATTGTGGGTTTACTCAATTCTGGTCTTCTCTGCAGAGTTTCTTTGAGAAATTAATTCAAGTAAATGTGTGTTTTCTCATTTCCTGAGATCTCTGCTACAAAGTATTTTTCTATTAAGTACAATTTAAGAATTCATGATGACTTTGAATACATCTCACTTTCATTTAAAAGCATGCCAAATTAATTTAAATGTGAAAACTTTTCTTATGCCACTTATTCCTCGAAAGCCTGAATTCTTATTCTGCAGGAGAGCTGAGTGGTTACAATAATGTCATTAAGATTATGACCAATGGACCTAAGAATGGCATGGAATTTTTAAAAAGATATTTGGTTTCTCAGAGCACACATGTGTGCACACAAAATGGAGTCGTATCGTGAGGATAAATGGACTGAAGAACACAGAGTTCCAGACCACCTCACAGATCACAAAGGGGAAAAAAAAATCCAGTAAACTTTATCTTGAAAGTCATTTTCCAGACTCAGAGCAGGCACATTTTGTTTATGCATCTAAAATGTCCCTTTCTGTGCTCATAGAAGCCAACAACTGTGAGCTGAAATTTTACTGCTCTCGTGGCAGAATGCAGACTATGGAGGAACTTATGATCAGGGTTGTCCTGATTTCAGCTGGGATAGAGTTAATTTTCTTCTTAGTAGACAGTACAGAGCTGTGTTTTGAATTCAGTATGAGAATAAAGTGTGTAACGTACTGATGTTTCAGTTGTTGCTAAACAACTGTAAAAAGAAAAATTCTCAAGGTATGTGTCAAAACAAGAATGGGACTTTTCAAAGTTCCTAAAAGTGAAAGCTGTTTAGTTCAGATAAAATAATTATATCATCAAAGTAGAGATTTATAAAGCAACTTTAAGTTTTCAGAGAGAATGACAACAACAAAAATATGTTTAATCAAAAAAAAGTATGCTTTAACATACCGTATTGAGCACACTCGTTTGCTACCTGGGAACCAGCAGCATCCATAATTGCTTTGAAGACGCCTTAAATCACACAAGAAAAGCACACATATTCATTAAGTCACCTTGACTAGCTCTACTCGAAACTCTACCCAACTTCTGTACTCTACACACACCCTAAATTCTTGTATGGCAAGATAACACAAAGTATCAAAATTCAAAACCTTGACAGTTTCCCTAAGTACTGTCCATGGCACACTGCACCAGTTGTAGAGAAAACATTTCCTTCACTGCTGATCAGCAGACATTAAGAACAACTCCTATTTCATTGTTTCACTAGCCAAACCTCTATTCCCCTCACCAAATTTTCCAATGGCCTTGAACTATATAATGTGGTGCCTTTCCTGCTTATAATTCACCATGTCAAAACCCTCTGCTTCTTACAGGGCAATTTGCTTAACTTATTTATTATACTTCATTTAATACTTAATTTATTATTAAGTTAATACTTATTATACTTCATCTAAAATTTCTATTTAAACATTTTTGGTTTTAGACAAGAAAAATCTGGTCAGATGCCTTCTGTTTAGAAACTAAATCAAATATTCCGGCCATGTAAAAAACCTGTTTAAGATCTATTTCCTGATTTCCTGACTAATCTCAACTCTTTGTCCCTCATCTGAAAATGCTTCATAGAAGTTTCGCTTGTGGACAATTCTTTCCTGTACCCCCTTCTAAAAACGAGCCCAGATTTATTGTTAAGGAACTACAGGGTCAATACAATACCTGTTTTGGCATCAAATGATGGATCTGATATGTTTACAATAACCTCTGTATCTTCCTTGGTAATATCTCCACTAATTACTTGGAGTGTGATGGAACCAATCTTCATTTCATGAACTCCCAACTGTTCAGCAGAAACATGCCTAATGAAACCTGCAAGGGAAAGAAAAATACATTGAATCGCTTCTCCTTTAGCTTGGACTATTATTCTCCTCCATTGATTGAAACTTCTACTATCCTTTTATGGAATATGCTCTAGATCAGTTTGATGAATGTTGAGTGTCTCTGTTTTTATTCCATTTCTGAAAGCTGGGAGGCACAATATTCTTCCTGTTTAAATGCTGTGAAAGTGAAACCATTTCTATTCCTGTAAATTTATGCAATTTGAATTTAGAAAATGGCTTCAGGGTTTATCTGATCTGACCAGCTCTGTAACAGAGTTTCCTGAATTAATTCTTACAAGAAGTGGAGCACCCAGTGCTGCCAGTAATGGAGATCAGATCACATCCCTTTTCTAAGTTATTTCATATTTACCTTCATGGATACAAAACTGTTTCTTTCTTCTAGTCTAAACTTAGATAACTCGTATTTTATTTGCCCACTCTTAACTTTATCTCTCTGATACTCAGCAACTGAGGAGGAAGAGCTTTATATCTTTATGCATAAGCCTCTGCTCTTGATGTGGTACACTCACGTTTTAGCTACTGTGTTCCACTATTGTCAATTAATAAATGGAAAGGAAATTATCCACTCTGTGTACATATATATATGTAGGAGATTAAAGCTACAGAAATACATCTTATTTATAGCTCGTTTGACCAAATGATAGCAAGCTCTTTTATCCTTCGAGCAGGACAAAGTACTGTGTCTCCTACCAGAACACCCTCTTTGTTATGATAAGACTGGCCTCACTGAGAGTTGAGCATGCTCTCAACAAAAGAAATTCCTCCCTAAGAATTTTATAAATGACATTTAAGAATGCAAGCCATTAGGAGAAAACAAAAATGCCCTGTGCCCTGATGATATTTCTTCTGTTTCCTGATACATATAAAACCACTTAACAGTATTTATATTCTCCCCCGTGTCCCACCTCCTGCCCATACACAGCTTACTTGGCGATGCTGCTGTGGCATTGCAACTTTCATCTGCCCTACGTTCTAGTTCAGCCGTAAAAGCCTAAGAAGAGAAAAAAAGTACCCAAGATAGTATCTCACAGTATGTACACTGAATGTTTCTGTAATTAATGTTTTTCATCATGTAGCTCTTGCTTCTGACACATTTTACATTCATATTTAAGTGTCATTAATGACAGTGGAAGACCCAGTGTGGGCAGTGTGCTAGGAGAGAGCTCTGCATTCCGAGAATTCCTCTGTCAAAAGATAAGGGAGGCATTTACAGTGCCAACAGTAAGGCAAATTTTGTCTGCAGCTTCTGCTTGCTGAGAATTTGTATTTCGGAGACACTGGAAAAACATCACATTGTCACTGGCCCACTGCAGTAAAATAGTGCCAAATTATTCCCTGAGAAAGCATTGTAAGTAAAAGAGATTATTCAAGCATAACTAAAGCAGTTATGTTACAAAGACAGCTTTGTCCTGAGAAGAACTACCTGAATGTTGTCAATATCTTGTGGATGCAAGAGAAAATGAACTTCCTGGAGATTCTTCCAAGTGTGACTACTACTGAAACTGAATACCACATCAAATATTAACTTAGAAAAAATGGCTTTAGGAAATCCAAATCCTCCAGTCCCAATAGCTGGGAAAGTGATCGATTTCAGTCCAAGTTCTTCAGTTTTCTTCAAGCAGAAATAGATCACATCTTCTAGGACCTGTAAAACACAGTAAAGATACTTTTCTTTCTAAAGGCATCATTTATTATTAGTTCCAAAGAAACTGGTATGACAAGCAGCTCTCAGTGCATCAAGGCATATTTAAGCTCACTCCAGTGGAAGAAAATGGAGTCAAATAATCTAAATTAACTATGTTAAAACCTGAAATTTCAGGACAGATCCCAAAAAAAATATGTAGCTGGAGGGGGGTTAATAATTAAAATATACCTTTTTTGTCAGTCCTTCACCCCACCTGGGTAATATGGCATGAAAAATGGACTTGCAGGCCATGGCATATCCACTGGTGCAGAGCACACTCCCAGGACCAGCAACCTGACTTTGTTTTTTGGTCTCAAACTCATCTTGGAGAGCTGATCCAGCTCTTTCCAGCAAGGCTTTGCAAAGAGGCCCCACGCCAAACTTCAGATCTGTGCCAACACTGTTGACCACAACATCTGTCTGCAACAAGATTACAACAAAAATAGCTACAGCCAGAATTCAAGTAAAATATGCACCAAGATTACAAGCCCTACCAAAGCATCACCCAGCAAAAGAAACAAGATGCCAGTGGATACCCAAACCAGCAGTACAGACAGGTACCCATTTCCCTTAATATGCAATCAAGACAGCTACAGATCATACAAATGCTTTTACAAAGTAATTAAGTATTTTCCCTTTAGGGAAAAAAAAAGAAGAAAAGCAAATTCTTTTACGTGTTGGCATTAGATCTGGAAACAAACAAGATCTAGCTGGAAATTGAAACACCCTGAAATTCACTAGAGCTAGAAATTTCTAGAGCTGCCCTCTAGAAATGGCTGCAGTGACAGATCTCAACCTACACTCAAGTTTTGTTTAGCTAGCAAGTATCCTTATTTAGCTAGCACACAGCAGTTCTTTCCTTATGTAGCAAGTGCTTGCAAAGCTTACTGTCACTCCCTTTTCATTTAAATTGAAAGATCTTACCATCAAATTAGAAAGGAGTCAGAAAAGTAAAGACCTACCACGGCTTCCTGAATATTTTTCTTCTCCATTCGGATGCAAAGTCCTTCGCTTGTTGTAACCATCTTCAAATCCCATTTTCTATTCTCTTTCTGGCTTTTTTTCAGCGTCAGTCGTTTTGGGGAGAACAATTCAGCTGAAAATACTTTTTTTACTGTCTCACTCAGAACCTGAACGGTTTCTTCTGAATTACTCACAAGATGGACTTCCCTCAAGCTGTTCTCATCCGTGAATTCTTCCAAGGTCTCCATGATGGAGGACACAATTGAATCTGCACATATCTGGGGTGGAAAGCCAAAAATCCCTCCACTTATAGGAGGCAGAGCTATGGAACAATAATTGTATATGTCAGCTAGTAGAAGACATTTTCTCACTGTCTTTTTTAACAGCCACATGCACCTCTGTGATTCCTTCTCGCTCCACCTGGGCCCAACAGCGTGGATGATGTTCTTGCAGGGTAATCTCCCAGCATGTGTGATCACTGCACAGCCAGGCTGCAAATTCCCAAGCTTCTTCGCCAGATCATCACACTCCTCTTGCACTGCTGGGCCAGCTGCTTTTGACAATGCGGCAGCAAGGCCACCAAAGTGTTTCAGTTTTTCATTAGCTGCATTCACCACAACATCAACAGGGTAGTCACACAAGTTACCTTTATACACTCCTACCACAATTCCACCAGGCAGGTGTTTTTCATAGTAGAGCTTTCTTTTCACCTTATCACCAACTTTTCCACTCTTTTGTTCTTCTTTTTCTTCTTCTTCCTTAATCCTAATGAAACAGCTGAATTTCTGCTTTGCTTCTAAAATACATAAATCTTTCCTCTCAGTGAAGAACTCCTTTGCCCCTGGTTTATCAATTGGTACATTTTTTGAGTAAAGAGATGAGACAATTTTTTCAAACATGGTGAATGCTTCTGGCACTTCTGCTTTTGGGCCCTTCAGGGAAATACATGGTGTCTTGGTGTCAAAACATACTGTCACACCTTTCTTCTTCAATTCTTCACAAACATCAGACTTCTCATTCTCTACAAACTGCACTATCACCACTGAATTAGCTGGGATTACTTTTTCAATGACTGTGTTTCTATCTAAAAAAGCTTTAAGTCTCTCATAAACCTCTGTTACAGCCTTAGAAAAGCCAGCAATAATAATTTTATTTTCTTTTCCAACAGACTGCCAAGTGGTGGTAATTTCCTGGGAAGAATTATATGTATTGAGCAAGGAAAGAAGAAAATTCTTCCACTTATCCTTTTTAATTAATTCACCATCCTCTATATTGATGCACTTGTATTCTAAACCAGTTTTTATCTGCTTTTCCGCTTCAATAAGATCTTTGGGAGTATCTGCATATAGCAACACAGTATCATCCTGAAGTTCATAAAAAGTATTGATTTTTTCCCTAATGAATAACATCTCTGATATTTTTTTATTATCTACATTCTGTAGATAATGGAAAACATGGGGATCAATGGTAACTGATGTACATGGCATACTCAATACCTTTTCCAGTAAGTCAGCTTTGATTTTATATACTTCTGTAGGTAATCCACACAACTGGACTGTCTTTTTTTTGTCATCATAAAAGAGTTTTATGCATGGATATTCCTTCTGAATATTCTCTTCTAACCCAGCATTGTGCAACACAGCATACTTCCCTGGGACCACTGACACAGAAATTTCTATGTTCTGTTTTTCCCTTTCACTTTGCTCCATGCATTCCCTCACTTCTTTCTCTGCATTGTCCACTGCTGCTCTGTTGCCTGCAATCACCACCATCTCCTCAGAAATATCAGTTATGATCAGAGTACCATCTTTCAACAACCTGTTTTTCACATCTTCCCAACCTGATGAACTGACTTTACATTTTATAGCTATGTAACGTGCCATGATACGCGAGAACTCGGTGGAAGCATCTTGCTGCCATGTCTTGAGCAACTTAATCATTGGCTTTTTCTGCTTGCAGAGAGATGGTGATGGGCACAACGTAACTTCTGGGTTTGCACAGTCTGCCTGGGGCCATTTGAGCTCACAATGGCAAACTGCCATTTCCTGGCTGATGTCTTGGGTCAGACTGGCATGCCTTTGTAAAAACTGCCATACATATGGGTCTAGTGGCATCCCAATGGGGTCTGGCACCTTGACAGCTGGTCTTTCTTCTCCATAGAGAGCTGTTCCCAGGGAGTGGTAATACGGATGCACAGAAATCAGCGTCTGTTCCAGAAAGTGCTGCTTTTCCAAGACAGTGGTTAGATCTAAAAGTTAGTGCACACATATACAAACAAACATATATCATTAACTTCAAATCAGGCAAATGTCTCTGTTCTTAGAACTTTTACACTGACTTTCCTTTTATTTTTCTTTCATTCCAAAGAGCTGTTTTTCTGATTTCCACACTATCCTGTAAGGGACAAGATAAAAGGCTTGGCTCCAACTTGTTTGGTAAATATGCTCATGTCTGCATTCCTATGCAGAGCTACACCTGGCTCGTTTACCAAGGAAACTCCACCACACAGCAAGGCCATATCAACGTATTACTATGAAATACTCCTTACCCCCAAAATAAAATGCCAGTGCATTTTTACTTTTTTTTGCCACTTTTGTTGGAATGGACTAAGCAAAGAAATGATAATGTTTGCAGGAACTTAAAACCCTATTTAAATGATGCAAATTACATTTTAACTTAATGCACAAAATATTCTTCAGAAAATCCTGAGACTTGTAAGAAAATCACCTGGCAGATAAACCTTTTTCTCAAAGTAAATTTACTAAGCCAGGAGTCTCATAACAGATGTTTACCAGAAGTTGCGCTGGCACAAAAACTGGACAGTGATTCAAGGGATGCAAGAAATAGTAACAAATTTGTTCTTTAGCTCTATTCTTCCCTGATAATGAAAATATTTGACTTAATTAGTTTGATAATGGAAATATCTTAATTAGTTTCTGAAAATTAACTGTGCAAGCTGAAGTAATTGACAGATCCTGCTCTGTCCCCTCTACCTGTAAGTACAATTAATTTTATATTGTGTGCAAAACTTCTGCAAATGAAGAAACAACACCAGTGAGAACGGCCCATTCACAAGGCAGGTATTAAAATGAATCTTTGGTAACAGAAAAATAAACAAACAAACAAAAAGCTCTCCAATAGATTCTGAAGCCCTAGACGTGCAGCAGAGTATTTCTACATCCAGGGCACTTCCCAGGAACAGGACAGTGTACACTGACTTCAGCAAGAGAAAACCAGGCTTCTCCTAATGCCCACATTTGCAGTAATTTTCTTGCAGGTCATCTGTCTAAGAGCACGTTGGACAGGCAAAGGACAGTGTTACCTTTGCGGTCACAGAAAGTAATGATGGCTGAGTTCTCCTCGGACAAGAGCTGGACATCTGACACGGGCCCCCCTCCGTTCCGCGCGCTCTCAAAGTACACCGTGAGGTAGTCTGAGGAAATGCTGTCTGGTAGGTTTTCAGCCTTGATGGTCTGTGTCAATTCAAGAACCCTGGCAGTCATTTTGAACTCTCTGAATCTCTTGTGTCGTGAACATTTATTGACAAATTCATTAGTATCTGTAAACAGAAGAGCAGCGTGAACTGACTGTGTTTTCCTGTATCATTATCAGCCCTGGCTATCACTTCAGACAGAAAAATGAGCAGTCTGCTCCCTGTGCTTGGATCAAAACTGTCTCTGGTACCAAATAACTCTGTGTTGCAATAAAAAAAGGAGGAAAGCACACAACCATGTCACTCTCTACATTCACTACCACTATGCGTCTGTTCCCATCTCATAAGTGCACTGTCTTCCCTAAAGGAGACTTTATATAATCCTCACACTCAGTGCACTTTTAATTCTTCTTCATCTAAACCAAAATAAAATAGAAACAACAAAACATTCTTATCCAATTTCAATTAATAAAGATGCCACAATTCTCTTTTTTCAGTGTAGCATTTGGATCACAGGTACTTTTGTGGAGCTGTATATAAGACATCTTGCTTGGAAGACTGCAGCCCAGGTACTTTTTAAAACCAGTCTGGATCTCTAATGGGAGAAGAATGAAGCTCTGAAAGCTATTACTCATATTTATACTCAAATTAGTAATGGTGTCATCCTGTCTTACCGATACTTTTTATAAAGGTAGCTACAGCAACATTCATTTCAGGTATCAGTTCAACAGTAAAGTCAGCATCTACAGTCAGGCCACTGATGTTCTCCAACAGCATCTGTAAGCAGTTTGGACTGCATCCCTCTGTGTTCTCAATCACCACCGCAGGTGAGGCCTCTGCAGTGTCAAACTCCTCCTGGAGTTCACTGTTTGGAACAGAACTCCCTGATTTCTTCAAGGCTTTTGTATCATCTGCAGCAGAAAGATAAATAAACCACATAAAATCTTGGTACACATTTCCTGGAATAAACAGATTCTTCTTACCTTTTCTCTTCTTTCCTTTACCAAGAAAAGGACTGCTAACCAAACAAATAATGCAGGGTACCTCTGGACATTTTGAGATCCAAAACAGCTCAGATGCAATAACAGGAATGCAGGCAGCTTCCTTGGTGGCACAAAAACAGGCCTGAGTAAACATGTCCAAGGTCACTGGTATGTCTCTGAGTCAGAGACTAAACTAAACTAAAATCTGTTGAGATAATAGGCGACAGCTGCTCAGATGTGGGTAAGGGTTGGGAGAGACCTTGCAGCCTCTGCATCTGATTCTCAGCCTGGGTGCAGACAAAACAAGCCTGAACATGGCTCAGGACATCCACAGGCATCATAGGCCACAAGTGGTTCTGAGTGGCTTTGATGTAAAGTCTCCTGATAAGCACTGTGCCCTGCCATCAGTGCAAAATGACTGCCCTGGAGGGTTCATGTGCACAGAGGGCTGACAGGGATGCAACAACATTTTGCAATCAGAAAATGTAACAGAGGTGCCCACTGAGTACCCCAGAATCCAATGTCTGTCAGAGACATTTCCAGCTTTGCAGACAGATGAGGGTGGAGGTGTGAGAGAACCTCCAAACTGCAATGATCAACAGGCTGGCTCTGCCTGCTCATCAAGGTACAAAAACAACTGATACCAAACCCATAACATTTCCAGAAGACAGCCTATGAAGGCCTACCACCACAAACAAGAAGAAAGTTAAAGAAATAACAAGTAACAGTTCTTCAGATGCTAGTTACTAATTTCTAGACTGATGGAGTCATCTCCTTCACTCTGTCCAATGAAGAAAATACCAAAAAGCCAAACCAGAAAGCCAGGCTGACCAAATGAAGCAACTGAGAGCAGCATCTGAAGGTTTTCAGGTTCTTCTCTAGTATAACTAAAGAATAGATGACAACTTGGAGAACTGGAACCCATGTTGGAGAAAAGCACCAACATTTTTGTTTTATGAAGAATCAGCACAACAGAGTGATGGATAACATTTTACCTTTTGTTTGAGGGCTGCTCATGGCATCTGAAGCCTAAAAAAAAATGAAAGCCAAATATCAGTGACAGATTAGACACTCTCACCACTATTTCAAAGCTCTGGTTAGGATTACAGTTTTTAGTCACCTTTGTGGGAACTGATTTTTCTTCAAATGTCTTTTCTTCAGTAGCTGTTTCAGGCTCTGTGACAATCAACCTCAATTTTCCTTCTCCTCCCAAATGTAACTGATGAGACTCTCTCTCAAGAACTCGTTGCTTGACTAAATAAAACCAAAAAAACCCTGTGAAAATCTGAATGGAAACACAGCTTTACATTGCATTCCTGCATTCCTAAACTGTCGCGGTTTAGGAATGATATTCTGCAATTTATTCTTTCCACTGAAACACGCCAGACCTCGACGCTCGCTCACTTCCCTTTCCCCCTCCTTCCCCCCAACCCCCGCCGTGGCAGGATGGAGAGGAGAACTGAAAGCACAAAAACGTTAAGGTTTACAGGACGAGAACCACAGACTACAAACAGTAAGAAAAGCGAGCAGGGACACCAATCCTGATAACAGAGTGTACAAGACAGGTGAACGATTCACACGCCGCTGCTCACCCGACACCACACTCAGCAAAAACTGGAAACATTCCCCCCCTTTCCGTGCCCGCCGCCCACGGCTGAGGTGGGATCGAATATCCCCAGGGAGCCGGCTGTGCCCCACCCTCGTCTTAGCCGGAAAAAGGATATACAGATACACTGTCCCGCAAAATGAAAGAGCTTTGAACTCATAAACACGGATACGGTATGCACAAGGCTTTCTTCCCTAAAAAAACCAAACAAACCCGCAAGAACAGCAGAGGGCATTAGACTCGCGAAAAACTGCCAGGGATGCAAAACTCGCTCTATCACGGCTTTCATGGTGGTACCCGGAACGCCCCGGTACCGGCCCCACGCCTTGAACATCCTCTTCCAGCCAGTGGCGAAATGGCTTGGGGCTGTATGTCCTGAACTTACCAGCCGGGACAGCCAGCAACTGGGCAGCATGTTAAGGCAAGAAAAGGGAGAATTTCATATAGGTAAGCGTGTGTATCTGTTTCTGCACATACATGCATGGGTATGTATACATTTAACCAAACTGCAGCTAAATCCTTTCCAGCTTGCTGCAAGTTTATAAAAACACGTGCCTATTACAGTCGTCATATTTTTTTATATATCTATAACGAATCTAATTGTTAGATTACCATAAGATTTCTTATTCCATATGCAGTCTAGAGAATACTACTGTACATCAAGAAGAATATGTATGTATATATTCCTCCTATGATATATTTATTCGCTTACAGCCTTTTTGCCAAATACAATCCAGAGGCTAGTACTAATCACCAAATCTAAGCATATATATGTAAGAAAATATCATATTCTGAATTAGAAGGGACCCACAAAGATCATCGAGTCCAACTTTTGGACCTGCACACGACATCGGCAAGAATCACATCATGTTTACACATTATCTATTCTATATTGCACAGTAGGGGTGTATGTACAACATATCATATATTACAGATACTGCACATCACGTCCCAGACGGGATATATTATTACACCGTATACAACAACTCAGTACGTATCTTTTAACTTGCAGAAAGTTTAGACTTGTGAGTTACGACCCCAATAACCTCCGCAGGGAGCCCACACACAAATCCATGTCCCAGCCCCTGCCCTCGCCGGGTCCCCTCAGCCCGACCCGCTCCGGCCCGGCCGCTCACCCTCGGGGCGTGAGAAGCAGACGAGGACGGTCCCGCTGTCGGTCCCGGCGTCCGTCCCGACCCGC
>JAHLSL010000067.1:11175597-11193282 GCA_025920805.1 Petroica traversi
CCCCGCACCCGCAGCGGGAAGGAGCACGGGCGCTGCCCCTCCATGGCCGCCCGACAGCTCCGCTCCGCTCGGCTCCCTTCCTCTCGGCTGCGCTATCGCTTTCGGTTCCCGAACTGCAGAGCGCAGCTTTTCCCGGCAAACACGTGCCTCTTGTGTCTCCGCCGCCGCCTCTGGCGATAGCCCTGTCCAGGTCGCCTCCTCGGCTACGCAGGCACAGCTTCTCACCTGTGCCCTTACGCTCCTCTCCGCCCAGAACACCCAAAGCACCTCCCTCCCCTGATCAAACAGGGAGCTGCGTCTCGCCGTTGTGCCAAGAAAAGTTCTTCCACCCGCTGTGCAAGAGGCCAATCCACACACAAAGTCAAGGCATTTGATTCATCTACAGTTCTGCACCGAACTGCAGTGGCAAATCCACGAAGCCAGCACAGCGACAGAACTTTTCACTCCTTGTACATTTTAGCAAAAGATGGTATTAGCGTTCCTTGGCTACAAGTTATTTAGTTCTCTTATTAATTAGTATTCTATCTTCTGTTGGTTAATGATTCTATTACTTCTCAAGCCAATTAGTTCACATGCTCAGTCTTTCTCTTCTTTTGTGTCAGTGGGTTTTTTGGCTCAGTGGCCCATGAGTTGGTGGTCATGCTCTCCCCTTGCCAGAATTACCCTAGCCCAGTAAGAGCTGATTCAGTACTCTTGCTGAGCTGTCTTTATTAGTTTCTTCCTTATCTTCTAGGTCTTCTGCCAAATGTCTGGAAATTCTGCATTCTTTATGCCCACTATCAGTGGTAAATCTTTCTTCCCAAGCTTTGTTAACCCCCCCACTAAGTCTCAAATCACTGAAATGTGTCAAGCCCTAAATCTTAACAAGGCCATTCTACTAACAAGTAATTTGTTTCCCTAACACCTGGATATCAATTAGAGCTTACTTGCTAGCTACCTGTTTAATAGATGAAATCGCCTTTGTCATTGATTAAACTTGAAAGTGTACAAAGATCAAACACCATAGAACATGGTTCTTTAAGAAAACTACATACTCTACATTTTGCATAATTGCTACCAGATATCAGGGTGGAACAAGTTGTGTCAGAGGCGATTTAGGTTGGACATTAGGAAAAAGTTCTTCAGTCAGAGGGTGTTGTGCACTGGAATAGGCTCCCCAGGGAAGTGCTCATAGCACCAAGCCCGACAGCATTCCAAAAGCATTTGGACAATGCTCTCAGGCACATATTGGGACTCTGGGGATGTCCTGTGCAGGGGCAGGAGCTGGACTTGATGATCCTTGTGGGTCCCTTCCAATTCAGGCTGTTCAATGATTCTCAGTCTCTTTGTATGCTCTCCTTTTAACCTCTGCCTGTTAGAATAAACCCATTTGGAAAAGCAGCATCTGTCACTCATGGCCTGCTCCAGGCTTGGTGCCCCAGGCACCTGTAATGCAAGCACTGGTGAAAAAACACCCTGGTGTCCTCCACAGCTTCTTCTGGCATTGGGGAAGCTGAGACCTGATGCAGTACTGTCACACTGGTACCAGTGACCCACCAGCATCAATGAAGCACCTGGAGCCACCTCCTCTGGCTCCCAGCATGCTGGTGAACCACTGGTCACAGGTATTTGTTTTGGGGATTTAGTAAATTTATTCACTGTACAAGCAAAACTTAAGACTTTTGGCCCCGATACCAATGCCTTGATTTCCAGCTCTAGGGTAAACTGATTTCAACACACTTGATTTCAACAGCCAGTAATTTTCAGTGGTTAGAAAACTGACATAGTAAAAAGCAAAAAAGCCCACAGGGAATGGTTCCAGTGCTGTCACAGAGGGAATAATGGGATGGGTGCAAATGCACAGCCTGAGGTTTATGGCTCTGCTGAGATACTTGACTTGCAGATTCATGTTATTTCACACCACCTTCCCTGGAAAAGGTGTCCCTTGGCCACTGTTACCCTACAGTAGTTATTGCTCATATGGACAAACCTCCGTTTACCACAGTAAAACTTTCACAGTAACCTAACTAACTATGTCAAGAAAGCATTGGAAGATTTTTTTCTTAATCATACAACAAAGTAAGTCAAACCCAATACATTCAGAGGAGCCAAGGGCTTTTCAAAGTTGCGGGTGCTGCAAAGCAGCAGGGTTATTGTATTAAAAACATGTCAATCCATACCTGTAATGTCAAGTTCATTGAAGTTCACTGGTTAAAAACCAATGCTAGATGTTCAAAGAAGTTTAGACAAACACAAGCCATTAAGTACAACTGATTTATTTACTGAAAACTGCTCTAACATAATCCATTATGAGATTGTCACGGAGTGTAAGAAGGCATCAGAAATGCAACACTGAACAGTCTGTGGCTGCATTATCCCTTCCAATTCCCCACCAGCAATCAGGAAGGCCCTAAGGCTGGATGGAAAGGCTGATACACTACAATGATGTACAGCTCATGATGTAATCTGAAAGAGTTTTGCAGTACAATATTATGCTTGAGTGTTAATACACTCAGCTGCTCCAAGTGTAAACAAGCTTCAGGAGGATCAGAAATTGCCTTAGATTGCTTAAATGGAAACAGAGATTAATTTGAGACAACTCTTCATTATTCTAGTTGCGTGTTTTGTTATACATGTCTCCATCCTACATAAAGGCTGAAAGACATGCAGTTGTGGCTGCAATCAAAATACTTACTTAGTGAAAGTGATAAGGTATTCTGGGTAAGCTTGAATGTCATTAAAAATTATGAACATGGATGGCTGGGTCATGCTATCAGTTGAACTATCAAACAGATCTACAGCATTGCTAGCATTTTTTCGTGCTGGAGTAATCGATCCTTTTCTCCCCAGAGAATATTCTCCAACAAGGACTCGGGCCAAGTACATGTACTTCTTCCCATTCACATCTGGTTTAGAATATGTGTCGTTGGCAGAATAGCTGGCATTAACAGCAAAGTACGTTCCATTTCCAAAGTTTGCAGCTGTAGTCAGAAAAACAAAGGTTAGTGAGGGTTTCAGTAGCAGCAATTCCTTATCTGCCACCTTCAGAGCCCGTGCTTTTTGTTTGCAATAGGGAGATACAATAAAGTAAATAATCTTGCTTACAAGGCAGGACTACACATGGCATGGCAAATCAGTGCTAGCCCTACACAGGAAAACAAGAGTTGTTTTGAAAGTTATGTTACCGTGCATTCCAGCATAGCTCCGGTTAAAGCCATGGTTGTTGATAAAGGTTAATGACTCCTGACTCGTCCCATGAAACAGAAGCCTCTCATTATTTCTGCTGCCATTTTTTTTTATCCATTTCACACTTTTTTATTTGGTAGTTTTTCCAGAAATATATGTTCTGTACCCTTTCAATCTGTGAAGTTTGAAAGTAAGACAGAAAGGAAGTGGGTAGGTTGCTGTCATGAAAAAAATTAGCATATCAATCATTCAAATGCTTCCAAGATTCCCCTCCTAGCTCCAATGCACATATACCAGATAATGAAGTAAGTTAGTCAAATCCTTCCAAACTTCGGCATGGCAGATAGCAGAACCCACCCCAAACCATAAGACAAACACTCCCTGGGAAACAATACAGGAGCTTTTCACAGGTTTCCAGGCCTTAGATGCGTGCTGGGCCTGCACAGCACACGTGGCTTATGTGGGCAAAATATGTGCTCTGCTACAGCAAAAACTATTCCAAGGAAGAGCATTCTCCCCTGGAGCTGAAGAAGTGACTGCTTAAGAGCTGCTCCAAATACCTCAACTGCAACATTAAACTGATTAAAGCTGAATAAAGTTAGTGACAGCCAGAAAGACTTGTTCAACTTCAGAAATCCCAGGGGAATTTCTTTTTCTATTGTTATCAGTATCCTTCATCACTTGCCATCAAATTATTTATGCTCAGAAATGATGATTTGCTTTTACCTTTTCAATTTTGAATGTCTGACAGGTCTGCAGAAACCTTTCCTGCACATCTTTATACTCTCTTGAGTCTGGTTTTAGCTCCACTATTTTGAGTCGCTCATTTTCCATAGGGTCCCATGTTGGAGGGAGCACCATTGACTTTTGATCTGCAGAAGAAACATAATCAATCATATTCACCCAAATCCCCTGCTTAAAATTAAACATGATCTACTACAAATCCTTCTAGAGTTCCATACATCTTGCTTATGGATGACTCAGAAAGAGGTGTCTCCTTGTATTGTAGAGCACCAGTAGTAAATGGAAGAGGGTATGTCTCCAGAACAGAAGTGAGCTGAGATCTAGAATGACAATTGCTACAAGAAAATTATTGCAGGCAAGCCTGTTAAGAACATCAGAATGCATTACTCTCTTCTCAAAATATTTTAAATAGCTGCAAGGCTCTTTTATTTCCCAGTTCGGTTCCTTTTTACATTCTCCAGAAAAGCACCTGTGCAAAGCTCCTAGCAATATTTAAAATATGCTCATCATTCCCTTCTCCTTTCTCTTACTGGATACAACCAGGTTTTCACATGGGAACATCAGTCTGTCAGGATGTTTTTACTTACCTTCAGATTTGTCAACACGGATAATGGGTATCTGTTTTCCTTCAGGATCCACAGCAGTCCTACGCTCCATATCCACTCTGCATATTCGCTCGTCAATGGTGACTTCAACAGTTTTCTGCTTTCCCACGTAAGCATTTTCCAGCTCCACATTTGTCAGACTGTTGAAGGGCACATAAGAATCCTCTTCAAAATATTGCCATTCAACTGAATTTTGTAAAAGTTTTGCCTGGGTCTCTCTAGCAGATTTTACCCTGATGATCATTTTATGAATAGCTAAAGAAGCCATGCAGACATCTTTTGTAACCCCTGAAATTTCAATTGAAGAGATACTGTTCCATTTAAGAACAATTTTTAATTTCTTTTCTAGTTCACCCAGTTCTTCATATTCTTCTTCACCGAAATGAGAGAGAGACTCATCTACAATTTCTGTTTGAGACTGTTCCCTTGAAATTGCACTTCTCAGCCACTCTTCAGCTTCTTCCACTTCTTTTTTATTTTCACCACAAATCTGCACAACAGCCAGGTCGATTTTCTTTCCTGAAACCGCTTTGGTTTTTTCCTTTGGTGAATGTTTCTCAGAGCTCCAGAGCACTACATTGAAATACATAAATATTGTGATTAATATTAATCTTTATTAGCTGGTGCTAAACAGATTGATCTATAACCTGTACTTAAGTGACATCTACTTACGTCTACCCATATGATATGCCTTGGAAACAAACGATTTGATTCGTGTTGCAGTAGACTTTTCTCTTTTCTGCATGCTTGCTTGGAACACACTCATCAGATGTGGCTGGAAGATGACAACTTTAACAGTTTTCACAGATGTAGCAGAATTCCTTTTTGCAAAGTCAGTTACTGCATCTATCATGTTGTCAGCTACCTCAGCTGGATTGCGGCCTGCCTCTCCTGAAAAAAGTTGCAGATAGTTTGCTCTAAAAAGTGTTAATAACTGTTACAGATGATTAAAACATCTTTAAAAGAACAGCTATGAACATACCCACAATCACTTGGATCATAAACAGGTTGAGAATAACGTCAGGTTGCCATTAGGAAAGGTTTCTATTTATCAGGAAAAGAAATTTGGGGACCACCTTTCCAGCAAGGGAAAAATGCAAGTTTCCTTTCGTTGGCTTGGCAAGCAATCAGGTTATGATGTAGATGATATGGTTTGGGTAACTAACAGGCCGCAGGCCTGCTGCTCAGTGGCCCAGGAGTCCATTCCTTGCTCAAAATGCAAGCCTAGTTTCATTCATGCAAGAGGTCCCCACATGCATGGGGTGCAGTTCTGGATTGTCCAACTCCAGCGATTTCTACCAAACTAACTGAAAATAACAAGAGAAGAAAAAGGGACAATCTGGTATTTTTGAGAGGTTTATGTTCCATCCATATCAACCCTACTTGTGTGGTTGCTGGCCAGAGTTGCATCATCTACTGATTTCAGCAACAGAGAAGTAGGTCTCCCTGGCTGCAGGCTCTTCAGGAAGCACAGAAATACCTTTAAATCCTTGTTAGCAAGAAGTGCTGGCTTTAGAACACTCATGTTCTTTGTATCACTGCAAGGAGTAAAGCTTTCTAGCTTTCATAAGCCTCTGAAACAATTTTTAAAGACTGCAGTTTCCAAATGTATTTTCACCAAATAATAACCCCTCCAGATAAATCAAACTCATCATTTGAGCCCTGAGATCAGCAGAATCACAGGCACTGAACCCTTTTCAGAAAAGGGAGACACAGACCTGTTCCAATTGCTGGGAAGGCGACAGAGGTGTACTGCTGTAGTTCACACTCCCGGAGCACCTGGGAAACCACATACTTGATATCGTTGTGGGTAACAAAATGAATTATTTTTTTTGCATGGCAGGTTTCCTGCCTGGGTGATGATATAATTTGTGCCAGTTTGCTGGGCTGAAATATAAGTAGGAGAAAATAATCAACAATTATCCCCAAAACAGAGTGTACTAGTCCTCATTAGGAAATAGGAAATGGTGACAAATATGCCTCAGAATAAGCTTTGTGTCTCCTTTCATAAAGCAAGCGACCCCTTTGCTCAATTTTCACTTTCACGGCACAAGATCTCAGTTTATATTTGTAGAATATTTGTCTCCTTTGGCAAATAAATTTAGTGTGTGCCTGTATTTGTCAGGTTTGCTCAGTACAGTTGAAGAACTTCATCCAAACTGGCACTCTGTCTTCACAAACACACACACAAATATGCCATCGACCTGCAGGCCACCGAAATTACCCTCTTGGCCTGTGCAAGAGAAGCTTGTTTACCTTGGATCTCTTCCACATAATTCTCTTCCTTTGGTTGGTCTTCCAAGCTGACCTCCACACCTGTATATTTCCCACTTCTCTTATTTTCTGAGGTTTTAAACTACATACCCATCCATCTTTACTCCTCTTTCATTACAGTTGCTGTCCAACAGCTGAATTTGGCCTACAAACAAATGCCTCTTCTGAGGCAGGAACCCAGTTTCACACTACTGAAAAGCAGTCACCCAGAGGATGTGGTAGTGAGTTCCTAGTTAGGCCAACAGCAAACATCTCACTGAGAAATACCAAAAGAAGCTGCAGCTACACAGTTGTTTCCAGTGAGAGATGGTTTCTCTTAACATTTTTGCCAGCATCACTCCTTACTCATGGCTCTGTTCGATGTTGACTCTGTTTTTATCATGGAAATCTTTACTGGAATAAGAGGATGCAATAACTAATAGATTTGGATTTTTCTCTATGCTTAGAAGCTGCCTCCTCTTGAAGATTTTTCTTTTTCTTCCCTCATTAGGTGTTTTACAAATATCACATGAACTGATTAAAAACTAGTTGCTGTTACACAGTGCATAGTACAGATGGAACCTCAGTAGTCAGTACTGAGAAAGTATTCCAAGAGATTCCCTGCCATGCATTAACACCTTTGGCAAGGTCAGAAATGTTGTACCATACCTAGTACAGCACATTCATCTTCAACTGCTTTTCCAGCACCATTCAGAATTGCTCTGGAGACACCTAAATGAGAAGAGCAACATGAATCCACTGTTACTGCTGTAAAAGGCTCATCTGAGTCAGAACTGTATGCCTCATGACACCTAAAACATCTCAATTCTGATAACGCTGCAGATGATAAATGAAAAATGCTGTAGCCAAAATTTTAGCCTTATATGCATTTCAATTCAAATTGATGTTTAAAGTACCTAACAAGTTTCACTAAGGTCAAAACCTCATTGAGGTTTGTCTCCTCCATTACTCTGAGAGCTGTTCTATAAAAAGATTCTATATATAGATACATTAAAAAAATTAGTTTCCCTTTCTGCAAGAGTCATAAACATGCTGTCTCATAACACAGATTAACAAGCAAATGTAGTTTCAGACACTTCCTAGTAGAACTTTTGTACCCTAAGAAGCAAAACAGAAACTCCAATGTGAAACAAATAAAAGGGTTTAAAGCATTGAAGAAAATACTTCCTCCTCTTCTTTCCCAGCCCTTCCAAGCACACATACTTTTTTCACATATAATAACAATTAAAATACCTGTTTTGAGGCTGAAGGTATGGTTTGTTATGTTTACAATGACATCTCCCTCCTCCTTGGTAATATCACCTTCTGCCACCCAGAACATGATGGAGCCAATTGTCATTTCAAACATGTTATGTGCTGAGATTGAAGAGACTGCAGAAAAAGCTGCAGGGAAAGAAACACAGGCCTTGAGCAGAAGGGAGTTACAATGTAAAAGATAAGGGACTTTTTCATGGGAACAATGTCAACAGAGGCCACAGTTTGGCTACAGATTCAGCCTGTGAAAAGGATTGCCTGCCATGCTGACTGAAAATCATTGCTCTCACAGGAGTCTGTACTCAACCTGCACTAATTCCCATCATTTCTATCATGGCAGGATGACAGGGAAAATGTGTTTGGCTGCACACCTGGTATGCAGACACTACTTAGTGACATTTTACCATTGCAAAACTCCAATGTAAGAGGACAGCAAACTTTCAAAGTCTCACTCCCTTGCTCCTGTGTCTCAAAGAGTTTCCAGGCAGGTTCTCTACTTATTTGAAAGGTGGAAATTTTATCCATGTGTTATTTGTAATATCATAATTAAGTAATTCATTTTTCTACAGGCTGCAGTTCCATTAAGATGAACAACACTGAAGACATTTCAGTTTGCTTTTGCTGTTCATCTGAACCCGTAGAAGATTTAAGGGTATTTCAAAGAGACCACTTCAACACACATAACCAGGATCTTACCTGCCTTGCCAGGACAAAGGAAGACTTGTTCACAATTTAATCCACTGCTGAGCAATAAAAGAAAAAGCCCTGCTTATGCCCTTGACACCTTACAGCTTCTGCTGCTCCAGTTTGTAGGGGCGCTATCCGGATAAGGAATCCCAGGAACACTTTCATTCTTTGTATCTCTAACACTATTTCAGACATAACATACACTCAGCCTGAAAATACTGCCTTTACAGCAGCCACTCAGCTTTGGGAATGACATGCTCACCAAACAAGTACCTACACATCCATCATGAGTGCATTCCCTGGAATAATTTAAATTTCTTTTTAAAAATCAGTAGGCACACAGCATCTGTGAAAAAACCTTACCTATGCTTTGGCTAACGTCATTTGGAGAAGGCTTCTGCACTTTAGCAGCTGCAGACCTGTTTTCAAGTTCATTTGAAAATTCCTAGAGGAGGAAATTACAATCAACCCCTGTAGTTTTTACAAGGCAGAAATAAAGGCTTGAAAAGCAAAGCTAAAAAACATTTAGAAAGAGCTAAATGCAAAGTACTTCCTGTCATCTGCTGCAATGCTGATGGCAAGTCCTGACACACGTTGTTCTCAGAGAGCAAGGCTACGCAGTGTGAGCAACACACAGAATCACAAATGACTGAGACAAAGCCATGGTTGCCATTCCACAGGGTCACAGCAGCAGAAGGCATCCTTACACAGAGTGAGAGGTTTACACTAACTCAGCTCTTACAGGTCATGCTGCACAGGCTCTGAGCAGTAGCCTTCAAGTTTAGCCTTTCAAAATGTATTAGCTCTTGCACAAAGCACAGAAAGCAACAGATGTAGAAACACTTATCTGGACATCAATTCACAGCATGACTGCTCTCTTTTTGTGTGAAATGAGTATGAAATGAGTAACCTGAGTGTGGATATAGAAAATTTATGCTAATGTGACACTAAAGAGAGGGGATGAAGAATACTAACATGTTCAAGTGGAGAAGTTTACCAGCACAGCAATCCCAGCACAATGATTCCTCCTAAAAACACACCAGCACTCCATTAAAAACACACCTTTTTCATAAAAAGGTGTGCTCCTGCAGGCACTGATGCAGGAGTTACAGCAAACTTGTTTCCTACAGACTGAAGAATTAGGTGAGATCATGAGATAAAGAATAACTACACTTCTGTATGTATTATTCCCAGGAAACAGAAAAGGTTAGGAAGAGAGCATGACTGTACTGGATACGTGGGTGACCATGGGAGGTAGAATCAAGAAGGGAACTTTCAGTATAGATGAGAGAGACTGTCAGCAAACCTTTTCTTTAGTATAAGAACAAGCACATTGTGAATTGTTTGAAGATCATCAGTACTATGAGATAGACCCAGATATACCAGAATACAATAGAGAGAAGAAACCACAGTAACTCACCTGAATATTAGCTGTGTCTTTTGTGTGCAACAGAAAGTGAACTTCTTCAAGAGAATTTACTCTGTTTTTACTACTGAATTCAAACACTTTGTCAAACAATAATTTAGCAACAACAGATCTTGGGAATTCTAAATTCCCTGTCCCAATTGCTGGAAAAGTAATTGATTTCAAAGACAGTTCTTCAGCAATCTCCAGGCATTTTGTGATTACATCACCCAAGACCTGTAAAGCACAATTATTTTTCAGTTACTGGAGGTAATTTTTTTCCAGTATGTGCAATGTAACATTTTCCCTTTTAGCTATCTCTTGGTATTAAAATACAATTAATTCCCTACACAAAGAATTCACAAGGACTTTATTGGTCAACAAAGGATCAGCCCCACAGATAAAAAAGCATCTTCTATGACACTGTCCCCCATTTCAAAGGAAAAGTGGCATTAAACACACTATAAATCCCAGACAACTTCAGGCAAATAAAAACCCTTTTACCTTTGCAGGTGTGTTTTTCTGAGACCACATAGGCATGACAGCATGAAGCACAACACTGCAAGCCAGATTGTAACCTTTAGTTTTCAACACAGCTCCTTCCTCAGGTGTTCTTCCTCCGCCTTCTTTTTTCAAGCCTGCCTGAAGCATTGGCCCTGCCTTGCTTAGCAAAGCTCTACCAAGTGGCCCTTTGTCAAGCTGGAGATCTTTGCCAACACTGATGACAACAATGGATGTCTGAAAAACACACAAGCAAGAACTCTAGCTTGTAAGTATCAAATTTAAATTTTGCACTGGATAATCAAATACAGCCTGCCTGATGGTTTACAAGGTAAATTTTTGGGACAGCAACACGAGTGAACGAAATCAGAAATTGTGCTCAATTCTACTATCACAAGCTTGCCTAAAGAAATATAAAAACTGAGTTAACAATGAAATTAATTTCAGCCTAATGGGAGAAATGTAACAATCCTGCATTTCTGGTTTATTCATTCTACCTCCATTTGAAAAACATTAGTGCAAGTTTGTTCTCAAAGAGAGGCTCCCAGACCAAAATCTGACTTCACTGAGGTAGGCAGGGCTTCCCATGCATGGGTGGTTTAGGGGAACAAGCAGACACTGAAGACAAATAAGATTGGGGTAAACTAAGGAGGAAGAAGTGAGGAAAGCTGTTAACTTATGAATGAGAGAAATACAAAGGGCACTGAACATTGTGTCAAGCCCTATACTGAGCTCCTCAGGAAGGGCCCCAGTACACATTTTAACATATATTCTGCCCTGGCCAACTGGAGGAGCTGCATGCACAAGCTGTGGGAGGAATCCACTCCTCAGAGGTTTTGCAGACCATTATGAGAATGGTCCTCGAGGCAGTTGCTTCCTGTACTGGCAATCCCAGTAAAATATCTATCAGCCAAGTAACAGAAATTCAGTGCAGGAGGCCACTGGAAATCAATTAGTGATGCTGGTTCTCCACAGGATGTGCAATACCAACTGCATGTTTCATGCCAGCATTCACCAATGACACTGGTTTTGTGTTTGTTAATTTTAAAAGACACAAAAGAACCCACTTGATATTTCAATAGAAGATAATTGAGAACACTTACTGCAGCATCTTCAATGCTTCCTGTTTGTAGCACGATGTTAAGGCCTTCCTGAGTTGTTATGAATGGGAAGTCCTTAATATGCTTATAAGTTTTCCTTGGCCTAGATTGAGGAACTTTCCTGACATGATGCAGTGACCTGTAGGAATGTGAAGAATCTGAAAACACTTCTCTAAATGCCTTGCTGAAAGCCTGAATATTTTCCTGTGCAAAAGCAACAAGATGAACCTCCTTCAAGCTGCTGTGCCCCTTGGATTCTTCCAAGGTCTCCTTGATGGAGGATACGATCGAGTAAGTACACAGTTCCAGTGGGAAGCCAAAAATCCCTCCACTTATAGCAGGCAGAGCTATGGAACGATGCTTGTGTGTTTCAGCTAGCTGTAAGCAATTTTTCACTGTTTTCCTCAACAAGTTCACACACATTTCTGGTTTGTCCTTGTTCCACCTGGGCCCAACAGCGTGGATGACGTTCTTGCAGGGCAGTTTCCCAGCACGGGTGATCACTGTGTCACCAGGCTGCAAAGTCCAGTACTTCCTCACAATCTCATCACACTCCTCTTGCAGTGCTGGGCCGGCTGCCCTTGACAGTGCATCAGCAAGGCCACCAATGTGTTTTAGGTCTTCATTAGCTGCATTCACCACAACATCAACACGGTGAGTGCACAAGTCAGCTTGATAAAGTGCTACTACAGTTTCACCCATGGTCACCTGCACACAGGGCTTGCCTTTGTTACTACGTTCCTTCTGTTCTTCCAGCTGCTCTTCTGGCTGCTCATCCAGCAGGACTAAACACCTGAATGCTTGTTTTACATGGGGGGCCAAAAGGTGTACTTGCTCTTTTATGTATGCCTTGGCTCCTGGCAAGTCAATTACCACACGCTTAAAATGCAGGCCAGACAGAATTCGCTCAACTAAGCTGACTCCCTCCAGCACTTTTGTTCTCGGCCCACTCAAGGATATAACTTTACAGTTTTTCCGTGTGCTAAAGTCAACTTTCACACCTTTTTTTTGTAAGGCAGCCCAATCATCAACCTTCTCTTTCTCAAAAAACTTAATGAGTGCCATCGGCTTTCCTTCAATGACCCTTTGCACCTGTGTGTTTTCATCTATAAAACTGGAAAGTACCTCAAAGGCTTTTGCTACTGCTTCAGAAAGACCAGCAATCATGATCTGACTCTCTGCCTGAGTGACTGTCACAGCTCCATTAGAGCAGTGCTCCTTGGTTAGCATCTGCCATTCCTCCTTCTGGAGGACTGACTCGTCCTCCAAAGTAACACTTTTGTGGTCCAGTTCCTTCTTTATTTCTTCCTCTGCTTTTTGGAGATCTTCAGGAGTACTCCCTTTCAGGATGATTGCTCCTGCACCAAGCTCATAAAAGGCACTAATTAGTTTTGATATAAACAGGCTCTGTGAGAGGGTTTCATTATCAATATGCTCTAAAAACTGAAAAATATAAGGGTGGATATTAATTGTTTTCTTTACCATTTTGTGTACATGATCAAGTATTTCTCCTTTTACTTTATAAACTTCCTCAGGCACTCCAGATAGGTTAATGCTCTTCTGCAAATAGTCATAACTTATTTGCAGGTCTGGGAACTCTGTACGAAATTTTTCCTCAAGACCAGTAATCTGTAAAATTCCATATTCCCCTGGACTCACTGCCTTGACTTCCAGTTCAGTTCTTTTTTTTTTCTCTTTCAATTTCTCTGGTGGCCTTTTTGATCAGAAGCTTCAGTTCTTGTTCAACCTTCTTCACAACTTCTTTTTCACCTACTAGAACATGTAAATCCTTGGAAATCTGCGGGATCATCAGAATTTCATCATGGGGAAAGTTGTTTCTAATGGCTTCCCACACCTCTGTGCTTACTTGACATTGAATTGCTTCATATTTTGATATGCTGTGTGAAAATGCTGTGGAGACTTTTTCCTTCCATGCCTTGACCAATCGAGATACTGATCTCTTCCGCTCAGAAAAAATAGCTGAAGGATGCAAAGTAACTTTTGGATCTGCACAGTGGGTGTCAGGCCACGTTAGCACACAATTACACTTTGCCATTTCATCATCTATTGCCTCAGTTAAGCTACTATTTCCTTGCAAATACTTCCAGATATAGGGATCCAGAGGCAGTGTAATTGGATCTGGCTTCTTTATCTGCGGCCCTTCCTTTCCATAAAGAGCTGTTTCCAGCGAGGCGTAGTAAGGATAGACAAAGATTGGTGTTTTGTTGAGTGAATGCTTCTTTGCCAGGATATTTGCTACATCTAAAACAAACAAACAACCCCCCCAAGTTATTAATATCAGCACTTAAGACCTTCTCTTTTGGCTTTTTTTGTTTGGTGTTTTTTTAACTATATTTTCTATATAATATTTGTTATTTTTAAGAACATTTTTAGATTAATTTCCTCCCCCTCCCAGATGGAAATAATTCCAATTTTTTTAAGAATTACTTATTTTAAATGCCAGAAACTAAGCTGAAGAGAGACAGTCAAACACAACAGCATCTACCTCTGGGAGGAGGTGTGAATAGTCTCTGCCCTCACTTCTCTTATATGCTGTACTTGAAGTGCCCAGCTCTGTAGTTGGGCTATTACCCAGCAGTTCAAACCACAGCTCCTCTGTTTCCCCCCAGAGACCTTTCCTTCAACTTCCATTCATCTCTCCCCTTCACTGCAATGCCTCCAGCTTCTCCTTTGTCCTACACCTTCCACAGTCATCTTTCTGCCACTGACTGGACAACCTACAGCACCTGCTTCCAGCCAAAAAATTTCCCAAGAAATTGTCCTGAGATGAGCCAGAGAGGCTCATGAGCAGTTGGTGGTCAAGATGGCAGTGGGGGGGAAGTCCCCTGTGCCCACGGGGCTGTGCACTCCCCACAGAACTCAAACTGCAACCTGAACTCTGTAAGGATCAAGGCCTGGGTGAAATAAACTATCTAAAAAATGAAGAAATTCTATGCCTTATGCCCAGCTGGTCCAAAACTGAAGCTTGCACTCCAATTAGAATGAGACTGGCTGGCAAAGCCTCAGGTCTGCCATCTTAAAAGGGCAAAGGAGGCATTTCTCTAGAAAAATCCACATTTTGGTCTTTAAATGGGAGGTTCTCAAAGAAATACGGGCTCTGCATTTCCGCATTACCTCTTTGGTGAACAAATGTAATGATAGCTGCATCTTCATCAGGCAGCTGTTGAACATCCACAACTTGTGCACCTCCATACTTCTCATTTTCAAAGTAGACAGTTATATAGTGATTGGGGGTGTTGGGTGGGATATTTTCAGCCCTAACACTTTTTGTTGGCTCAAGGCACCGTGCAGTAATGAGTTGTTTCCTTGCTCTGGTGTTTTGATTAAGGTTTTTAGCAAATTCCTCTACATCTAGAAAGAGAAAGGAGAAGAAAAAAGAAAAGATCAAACTCGGAGCTTGTTTTGCTACCATGATGATGTTAGCAGACTATCCCTGTGTGCACTGATCAAAGCACTGAATTACAAAATCAGCATTTAGCTGCCCACAAAGCTGCTTCTTTCCACATATTTGGTATCTGTCACTGAGTATTCCCCTCATGGTTGATCACAATTGTTGACTACAATGGCTGCAGCCAGAATTTGCCACTAGTTTTCCCACTCTCTATCACTGTGTCTCTTTAACCCGAGCAGAAAAAATCAGGTTATTTTTGGGCTATGGCTTTGTATACAACTAATAAGACATAAGATAACAGTTCAAATTCTCTCAGTTTTATGATAAATACATTCTTATTTTGGCTATTTCCCCTCTGTTATCCTCACAATGAAAGACAGTCAAATCCCTTTTCTGTCTGTCAAGGGAAAACAATTAAGTTTCTTAAAGATCTACTTATTTCCTAAAGGCTACACCAAAAAAAAAGGACTGGAACATGACATGAGAGACAAATAATTTCTAAGGCAGAAAAACTTACACCTTCCACGAAGAACAGCTTTTGGCAAGGACAGCTTTTATCATCAATTTGTTCTCAAACCAAGTACATCCTTCATTGCTTGTTTTAAGTTATAGTTTGGATTTAGTCCTACCTGTAGTGATTACTATCCAAATCAGAACCTAGCTCTCTTTCTGACTTGCACTGGCCTCTATATCTCACAGATAAAGATTATGGCATTAACTTTAGGAGAGTAAATCCTCCTTTAAAACGACACAATATCAGATCAAACCATAAAAATATGAAAGAAAATACTCCCTCAATCTCACACACACACGCATGTTACATGTAGCTAATAAGAAAGAGCTTCAACTCTGACTCCTTCTTACCAGTATTTCTAGTAAAGGTAACTACAGCAGCAAGTAACTCAGGTATCATTTCCACACTGAAGTCACCATCATCCTCTGACAAGCCACTGACATTCTCTACCAGCATAATTAACATGCAATCTCTTATTGTCTCCTTCACATTTTCCAGAACAACTGCAGTGGGAAGCACGGATCCTTTAGAGTTCTCCACTTGGCACGAATCCTGGGAAGTCTCCACTCGCCATGGCTTCACAACCAGATCAATTTTATTCAAGTGATGCTTTCTTTGCAAAACTTCTTGGGCATCTAGTCCACACAGAAAAACAGAGATGTCACAGCAGAGCAGCATGTTAAACAATAACAATAGTACACCATTTCTGCTTGGACCAATGCCCACAGAGATTCTGCACCAGCAAAGGCCTATTTTTAAAAGGGAACTTAAGCAGTGTAACACCAATAACATACAATCATACCTTGCTCATCCTTAAAAGTGATGATCACTTGCTGCTCCTCTTTGACATAGGACTCAATGGTCCCCCCACCAGACTTCCTTTTATTTTCAAAGTACATTTCCAAAATCTCATCTTCTATTTCCTCCCCAAAGGCAGTGGTTACTACTATAGCAGAAACCCTAGAGGCTGCTTTCTCTGCTTCAAATTTCTCACATGATTCTGAAATAAAAGATCACACCCTAAATGCCTTAGGCAAAAGTTAAGAAAAAAACCAAGCTCCCCATCTTCCAAGCTTTCACGCCACTTTTTGTTCAGATCACACTTTAGAAAAGAACAGGGTAAGAATCCCAAACAAGTTAAGCATATCACTTTGGGAGTTGCCCTATCAACATGTAGGGAGGAAATGCTTCAGTTCATCACCAGACAAGGACAGCAGAAGTAAAAGATACAAAAGCTTCTTCACAAACTCACAATGAGGGGAACCAGTGCTCTCCATTCACAGTTCCAGACATTGCTGTGGGTCACCTGGGGTCTGTACCTGCTGGCTGCCACGGCTGCTCAGGTACACAGGGGTACACAACTCCAGATGTTCCAGCACAGGCTGCCCCAGCAAGGCTGGCAGCAGCTGGGATGGGCTGGGTAGGGACAGACTCAGCCAGAACAAAGGCCAGCATCCACTGCTGTCCCCATAGGAACTGACCTGAGGCAGCCAGGGCGCTCTAAAGGGACTCATAGAAAGGAAAAAATAAATTTCTTTCTTTTAGCCTGGGATCACAATTCCTACACTACGTTAGACAAACAAGACAAGGCACGAGGGTGACCAGGGCACTATTGCAGCAGAAAGGTCCAGAAAACCAAAGGAGCAAGGATACCATGGTCACTATTGGCTAAGTGACACACTTACCTGCCTTCTGCTGAGTACGCACAGGAGTTCCCTTATTCTGAGAGATGGAAAGAGACCCCCGGGGTTCATTAACTAGAGATAAATGACAACGATTTCTCAGTTGCTGCATACTTCAAGAAAAAACCAGACTCATTAATGTACACCCAGGAGCTTGAATTAAGTTGCATTTGACACTGTCAGAATCACAGACTTCCACAGATTCCTCTTTTTAAACCACATGTTGAATTGGTTACAGAGACACTCTGAGCTCGAGAAGCCTCGGGCATAATGTTAGCACAGTCATGCAGCACTGTGAGCAGGTCCTGCCATGCACTACAGCACTTTCCTTGCACAAAAAGC
>JAHLSL010000067.1:11207246-11222147 GCA_025920805.1 Petroica traversi
ATGGGGATCGTCCAGGTACCGAGCGGGGCTCGGGGCAGAGGGCCCGGGGCGGCGGCCCCTCAGGGCTCTGGGTGCGGCAGGGACTCCCGGCGGGGCCTCGGGGAACAAACTGGAATGACCCTTCCCGGCCTCTCGCTGCTCAGAGTTAGCCGAGGAAGCTGTGGGCAGCTTCCCCTACAGGGCCTCCGAGAAGCATTTTAGAAACTAGGAAACTTCGTGCAAATGTTTGAAAAGCTGGTGCTGTCGGGTCGATATGCAACAGAACCTCTTCTGTAGTAAGGCAGCCCACGTACTTTGTTGTAACGTGTACTTTCTCTTTTCCTTTTTTTCCCTTTTTATTACAATAGAGTTACGTTTCAGATTTCTTCAGAGGAAAGCCCGCTTTAGGTAAGCTTCTCATTTAGCCATCTGCGAAGTGTGTACTTGTATGTATGTTGAAAACTGCCAGCTACAGCCAGCAAACTGGAAAACAAAAGCTAAAAGCAATATGAAATTCATAATTAATATGAAATAGACGCGGTTATGAATCAACATTATTATTAATTACTTCAATAGAACTTAGTTGCGTTTCTCTTTAAAAAGCAAGAGCTAAGAAGTGTTTGGATGAGTTGGCGTGTATACTTTATAAGTGCAAAACGTCAGACCTTTTACAAGCAGGTAGCATGCCCTGCAGGAAAGTTCGATTGAACTCGAACAAATTGATTTAAACTAATTAACATAACTGCTGCATATAGTACTGCTGCCACCTGCCAGGAGAGGGCTGTATAGCCATGGTGAGAATGTAAAAACTGCTCCTTAAAAAAAGTGGCTTAAAAAGCCTTTCTGAGTTCATACAAAGGAAGAACTTGTTTGTCGGCTTTAAGTGCAAATGAGAGTCACAGAATTAAAACTCAGCATGAGATCTCTGCGGCACAGTTAAATGAACTTTCTTGGGCTTTCTAAACCTCTGAAAAGTGGAGAGAAAAGATTAGACTGTGTAAGAAATACTGTTTAGCAATGACAGTAGAATAAAATTGAGAGCTATAAACCACACCCGTTGATAAAAAGAAATGTTTTGATAGTAATACCTTCTATTTCACTTTATATTCTGAATCCTAGGGTCAAGCATGGTAATGGATGAGGTCAATTTGATGATCCCCATCAGCAAAGATGCCTATGAAGCTCTTAAGAGGAGAGACAACTGTCTAAATACTCTTGTTTCCAAAAAGTTTGCTTGTACGTTGGCCTTCAGAAAATCAACAAAAAGCACTGGTGACGTATACAGGAAAAAAGTAAAGTCGGGCATTGAGATTTGTGTTTATAAGGATGATCTCACAAGACACAAGGTTGATGCTGTGGTGAATGCAGCCAATGAGTATCTTGATCATGGAGGAGGTCTTGCTCTTGCCCTTGTAAAAGCTGGAGGGCCAGAAATAAAAGAGCAAAGCGACCTTTATGTTCAAATGAATGGAAAAGTCAAAACTGGCAATATAGCAGTCACAGGTGGAGGGAAGCTTCCTTGTAAGGAAATTATTCATGCAGTTGGTCCAAGGTGGAATCCCTATGATAAGGAAGGATGTTGTTACCTGCTTCAAGAAGCTATTTTGAATGTTCTGCGTTATGTTAGTGCTCCAGGAAGGGCTTTGAAGTCTGTGGCTATCCCAGCAGTGAGTTCAGGTGTCTATGCCTTCCCAGTTGATTTGTGTTCTCAAGTGATTGTAATGGCTGTAAGGGAATTTGTTGAGGCAAGTCCACCCAGCAGTCTCAGGGAAATCCGCCTGGTGAACATCGATGAGTCTACAGTTGCAGAAATAAAGAAGGCCTGTGAAAAGTTTCTGGGTGATTCCAGTTCACTTGAAGACACTGTGTCAGCTTCACCAAGTCAGTTTTCAACTCACCTCAAACATGGAAGCATCCGCTTGCGCATCATAAAACAAACCCCTGAATATCTGAAGGTAAATCTGTCCTGTAATTTGTGGAACGTGGTGTTGCCTTCAAGTCTTTGTGGGATTTGGAGTCCAAGAGTTCAGAATGCATTTTGTATCAGTCCACTAAAAGAGTTTCTTCTCAGTTTGATGAGAATTTACACATGGTAATTAAATTATAGTAGCAAGGAGTTGTTTTTTGTCTAAATGGGTGTTGAGCTTCAGAATGTTTTTATTTTGTTTTTGTATACATGCTGTTATAATAGGAAGCAGCTAAAGATTGAATGATTTTATAATACATTTCTAGTTTGGTGATGTGTCCTTGCTATCCTAAGGCTGGGATGACAACGATATCCATACTACTCTCCTGCTGATAATTGGTACATGGGTCTCTTGGATAGCACTTGCGGTGCTGCCTGTAATACTAAGCAGTAGGAAAATTCAAGCAGCTGATCTGTGGCAGTCAGGCCTTTGTACAGGAATTTTGCTTAGAAAGAATCCTCTCTACAATAGCAAAGCTTGCAAATAGTCAGTTTGAAGTACACTTCAAAATTTGCACTCTTTCCTTGCAGAATACAGCTATTGTTAACCCTCTGAATGCAAGGGGTGAGCCTGTCTCTCAATTTTCAAGACGACTGCTGGAAGAAGGGGGTCCAGCTCTTCAGATGGAACTTCAGCATCATAGACATCAATCACGTTTTAAGGTGCCCATAGTAACCAAAAGGCGTGAGCTGCCCTCTACATTTATACTGCACGTGGCATTGCAGTACCAGCACCCAGTGTTACAGTGTGAGGTGGTGATCACTTACTTTGGATTTTAATGGATTTTCATGTTGGGTGATGTGAGGACTGAAAGATTTTATTTTTCCTGCAGGAATTGAAGGATGCAGTGAAAAGATGCCTGAGTCACTTTCCGGACCACTCAGTTTCTTTTCCAGTAAATTGGTCACCAGTGCTGCCTCTTGACATAGTGGCAGAGATCATGATTGAAGCAGTTTTAGATTTTGCCAGGGCACATCCTGTGAACAAGAGAGAGGTGCAGTTTGTCATTTGCCCAGATGACCTTGATGACTATAAGGTAACAAATTTGTTATTAATTACCCATAAGGAAAACACAAAACTGTAAAAATATTTCCACAGATGACTAAAAATGTAGATAGTCCGTTTTGTACTAACAACGACTGTGAGTAGCAGGTCCCTCTATGAAATTGTTACTCTCATTAACAGATACTCAATCTTTGCAAGTATTTCTTTTCACTAAACTAGAAGTCTTCAGCCTGTAGTCTGATAAAAAGGGGAGTGAACTTTAAAATTCTCATGTCTGACAATGAATGTATAAAAGTCTACTCTTAACTCATTAAGGAACAAACATTCTTCTTCAGGAAATATTTTCAGTCAGTTTTGGTATTTGTATGGAGCTCCTAAGGCAAAACACTATCAAAAAATTATATGAGCTAATGTAATAGAAGAGTTTCAAGGACACAGGCAGGACAATAGCCTGGATTTTAAAACTGAGTAAGGATGCATCAGCATGAAACTGCAAGTAATGAACATCTTTATCTTGCATGAGATATGCCACAACCACAAGGGTTGGTAAAAGTGCCATTTGGTATGTAAGGTGTGTTACCTTAGGAGGCAGAAGAACAGGAATGCATTTGATATTGTCACGAATAACATTTTGGGAAAAGCTGACAAATGCCAGCGTTAACAATTTCAGAATTGGGGGTGGGGGTGTAAACTGCTTGTCTAACAGAGTTTTGAAAAGATGAATTGCATATTTGTTAAGAGATTGCAAACTGCACCTCAACTTTTATCTTTCAAGGTTGTCCAGAGAAAATTTTATTCAGCAATTTACAAACTGGAAAACAGAAGTGATCCTTTGAGTAAGTAATGAACAGAAGGGGCATTCCCAGTAAATGAGCCCTCTACATTTGAGAATCTGCAATCACATTCCTTTAAAAAAAGGGAACTTAGTATTTACATATGTGTTTTGGAGAGAGGAGGAAGCAAAAACTCGTGAGCACTTTGTATTTTTACATTTAGAGGAACGGAACTGCACAGTACCTTTTAAGACTTAAAAACAAAACCCATTGTCATTGCCTAACTTATTGGAAGTCATTTATTGAAGGGTAGATATATTCTCCATATGTGTGTGTGTATCCTGGAAACCTTACCTCCTTGTAGCTAATCTCTTTTTTGAGCATTCCAGAAGAGTAGTCTGTTTCTTGCACTGTGCAAGCTGGGATTACAAGTAGGAATTTGTGTCAGTCCTTGAAAGCTCTTCACTCTTTGAATGCACTTGCATTAAAGGAAATGTATCTTCCAGGTACAGAGTCAGGCAGTCCAGCTGCAAAAGAGACTGCAGGCAGTGAACCAGTGATTGAACTTAGAGGGAGCACACCTACAGCACTGGAAGCAGCAGAATCGTGGCTCCGAAGTATAATGCAAATTCAGGAAGGTCGCCATGCTGTTATTGAAAACAACTACATTTTTTGCCTTGGTAAAGAGGAGTTTGCAGAACTCTGTCGAGAGCAGCCTTCCAGTGTATGTGTGTCAGAAGAAGTGAGAGATGGACAAGCGAGACTGACATTTAAGGGCCCTCCTGATGTTTTGATTGATGCTGTGCTTGCAGCTGAAGAATTGCTGCTTCGTGTGAAAGAGAAGACTATAGCTGAACAAGAGAAACTGCTCTACTCAATGTGTATGTAAAGTAAATAGTGCCTGAACATTAATTAGGTAAATAAGTGCCTAAACAAGGTCAAGTATGAAGCAATGTATGTCTCTATATTGCTGAGAGTGGACAGACATACATTCAGTTCACACACACATACTGAGTATTACTTAAATTACTGATATCCCTGTACTTTTATCATGCGAGCCCCTGGAAGATCATTTGTTAGCTGTGGTCACTCATTTGGCAGTATTCCCAGCAGGGCACAGTTTATACAGGGGCTGGCCATGATTTATATCCAGCTGAAGTAGAGCACTGTTGCAGGGCTCAGCAGTGGGCTTGTTCTGCAGTCCTTGGCTGTCATGAACAGTTGGTACAACTACTGACATTACAGAAGCTTCTGAGTGATCAACTTTAATTCTCGTTTGGATAGTCATTCAATATAGATACCTTTATATGAAAGCTCAGCTGTGGAGAGGTGTACTGAAGAACATAAATTGTTATTCTTTGGTTTCCTCTCTCCCTGGTTTCTTTATAATAAATGCAGAAAAATAGAATATGTTTATATACATTTATATATCTCTATTAGCCCTTCTCTAGATTAGCCTCTGGCATTACTTTAGAGAATACTTAACATTCTTTGTTCTTTACTAAACCACCAAGTAAAGTTGTGAATCTGACTCCTTTGCCTTTGCTTCAGACATTACAATATATGAAAATTTTATTCCCTTATTCATACCCAGGCCAACCAGGAGCAGGTCAGCTTTCAGAAGGAGACTTTCACAAGACAACTACTGCTGACTACATCCAGATTTCACCAGTAGAATGTCACCTGCAGGAGTTTAAAGACAGACAGAAGGAGTTTGAAAAAGCTGGACTTCGTATTCTTAGGGTAAAGAGGATATTCATGGAAAAACTGAAACTCAGTTCACATGTTTGAACTTACGTACTTAATGTAAGCTTAAAAAATTCAGATGAACTATTTAAATGCATTGCTTTTAAAAATTAAGATCAAATCAACCTCATCCTTATAACAGATCCAGTCTTTACTCCTAATGAAAAGTATTTTAAACATAACGTAAATAATCACTCAAAAAGTGATTAAATTCGGAGAAGTCTTTTTAATTGTACTGTATATTCTCCCTCGTGCTTCATGCGTCAAATGCCCCTTTGTAGGACTGTAGAGAAATATGGGATTTGTAGGGTAAATTAAGTACAATATTCCAGGACACTAATTCAATGTCTGTTTTCTTTTTGTGAGTTTGACACCAAAACTTAGCACCTCAATTTGCCAGAGTTCTGATCTGATTATGTGTTTAAGCTGGAATCATAGTTGGGTATCAGTGCTTTACTGATCAGGAGGTGGACTCAATCTCTTCAGCACAACTCCAGTACTGGGAGTCAATACACCAGGAAATATTCCCAGTGATTTCAAGGGGAGGCATGGGATAGTGGTATGGTTCTTTTCTTTGGATCAGTTGCACGCTTCAGATACTTCGTCCACTATGTGGTCAATGCATATAAGCTAAAGCAAATCTTCTTGCATTAAAGAACATAGTCTGAATAAAAGCACTTACAGATTTCATAGACATTGGTCTCCATTTGCTTATGCTACACTGTTATTTATGTTACAGATTGAAAAGATACATAACCCACTTCTATCTGCTGCATTCCAACAAATGAAAGAAAAAGTAGATGGTAGCTCCAAAATGACCCACAAATTGTACCAGGAAGTTCCTGCTGAGTTTTGTTGCTCAGTTTGCCAAACTGGATTTCACAGGATGTATTCTCCACCAACAGGTAATAACTTGAATTGGCATCTTTAATCAAGATGAACAGTGAGTGACTACTAAATGCAGATTAAAATTAGAAAAAATGGCATTCCTAAACAAGAACTTTCGATCTATATGAGCTAACTTTATTATATAAAGTTTTCCTTCCTGATACTGTAGAGCCAGGAAGGCTCTAGGAGGTTAAGCCTGAATTCAAGCCTAGCACCAACACTGGACAGAATTTTTAGTATACACATAGTTCCATGTCTAAGTTTTATTTTGTTGCATCACTGTAAAGAAAGTCAGTGTCCTTATGTAACTGCTGCAAACATGCATTCAGCAGCTTGATGCTCAAGGGCATCAGAGGACACCGAGGCTGGAAGGGGCTTCTGAGGGACATCCAGCCCAGGCCCCTGCTCAGAGCAGGTGTGGTCAGAGACAGCAGGTATTGTCATTGCTTGGGTGCCATTAGGAGTAAAGTTCACTTGGAGGAAAGTTGTGAATCCATGAAATATTGTAGTAGACAGCGTAGTAGACAAATGCTTTCAGAAAGGGAAAGAATAAGCATTTAGTGCTTCATCCTGCAGTAGCTGAAGGGTGTGATATTTTGTGTGTCAATTGCAGAATGCAATTTCAAGCACTAAACTGTACAAAAAGTGGAGATTTGCCTTTTTTGGTCTATGCAATGTACATGACACATTTCCACACTTTAAAAGCAGTAAATAAGATAATGGTCTAACTTCTTTGTGCTTTTCAATGTGATACTGTAACGGCACTTTGTGTAACATTTCTCTTACAAATCCCAAAGCTTTTTCTTTGTAGTTTGCATTAACACTTGCTGCCTTTGTTGTGTATCTGAGTCCCTTGTACATGATGACTGAAGTGTGAGTCATACATTTATTTTATATAAACCCTTTAGACCTTGATAATTCAATCACTGGATTAACAGTTAAATCTGAACAGTTATCTCTTAATTGCAATGGCCATCAGCTGCCATTGCTTGTGGTTCCAGTGGGAGGTCAATGGAAGCATCAGCACCACTCCATGCAAATTAACTTCCAAAAGGATGGCACAAATTGAGCAGTCACATCACCTGGAACCCTGAATCAAGCAGCAGTCTTATTGGAACTACCACCCTGAAAGAGCCAACTGTTAAATGCTTTTTCTTTCTCTTTCCAGAACAAAAATATGGAGCTGGCATCTACTTTACAAGGAACCCGAGGTACCTGACCAAGGGTAAAGCTACATGGGAAACAGATTCTAAAATGTACGTGTTTGAGGCTGAGGTGGTAACTGGTTTATACACCAGAGGCAAATCATCTTATATTATGCCACCAGCAGTGGAGAGGGATGCCTGTAAGTTTTATGACAGTTTAGTAGATAATGAGTACAGTCCTGACATCTTCATCATTTTCAGTGGTTTTGCTGCCCTTCCACAGTATTTGCTGACTTGTTCCCCAGTGACTGAGAGGTATGTAGCTTCTGGAGGAAACCAGCAGCATCCTCAGTGGGATTGAAGTAGAACTCTATCAATGGTGAAGACTCTAGAACAAAATGTAGTGCTTAGATTAAAGAGGATGCTCTGCTTAGTAGTGTGCTATGGTCAGAGTTCTTCCTGAAAAGTATTCTGAAATAATTGTGAGCAAAAAATTAAGTTAATGCTTTAAGAAGATGAGGATGAAATTACCTGGGAATAGAAGCAGCAGGGAGAGCACCCCAAAATACAGTATAACATTTAACATACCTGGTCATTTACTTTATTACTCAAAGTGATTCAGCTTATGATAATACACTTGATGTTTGTATCATTCTTCCACTGCATTTTCATACTCTGAGATACTGCATATGTCAGGGAAACACAAGAAATCTTGGTTGTGCCTTTTGATTCTTAAGTTTTCTTGTGACTTAAGATAGGAGAATGTAGCAGATGGGAGCTGTTTTCTGCTTAGGGGCATGCTATTATATACAAACATGAGGCAGTGCTTAATGATTTCTTACGGTGGTTGCTGTACAGTTTTTATTAGTTACTTCAAGCATTGTAGATACATGTATTCAAAATAAAAAGTATAAATGTCACTATCTGTTAACTTGTATTTTTCTATACAGCCTTAAGAATGTGATTTGTACTGTACATGAACTTCAGATTTCTCAGCAACATTCAATCTCTTTGAAAGATTACAAAGTAGTAGATAACTGGTTCAAGCTACAGCTTGAAATTATTTTTCAATTAATCTACCTTTACCAACATCTTTTAAAGATTACATTTTCAGCCTTGTAGCCAGGTATCCCCACGTTGCTTCTGCAGTGACCTGAAGCAAATACACAAAAAAGCCCAAGAGCTGTTACAGTAATTCCAGTGTAAAAGGGGATTCAGCACTTGGGTACAAGGAAACTTTCTCTGATAAAGCCTGCTAATGGGGAGCAGTCTGATCTCTAAAACACAGGTGAAATTAGCATTTAATAAAACTTTTCAAAATAATTTGTTAATGGAGTCCCAGGATGCTTGTACTGCACCTGCAATTCCTGAGTTAGTAGTCATAGTGCTAGGAACCACTCACAAGTCCAAAAGAAATTAAGTTATAAAAGTTTAATTCTGAATTCTGAGGTTACAAGTAGAATTTTTTTTTAACCATTACAAAAGAAACTTTTCATATTTCAGGGGTTTTAAAAAATTATTTTTAAGATTAGCTATGCTTACTGTTGCAAAGAGTAGTTTTGTAGTGCGAGTCTCTAACACAAGAGTTTAGTTCTCAAGAAATCCAAAGGTTGCTCTTAGAAATTATGCTGCAATTCTGAAAACAGAGTTAGTCCATTCCTATTTTAGCTATTAGATTTAAGTAACCAATTGTTCTCCGTTTTCTGAACCCTTTTTCCTCATATTTCTTGATTCACACATTACTGCCATGAAAACATGTAGACTTAAGATTTGTTAGCACTGAACAAAGATAAGAACTTATGTCAGCATGCTTCAAGAGATATAATTTTTAAAGGGATTTCATGGCAGGAATTTTTTTTCTTGTATTTTCTTTCTTGAAAAAAAGAAGTCAAGAGTTTCTGAACTGCAGCATCAGGTTCAGAACACCTAAAGGAATGGGCTTTTTTGGCACAATGTAACATCTTGCTCCTAGTGGGAATAAGGACAGTTTTCATAACCCAGTATTAATTTAATACTGTAACACAAGTACTGGTAACTATGTATTTCATTATTAAGTTTTATTAACTTTGTAACTCCCACTCGCTTTAAGTGCATATGGAAAGATTTGTAGTCAGTTTAATAGCAAGAGTAATTACAGAGAAAGCTTTTAACATCTTACTCCTGTGCCCAGTACAGGCTTTCTCTTCCCTCCACATACACCTGCAGTTAAAGATTCAGTGTTACTGAATATTTCTCTTCTGTTTTATCCTAGCATGGTTTTCTCCTGATGTATAATTTCTATTTCATCAGTGTTCTCCACATGTAGTGATATGCTATATATTCTAGATATATATAGCTTTTTTAAAAAACTGGTAATGTAAGAGGTTGTACATAATTATTTTCATCTGGTTCTCAAAAAGAATAATTTCACGTACAGAAACTAGAAAATAAACCCAGCACAAACTAGATGTACCTAGTAGTACATATTAAAATAATTACCACAGTAATTGAAAATTCCTGATCTTAGTCCTACCATAATCAGTTAACCAGAGGCTATTCCAGAGCCTCTGGGATTTCTCTGTCATCCACAATAAGGGTATGAATAATTCCTTCCTTTCGTTTCCCACTACTGACAGCCTTAATGCAACAGCTGTGATCAGCTACAGTGAAGTGAGTTTCAGTCCCATCTTCCACAAATTCACCCTAGGAGAAAGGAGACAAGAATAAAATCAGACATGTAGTATTTTAATATATTAAAAGCTTGAGTGCATCATGTCAAGATCACTTGCAGTTCCCTCAGTTACAGCAGCTTTAGGTACCTGCTACAAACACTGCCTGAAAGCTGAACAAAGCTGCTGAATCTCAGGCAGGGCTTTGTCAAGGTGCCCAGTTAAAGATTAGTGGGTATCAGATGACAATGAAAATTTCACACAATTAGAACAGGCCAGGAGTGTCCTGGCTGCTGTGGCCTCTTTGGTAGAGGGAGGTAATGTGCCCCTCTGGGGCTTATTCTGCCAAGCTTTGGTTACTTGTCCCTGGCCTGGGAGAGCCTTTGGAAGGGATCACTTACCGCTGTTTCCATTTTTTCACCATTGCACCACACATCCATAGTGTCCTTTTCTGTGAAGGAAAAGGAAAACAAAGTAGAAAGAACAAGGTATTATTTTCTCCTTACAAAAAAGGGATCTAGGGATTTTAAAAATCTGCTGTTGAATTTTTCTTTCCATTTCCAAAAGAAGTTCCTAAGTAGCGGAAGTACCTGAGCTACAGGGTTTGTTCTCACTTTGGAGATAGAAGAGGCTCTGACATCCACTTTTGCTTTAAAGATACATTTTTACCCCTCCCCAGCCCTGGATATTAACACTGTGTTGTTCTGAATAGTGCCATAGATACTCTGGCAGTGTTAAACTGAAAATATTAAAAGACAGAAAAGTGAAGTAATTTTTGCTAATTATTTGAGTGCTATTTATTCAATAAAGCTCTAACTCTTTTTCCAGATCAATTTAATTCAAAAGCAGCATTAGTTAGCATCCATTAAACTGTTTGTATTCTTAACATTTTGAAAACACCAAGTACCACTTCAAATATCAATCTTAGATTTTTTTTGCATTTGAAACAGAATATTCTTTACTTCTCCCAGCACATTCTCCTTAAATTACTTTGCTCTGAAACTCCCTTTACTGACATTGTCACTCACACAACATCAGCAGAGAGCTAAATCCTGCTTGCCTTTCCAGTGAGCATAGGGAGATTAAAATTCTGTGAAGAGACTTATCTGTTTCTGGCACTAAAACTGCCTTTCTTCATTGCTCCCCTTCATCTTATGGCAGTTCATTCTGTCCTGAGGTTTAAGAAGAAATAGTCTAAGATCTCTTGTCTTCAGCTCTAACCATACAGCAATGCCCAAGTGGAAGTTTTCCCACTAGATGCCATGGACAAATTCCTCAAGGGATCCCTTCCTCCCACCTGCTTGTACTGTAACTGGGAAAGGGGGGGCAGAAGAGAACCAATGTACTGCCTTGCTATTAAGAAAGTGAAAGAACATTATTGGAAGTTTTAGTTTAAATTTGTAAATAAGTAGTGATGCAGAAAAAAAGAATGCTCATCAATCTGTCAAAAATGTGGAATAACATTGTTGCACTTCAGAGAAAGACTTCTTGAAGCATGGGTGATGATTTTTGGAAGGAGAGCTTGGTTACCTGCTGAACAAACTTAGACACACATGAGGTTTGATCACAGTGCAGGTAAAACTTCGGTAACAGGCTTCACCTGGAGAACTGCCTTGCTAGGGTAGCTCTATGGATGCAGCAGCAGTGACTTTTTTGTTTGGTTTTTTCCCTCCCCCCCCAAATTAGACCATGCTGCTGTAGGCTCATACATGTATGAACAAGACCATTATTTTTCAGCCTGTCTTTGGCATCACATTCCAAACTTCCACATCCCCCAGGATTTTATACTGCATCAGAGCTACCCACTGAACTGTGCTTTATCCTAATTACCAGTTTTTAAATGCACACAAGTTTATTCAAAGGCAGCAACATGTAGTCATTCAATGTTTCTTACCTAGAACAATTCTATAGTCTGCACCTCCCAAGGTTAATATCCAAGTGTTAGTTGTTTTTAACCTGTTCTCTAGATACTGCTTGAGACTCTTTCCATTGATTTCCAAAGTATATTCATATGCAAAGCCACTGACTGCATCAATGTTAATAGCAGCTTTCGTTTTAGTAGCTCCAACAGTGAATGTTTCTTTACCCACTAATTTAAACATCCATTCTCTTCTTATTTCTTCCTGTAGAAATAAAACAAAGACAGTGGGTATTAATTGAAAACCTGAATGCATGTTTTCATATTAAAAATTTGAACTGGAACTCAAGAACTATTATTTGGGAATGAATGCATACATGGTGCTTTGTATGCAGAGTGCCTCTGCCCAAGGACAGCAAAGCACTTCATGAATACTCACACCTTAACTGGAACTGAAAAAAAGAGTGATGCAGTTTATTAAATTAGGTAATTAACTGAATGTACCTCACTTGCATTTATTAGTCTTTTGTTTGTTGTGATGTGTGTTGCATGGAGGCGCATTTATATAATCTGTATCAGTGAATTTTGAGCAATTTCACCTTTCCATCAACATAGACAACACGCTTTCCTGAAGTGGTCCCATGTTCAAATTCAATCTTATGAACACCATCACTTAAAGCTACTTCCCAAACAGCCACCAAATCTGTCATCTTCTCTAAGTGGCTGTACCGAGACCTAAGGAGAAACCAACAAAGTAAATTAATTGTTTGAAAGTTCAGTTCCCAATGTCTGCAGTTCAAAGCTTTACTGCTTCTGGGCAAGTCAGTTTTTGCAAATAAAAAATAAGACTTGAAAGAATAAGCTTACAGAGCTGCTTATATTTTCGTGTTTTTCAGATATTTAAATATGACAAAGCATCACAAACTATAAAGAGTTAAACAGACTCACTTTGACAAACAGTACAAAGACTGTTAGAGCTACCCATCTAACCTCTAAAACTCCCATTTCAGCTGACAATAGGTAACAAAATTGTATTTAATTTTAATATACTCCTGGACAGTTCTGCTGTTTCTTGGCGGGCATTAAAATATATTATTTGATTGGTGTGAAAGGAAATGTTTCAGCCTCTTAGCCTTGGAAAAATAGTATGACCAGTTTAGCTATTTCTTGTGTTAACAGATTTGTCTGTAATCTCATAAACAGCACCTACATCATTCAGATATGCAACTCTGCACACACAGACACAGGGGAAGGGATATGGCAAGATATACTTTTTAAAGTAATTTTTAAAGTTTATATGCAGTCATAAGTGACCACTGGAACTGTGGATATCTTTGCAAATCTGTTCATGTCACAGTTCTGATTTTTTACCTTACTTCATCTTCAGAGACAGTAATCTCCTCTCCGGATGCCATAGAAGCCAAAAGAGCTTTTAATCCAATTAGCAGCAAGAAAAAATAGAAAAGCAGAATAGTAGCAGAGAAGTCCTGAGGTCTAAAGTTTCATCATTTTCTCCAGTTAAGATAAAGGACATTTTTAAACGCATCATTAACTAGTATGCAGTGCTGTTGTCTATATGATGAAATAAAAACACTTACAATACAACCATCTTTCTCTAAGACAAAGGCAAGTGCATTTTTAAAAATATTATATTTTACAAAATGAGTAAGTGCAGTTTATCCTAACTTTACTAGCTCCTCATAACTTTGTCAGTTACTTAATGGAAAAACAGGCTGCCTGATTTGTGAGACAAAGCTTAGAAACGAACAGCTTGACAGGAACCCAATCCAGAGCTGCTCACCTCAGTCCCAGACTGTAACGAATTTAGGACTGGGAAATAGCACAGACAATAATTTCGCCTCCTCCCTTTTCCAAACCACTGTAGCAGCTTTCAACAAGCGCATTTAGACCTGGCCATTTTGTGAGCCACAAGGACTAATTTCTTACTTAAGATGATTTTAGACCACGACTGTGTTTTACAACCACTGGTTTTTAATGTACTATTTTCACTAACTGATTTCATCATCATCTGCCTTGTCTATGCCTATCAATAAGCAAACAAATAATAACGCGTGCTAATAAATGCCGAGGAGATTGCTTTGGCAGTCCCTGAAGTTTCTGGTTCCTGCGAAGGCGGCACCCCCGGCACAGGGTGGGAGTCAGGCAGGGATATTTGTATTTCCCTCCTCTGCCCCAAGGAGCAGGCTCGGCACAGACCGCGGGTGGATCAGCATAAGGACCAGGCAGGAGATGCCAGAGATGCCCACAGACCGCCCAGAGCCTTCATCTCCCGGGCAGGCCGCAATCCTGCGCCGTGGGTTTTAGGCATCATTTAGGATCAATGCTGAAGGAGTTAGGAAGCATCCCAGAACACACAAATTCTGTTGTTTTGTTATTTGTTTTTTTGTTGTTGTTTTTTTTTTTTTTTTTTCAAATCACGGTGATGAAACAATAAGACATTTATTTTAAACCAAACCCGAACGGGGGTGTTTGCTGCAGGCCAGCCGATCCCGGTGCGTCCCAAGGGAACGCGGTGGGATGCTCCAGGGGGAGCGGGCTCCGAACCAGGGACACACCTCACTCCCCACCGCCTCTATTCCCTGATCAGCTCAGCAGCCCGAGGCGATATTTACTCCTTAACACGGAAAGGCTCATTCTGAAAACTATGCTGGGATTACGGCTCCCAGACCATCCACCTAATCCCGGCATCGTACCGGGAAGCGCATACACTCCGAGGACAGCAGATCTCCCTCACCGTAACCACCAGCACCAAGCTTTGCCCTATTTCTCCCCGTCTTTATCTTGTTTCCCTCGGCCCGGCGCCCGCCGCCGCTCCCGCCGTGTCCCCGCTCCTACCTCCGCCCGCTCTCCTACCCTCGCCTCCCGCGCCGC
>JAHLSL010000067.1:11222547-11263616 GCA_025920805.1 Petroica traversi
CCGCCGCCTCCCTGAGGGCTCCGCTCGCGGCGGGGCCGCTGCGGCCCGGGTGCGTTGGAGGGAGCCGAGGGCCGGTGGTTTGGGCTTCCTGAGGAGGCGAATTCAACTCGTTGCGCGTGTTTTGCCTTCATACAGGGATCAGGAAAACTGCGTTGTACGCTTTTCCCCAATGTGCTTTGCTGGTCCTATTGGAGCTTCTCACAAGTCCTCCTGTAGTGGCATCTTGGGGGTTTGGGGTTGGTTTGCTTTAATTTGGGGGCATTTGGTATTTTCTGCTGCACAGCTGATGTGAAGAACTCATGCTTCTGCCTCTGCTTCCCTTTCTCCCAGCAGGAGAAGGCTGAGTGGGAGAACCTAAACAAAGCATTAATGCGGCATGGGTTGAAACCTGTGAATCTTGGTGCTCCCCAAAGCTGCAGAGATACATCAGGTAAGGAAATGTAATTTTGCCTCCTTTTGTATTTGGAAATAGTAAGCCTAAATTCATAAAGCATCTCTAAAGCTGTCACTTCCAAGTGGCAGCAGACAGGCAATTTCTTTGGCTTTTCAAAGCCTTTCATTGTGACTTTACTTACGTTTTGTATCTCCAGATATTATTGTCCTAGACCGTCAGTCTTCTCTAGGAATAAGACTTGCATTAAAAACACTGGTGGAAGACACTGAACGACAGCAGAAGGTGATGCAGGGACTTATGGAGGCAAATCGGTGTCTTAGGTAAGGCACAGTGGAAGGAACTTACCTGCTAATGCAGAGTGAAAGTATTATCAGTGTGCATCTCCTGCCTGGTGGAGATCTTGTCTCGCCAGAGGTCTTTTTCCTGAGGTTATTGTTCAAAATGCAGCAATGTTGTCCCAGTTTCTTTTGAGCTTTTCCGTTATTTAATCTGCTGCTGCTTCTCATACCAGCATATTTCCCATACCTGCTGCCACAGGATGTTTTCAAAGCTCCTCACATAATGTCAGGAGTGTCCCTCCTGCACTGTCTATAGTGAAATTAGTTTAATTTAAAATCAAGGATTTATTTCTTTTTTCAGAGATGTGGTACGAATGGAACAAGGTCGGGCATCTCAGCAAGAGCAACGGGCTAATGATTTGGAAAATGTGGTGAAAAACATTAAGGCCAAAATTTGTCAGCTGGAAGATGAAACAATAGCTAAAGCATGCCAGCAACAGAACCAAGTCAAGGAACTTCAAAAAGAGCAACAGGCATCTCGGGTAATTCAGAGAGTGCTGCCTGAGGGTTCAGACTTTTGGCAATCTCTTCAGCATTGCTAAAACCCAAGTGCTCATCCTCCTCGGGACCAAGTGTGTGCCTGGGCTTGTACAGTACAGTGAGAACAATTCAGTAACTCTCGTTCCTGTTCACAGGTAAAATACCAACAGCAGCAGGAAAAGCTGCAAGAACAGGAAGAGGTTATTGCCCGCTTGCAGAAGGAGCTGAGAAGAGTTGGGAGGGAGGAGCAGCAGCGAGTTGCCACTCAAAATATAATGTTTTGTCAGTTTTGCAAAAGAGCTCCCAAGTCTCTCCTGGATCAGCGGTAAGCGATTCTCTTCTGCTGAACCACCTGTAACAGGAAATGAAGAAACAGACTTTAAAGTAATGCTTCTTGATGTTTATATGTGGGGAAAAAAGTAATTTGGAGACTTTCGGAGTGAAATATGAATTGAAATATGAATTTCACAAGGTGAAATATGAATTCTTGTGAAGGTACCTCAGGGCAGTGATATTTTTCTTCTGTGTAATTGTAAGCCAGATAAATCCATGGCAGAAATTTAAAAATTGCCACCTACTGCCCACACTAGATGTCAGCAGAGGGAAGGGAATGATTTCCTCTGCTCTGTAGCTGGAGTGTCTGCTAGGATGATCTCATCCCGGGATTCTGACATTTAAAAATTTAAGTTAAAAACAAACAAAGCCCCCAACAAACACCATCATCAACCCCCCAAAAAGAGCCATTCCAGTTTTGGGAAGTGATGTTTGCAACTGCTGGCTGCAGGCTTGCTGTGAGCTTCCAAGTACTTTCATGGAAGTTCCCAAAGTATCTCAAGGCTGTATCTCTTGCTTGTAGGATTTGCATAGCTCTGCTACAATCAGGCATTTGCCAATTCCTAGGCCTCAGACAGCCATTGTTTTATTGTGCTGATATCACCTGGCTTTCTAGGCCTGGCCAGCAGTGTTTACCTGGGAAGCTTTTAAGAGGGATTGTGTGTGCTCAAGCTTTTTCCCTGAGCCCTCACTGTATGAGAGGAAGGATCACTGAATTTGGTTCCCTGTCCTCTCTCGTCTGTCTCTCCCAAACAGACAATTTCATGAAGTTTTTTGAGAATGCCTGGAATTCAAAATTAACATTTTTCCTTTCTTCAGGTACCTTTGTCTAATTGATTATTATGAATCTCAAATTAGTCAGATTAGAAAGGAACTGAGGTAGGTCTCATCGAATGCCTTATAGTTTTACTGTTCCAGATTTTTATAGCTCATACTATTCTGAAATCATATAGCAGTAAATATTCTGTACTCCAGGTATCACTAGCATGTAAGAAACAGTAAAGGCTTATAATGCTCATGGAAATTTGGATTTTTCCAGAGAATAACTGGCAGTCAGACTAAAGAGCTTCTCAGTCAGGAGACCAGGACAGTTAGGAGGTTTGGGGTATTCAGATACTTGGGCTGCAAGTCTTTCTTTCTTTTTTTTTCTTCTTCCCTTTTCCCTTTCTCTTTTTTTGCCATGGTTCACAGACAGAATTACTGCATTAGCTGTGCTCAGTTGGTTTATCTCCCAAAACAAAAGGTTTTCAGCTCTATCCCAGTGCCTGCATGGCACAAAGCAACAAACAGATACCTAAGACATTTCTATAGCTTGAGATTACTATTGAGAAAGCTGAAATTTCTCTTGTGGATAAGTGCTCTTAATGAGCATATGAAACAGCTTTCCCAGGAATTAGAGCATGGGTCTTAGGGCAGAATTTCTATTCTATTTACTTTGTAGTTTGTGGAAACATTATCATACACAACTGCTAACTAAACCAACATATATTTTTGAGCTAATTGAATTGCAGTAAGCTGAACCACTTTATTTTTCCCAATAGGCAATATAAAAAAGATGAAGACAAAGTGCAGAGAGAAGTAAAAAACAAGGAAGAGTTCTTAAATCTTGATGCTACTCCTAATTACAAAGCACTGCTCATGGTATGGAACTGCTAAGAAGAAGCCAGTGCAGATCTCTCAGGGGTAACCCTTCAAGAGCCACATAGAAACATAAACATGTTTCTGTCTCTTGTTCTTGTCCTGTCTTCTGAACATGTAACCTCTCTGGGCAGAGTTCCCTGTTCTTGTGCAAAGATTCAGCTAAATGTTGTGAGCCTGCCTGGGGTCTAATGCACCAGGCTCTTGGTCTCAATCATCTGATTCCTCATCCATGCTGTTTTACTGTCCAGGCATTTGGGAACCCTTCTTAACATGTACATACTTTAAATTGTTGAAGATTGTTCATTATGAAATGAGTGCAATGAAAGGAATAACCCAGTCTATGTTGCAGTCTTTCCAGAAGCAACTTACTGAAACAAAAGCCAAGAACGAAGAGCTTTTGCTTGAAAATACAAATCTCAAGAAAGATTTGGAAATAAGGTGAGAAAGGATAAGTATCATCATTTGTAAGGCCATTTCAGTAGACTTTGCTTTACAAAGCACCAGCAGTTGTAAAAGTGAAGTGTGAAATTTGTGATCAAAGAAAGATATGGCAGCAACTCTTCTCCCTACACTAACAGCTGCTAATGGTTAATTTGCTCTTTATTGCTGTTGTCATGTACAAATGTGGCAGAATTTAATTTCCAGAATGATATGTTTGCACTGGCAAAGGTTTTACTTTTTCTTATGAATGAATTTTAGAGATACCTTCCAATGCAAGACATAACATGGTACTTTTTCTTCCTAACAGGCCAACTGTACAGGAATTAAAATTTTACAAGTACCAAATGAAGAAACTACAGAAAGCTTTAAAGAAAACTAACCAGTAAGTATATTCTTTCAGGGACTTTTATGAATCCTCTGGTTTTCTGAAGGCAAAGTTACTCTGCAACCTGTAATGTTGAGAGTAGTTTACAAAGCATGTGCCTTATCAGCATTCTGTGGAGACTGGGCAGCAAGTGCTCCTGGGCCTCTAAAGCCCTCTGTATTTCTGAAGTGATGGCAGGGTCTCCAACTGGGGGCACAACAGTGTGGGTTTTTTAAATTTCATTTTGTCTTTCTGGATTTGATTTGAGTTCTTTTGCTGGCAATGTATACAGGGCCATCTGTGGTGTTTGCTGCTTCCATAAGCTGTAAAGGAAGCTTCTGGTTTCATTATGGATTATGAATGTTAGAGTGTGAGTTGGCAAAGTGTTGCAGCTACTGAAGTTATGTCCATATTATTCTTAGAAATTGACTGTTTTTTTCTGAAATATTGCTAAGAAAATACATGGAAAATATTAAAGATCCAGTACTAACAAAGTGGTATTATCTGTAATATCACTTAATCACTTGTCCATGTGTATACAGAATGCTAAATACTTTATAACCTGAAAAAGACATCACTTAAAGTTTAAATTAAATATACACATTGTATATATTGAAATGGTCTTTTGTGTCGTGCAGTAGGGATCATTTAGATGAAGAGTAGTAGTGAGATTTGGTTAATAAGCCAACAGATAACAGTTGTTATCTGTTCCAGCAGAAGCAGATAACAACTGAGCTTGGAATTTGAATCTTTGGAGTAAAATTCTGATTTTTAAGACTTCGGCCATAGTAGAGCTCTGGCAACAGAAAAACTGGTGGAGTCCCTTCTAAATCAGCAAGTAATCTGGCCTAGCCTCAGCCTGGAGATTTGAGATAAATTAATGATATTTGCATTAGGTATTGTGTTGTCAGTCTGTGCTACTTGGGTCTGATGGAATTCTGTTGGCCAGCATTATAACATGGATATTCACTTTGCAGGTTTGAGTAGAAATGCTACACACCTGGTTCTTCCATCAAGTTAAAAGGCAGCACCTCATGCTAAGGCTGCTTGTGTGACTCACTGTGTGCATTTTTTGTGCAGATCTTCAGGGAGTCGGACTGGAGAAAAAAAAAGAAGAAAAGAAAGACACTGGGAGAGTTGCAGGAGTGGATGTGCTGCAGGCAACTTGCCAGCAATACTTGCAGGTACCCAGATTGTCTGTTCTGCTGTTCTGCACGTTTCTAGCAGTGTTACAATGAAACATTATACATGTTCTGTTTAGCTGTGTCAACTGGAGTGTGCTGTTTTGAGGCTAAGAGTGCCTAACAAATCCTCCAGTGCAAGCTGAGTCATGTCCTGGATTTGGCAGTCAGTGTGGGCTGGTTCTTGTTCTGTCTCTGTGTAAACTACCTGAAAACACTGCAAGGAAGCAGACAGTAGGCTGGTAAATATGATTTAGCTGAAGTCTGTTCAGGACAGGGGATTTGTTCAAGATCTTGAGTGATAGTGGCTTTTCTTTTAATTAAAAAGCCTAAATATAAAACAGCAAAACGTAAACTCTGGAAGTTACAATGTGGATAAATGTTAACTACCCCTCAGAGGGAAGTATATACTTGCATTACTTTTACATATCTTCTAGCTAGTGTATGTTTAAATAATTGAGTCTATTGCACATTGAATGCATGTATAATATTCATCAATAGTAATATTGGAGCTATTTATGGCTTAACTTTAGGCAATCATGACTGTGATAGGGAGGGATTTTATTACCAAACATCACACATATTTGAGCATTAACATTTGTTATCTGTTGTTGAAGGTTTTGTCCCGCATTGATTCTATTTTGCAAAACCCAAGAGCTCCTCCATTAATATTCCGGCCTAGCAAATGGCTAGTGCAAAATTACATTAAAGACAGTGGACAGGGAAGTGGATTTGAGCACCTTCCTCTCACTATAGAAATGTGGGCAGGTCAGCTCATAGCCCTAAAGGTAACAACTTCTTCTTGAACTCTGTTTCTTGGTCTTCCTTTCATCTGCTCGCCAACTCTTCCATCCCTCCCTGTGTATAATTGTGGGGGTTTTTGTGTGTAGCTTTTGTTATTGCCTGACTTGGTGTTAAATTTTACAAATAATTTTGCTGTCCATGTGAAATATGCACCAGAGATATTTCTCTGTGTAAATATTTTATTTCTTTTTGTTAATTGAGACCCTGAGAAGACGCTTAAGCTTTAGAGTCTGGACTTCACCCATTAACGGTGGTGCATTCTCTTCCTTCCTTTTGTCTGACCAGAACATTGACTTTTTGATCCAAATAAAAGTGGTTTTGTTTAAGTCAAACTCTTTGTGACCAATACTTCCTATTTTACTGAAACTGTAATACACACCATATATAATATTTTTGACTCTGTTCTTTTCCAATCAAAGAATGTCAGTGAGACACTGTCCTTAAATTCCACAAAAACTAAGCCCTTACCCTCTCCAGCGCTGGAATGTTACTGCATTCCGGTATAGAAATGTCTGTTTCTATAATAAAAACAACTTTAAGCAGTTTTTAAAATAAGTTGGCTCCCCTCCCTTATTTTAAAAGGATTTGCATAGGTCCTTGAGAAAACTGTCTCTGGAATTGCTGCCTTGGAACACTGCAGATCCACAGGATAACAAAGAATCCATACGAGTTGAAGACCTCCAGTTGATAGTAGATGCAATTTTGGAAGAACTAGAAAATAAGGAAAAGGTAATTTTTACCAGGGGTTTATATTCCCAAGTTACTGTGGAATTCCTAAATGCATTCTTCACACAGTGATTAGATTGGTGCATTTGAAAGCCTTGCAGCCTTTAAGAAGTATCTATTAGAAGACATTCAGTAGTCAAAGATTGTTTTAACATAATGGATAAATTCACCTTGGGGAAGACTGCTTTCATCAAAAGGCACTAGACCAGCACTGAATTTGCATGGCCCTGTAGTCAGGAATTATCCTGTTCTGTCTCTCAGGGCTGAGAATACATAAATGCTTCTCTCAGCAACAGAGAGGAAAGCTTCCTAAAGAGTATTTTGAGTTTGCTGGATGTTTGTGCCTGAAAACTGTTGAAACTATGTCTTGTTAAGCAGTACCATTGATGGGTTTTTCCTACTTGCTCCAGAACAGCCAGACACAATCCTTGCAAACCCTGTCTGCCATAGTCTCTCACTTCCAGAAGTTGTTTGATGTGAATTCTCTGAATGGTGTTTATCCACGGATGAATGAGGTTTACACAAAGCTGGGGGAAATGACCAATGCCATGAGGAATCTCCAGTTGCTCCTGGAACTAGGTAAGGACTTAGCACCTGCTACTTGTTCAAACTGTTCCAAAGAAAGGAGATAAGTGAAAAGCTGACCTCTTCATAGAAAATAATGTTGAGCTATTGAGAAATGAATTAACTAGGTGTTTCCTTTACTGGGAAGATAAAAATACATTCCTGTCAATTTACAGTTCAAATAGCAAATCCTCTTTATTTGTTAGCCTTTAGCAGTTGCTGAGGAATAACAGGGAGGCAGAAGAAGGGAATAGTAGAGGAAATAGAATTTTTATTTTTTTCCGCAAAGCTTTGTTTTTGGTGAGCTGATGTCATAATTGTCTTTCATTGTCCACTTGAAAGATAACAAGTTTAAGGAAGAGAATAGCTCAGCCTTGGATGTAGATTTCTTCACAGTAATTAATTCATTCAACTGTAATTGGGTCCAGCCTAAGAAAGTTCCATCTTACGCTGCTAAACTTAAAAACCAAAATAAGTTGTTGAATGTCAAAACTGTCAGTAGTCAGAGGTGTAGTTGGTTATTTCCCTTCTGGTGGGAACTTCTGTAGAACAGCAGCTGCTGCTGCTCCTGGGTTAAAAGGTTGGGCTGGGCTTAGCTCTAGGATGCCCAGCCCCAGAGCAAGGCTCCTGGGCTGCTGAGCCTCATTCAAGGAGGGCAGCAGCATTCCTGCCTGCAGCCAGCATGGGAGAGGAGGAAACCTTGGCTCCCTCTAATAACTGCAGCTCAGAGGATGTCTCGTCCAAGCCTAGTTCTTCTGAAATTGAGGGAGAAAAGGATGAGGAGGCTGCTACCTTCAGTCACAGCACTACAGACAGCTTAAAATTCAAGTTTTGGGTGTTAACAAAATGTTTGTTAAGCAGGTTTCTTATTGGCCTAGCCCCTATCCTGTGTCACAAGAACTTAATGAATGAATGAACCCCTTCTCTATATATATAATTTCAGTTGGCTGATTTCCACTGATATTGTTAGGGTGCACTTTAGTACCCTCTCTGCTGTGAACACACAGCTCTGCCAAAATTTTTTTAGCCACTAATGCATTAGTGAGAGAATCCCCATTCCTAGCTAACATTTGTTTTTCTGACCATGGGCACTCTGTTTTCTGTGAATGATGGAATATGTATGCTTAGATCTATGAAAACCAAACAAAATCTTTGCACCTGCAAGAACTCAACTATGTCTAAAACACTCCCCTGTTATTACTCTTATTACAAGAATCATGAGGTGTTTGTTTTTCCACAGACAGTTCAGCTCCACCCACTGTGGTAGTGGATACTGTTGGGAAACTGTGTGACATCGTTAAAAAGAACGTGACTGAGCAGGTACAGCAGCTTCTGGGCACACAAGACATCCACAGGTATGTGGGGCTGTTCCACTGCTGACCATCCTTCAAACATCAAATGTAGTAATTGAGAACTGGCAAAAACTGATGCTGAAAGAAACTTTCATTGTTTGTTACAAAGTCAGTGAGCTGTGACAGCACAGGTGTTAGTTACTGCTGTCCTGCTTGAAACAAATATTGAATCCTGACAAAAGGATAAAGCTGACAGAGTGAAGAATTGAGGCCAGAAGGTTCCAAAACACTCTCTGGTTTGCATGGATAATGTGATCAAACAAGTGTTAATGGGATATGTGTTTCATCAGGAGACATCCTGCACCTGGGTGGGGAGGAGAAAGTGATGCAAGTTTCAGCTGTAATATTGAAGTGTTCTAGTTGCTAAGGCAGGGTTTGCCTCAAGCTGCCTACAAATACTTTAGAAACTGGACAAATCCTGTTATATGTCCAACAGATGACAGCCACACTGAGGTGGTAGCAGACCTCAAGGGCTTGCACTTGGCATGTGCTTTACAGACTAAAAAAGGGAGCAGGCAGCAAGTCTGACACATGCTGAGTTAACAATACTCACTCCCTTGGCCCTTCTGCACTCATTTCTCAGTTCTAACTGGAGAAGAGCTGCTTATAAAGCATTTCTTGCTCCATCTCCAAGGCAGTTATACCAGTCACCCCCAGGCAGTATATTTAGCATATAGAGACAAATGTTCCAGGCCCCAGACTACTGGTGCCATGTGAGGGGGAAAGGAAAGATGTGTATACAGGATTAGTAGTGAAATCAGAGATCCTCATGCCAGCTCCCTCGTTGGCTGAAGGGCTCAGAACTGGAGAACAGAACATTGGTGTCCATGGTTTTTTATACCAAGTAGCAGTGTTTTCAGAAAGTCATGGCACAGAACAACATAGCAGCCAAGGGGATAAACTTGCTGTGTCCTTGCACCTCTTACCTGACAGTCTCACTTTCCATTCCAGTATCATCAATAAACTTAAAGAACATGAATGCTTCTTCCCGCCCTTTCAAGCTCTCATTCAAGATTTGCTGTGTCTTCTAGGTGAGGAATATTTTCAACAGTAATTATCTTCATGTCAGTGCTTCCTCATAGAATTCTAAACAGTTAACAAGTGTTTGTTTACTCCTGCTGTGCTGAAAGAGGAGGAGGATGTAAGGGACAGTGCCTTTTGCCTCACTCTCCTTTCCACCAAAACACTGTGTTTTCATTGAACCTGGGCTTGCATTTACTTAATCTTATTACTCATAAGCCAAATTGTTTTTTTCCCAAAAGCATTAAAATGTCTGAACAGTTTATTTAGTTCATTAGCTGTTTAAGTTAGAATTTTCGTTGAACTCGTACGTATTCTGGGTTCATAAGCCTTACGCTTTTGCTTTCCATTCTGTTGCAGAGATCAGTAACGTGGATGATATTTTACCTGCAGTGCAAAACCTGAAATGGGGAGCTGGTTATGGGTGACTGCTCCTCCTCAGCAAGATTTCTCTTACCTGTCAATGTACCTGTTGGTGCACGTGACATTGCAGCTACCTCCAAGCACTGTTATCCTAAGCAACAATTCCAGATTTTTTAACATAAATAAAAGTTGCTCTTTTATTTTTAGTTTCTCTTAATTCTTGCTCAATTTAAGAAAAACTTTAACTGCTATCAACTAGTTCACTCAATCCCAGAGAGAGAACCAATATACTCTGTATCAGTCCAGGAAACTGAACCCAGCACAACACCAGGCAACCTCCAACCACTGGCCCATTTTTAATGATGCTGACTCAGTAAGTATGAGGTAAAGATGCCCTTAGTGCCAAAGGCATCACACACAAATGCTCAGTCTTGGTTTTCTGGAGAGCCTATTTTAAAATGTTTTTCACATTTCCAGATCAGTTTGGGATAGGAACACATTGTTACTCAGGGAGTATTCTCTCTGATTATGGACTGAGGCAGACTGTATTAGTGTAGTCTAGGCCAAAAATACTTGAAATTTGCTCCAGGTGATGGTTTGAAGTTACCACGCTTGTATTTCAAAAGTCAGTTTTAGAAAGGAATAGATCAAGTCTCTTATGCAAGACAATTAGAAGTTTATTGTACAGAAACAAGTACACCAAGCTTCCAAAAATATTTTGCCTCAATATTAATAAAGCTTAGTTTACAAAACTTTGCTGTTCCTCAGACAGAATCTGGGTTTACGAGACTTTGAAATGTACTATAACAAATGACAAAACCAGTTAAGGTGTCACAAACTAAAACCTTAATGACATCTTGGTAAATTAATCTCCCTGCTTTTGGAAGGTCATTATTTACATACCTGCAGCCACAGTCTGCTAAGGTACTTCTAAACAATGGAATACTAACTTCTTAGTTTCTCAAAAAAATAGCTATTAGTGTTAAGGAGTTTTTCTTTTAACAGGTTCTGTAGCCCTACAGCTGAAGAATGCTGTTTCAAAATGTATTCTTTTAAAAGTACAACACTTCCATGTTAAAACAACATGAACAAGCTCCTAGGGCCATCAGACTGCCAAGCAAAGTGATGACACTTGGCTGACAGTCTAAAATCTCCCCAGGTACAACCCTTCTTTAAGAGAGGATTCACACTTAGAGGTCCTTTGATGGGGGATTTGCCAGAAATAGCAAAAATAAAGGACTTATTCTTTGAGGACAAATTATTCCCTATGTGGGGAAAAACATGTTTAACTTCAGTGAGAACCAATCCCCAAATAGGATCATTAAATTTGCATGTCCTGAGCTGGAGCCTGCTTCAAATTTGCAATGACTGTGCAAAACACATTAATTACAAGAGATATGTACATTTGTATAAAGTTGAAAAATTAATAACTTATGTACATGAGAAGAAATCAGATTTTCTTGCGTCTGCCCCTTGTCAGCTCATACCTGCAAGACAGACATAAGTTAAATAATTACAGTAGTTGAAGACTTAAAATTTTTAGCTGGCACAGTAGAGAGAACTTGGGCTGCTTTCTTGCTTGTGCTTCACAGGCAGCACAGCAAAGGAAGCTCAAGAGATGGCCTCAAAATTTAGCTCTTCACCAGGAACTTTGGGTGCATCCTTTTTTCCTCTTCCCATAATTGCCCTGAGACACACACACACAAGCTGGCCAGGGAAATGTGGTTTTCCTGTTGGAATATTGGCCCACTGCCTGTGCAGATGGCAAGCTCCTGGACTACCCACACTGCATTCCTTGGGCTCCACTGAAGGAGAAAGAAGGAAGAACTCCTGCCATTAACTAAAGACACAGTAGTGAAAAAAAACACCCAAGCCTGGTTCTCTGTTCTGCCTCAGACCAGGAACATACAAACCTCAGAACCACAATGAACGTACAGGCAAAACTGTAAGTGGCTTATTATAATAGTTTCTATAAACGCTTTGTAATTAAAGTTTTATCATACATATATATTGCTGATCAGACTATTTAGTCAAGATCTTTATCCAAGTTAAAATTTGTTGCAAGGTTACTTTAATAAACAAAATTCTTTTACTTATGTGCCCCTATGGCAATTTAAAATATGCTGAAGACTATAATTGACACAGGCATCTCATTAAAGCTGTCTCACAGGGCAGGCACTGCACAGCCAATGGATTAACACACAACTTAGATAGAAGTACCAGATTAGCTCAAGTTAGTCCTGCCTTTGCAGGACAAATATTCTTCTTGCTCACCCAAACACAGCCCAGTTACCAGCACTCACACAAGCTCAAAGCAAAGCAGTGGGCAGGGTTTGGAAGTAAGGAAATGAGTACTCACCATTGTGCAAAACCTTTTATTAAATCCTCCTGGGACAAGTCAATGCGCACCTTTAAAAAGCAAATTTTGTTTGTTTATACATTATTCAGCATATAAATTGATTTGCTAAACTACCACTCCTCCCAAGTCAGACCCACTTTCCAGCTGTGGGGCTGCACCTCAGGTTTGAAGAAAAAGAGAGTCTCCCACATTCCCAAGATGGTGCAGGCATGAACCAGCTCAGTTTCCTAGGAGCACTGCTTGGAAATTTATCTGTCACTGAAGAAGCAATTGTAGTTTACTTTTCACAGAATCAAAGTTGTTCACAGAAAGCTCAAAGCACTGTTGGCAAATTGTGGGGTTTAGTCCCAGCCTTTCTCAGCTCTGTGTTTGTGCTCTTGGAGCCATTCCCCACAAGGGCAGCACTGGACCAGCATCCAGGGCTGCTTCAGGAGCACCCTTCTGAAATGAGACCAGGCAGCTCCCACATGGATACAGCCTCATTTCAGATGAAAATCTGGCAGAAAAAAAGTTGTTTCCAGATTGTCAATTCTATTACTGAGAATCAGTTACTGGAGCCACATTTCAGGATTTCAGGAATAGCCCAGTGTTCAGCTTTGTTACATCTGCAGTGCAGATTATTTAAATTTACCTTCCCCAGCTCCTTCCTCTCCTGTGAAATGAATGGCCTGCTGTTTTTCACTGCAATGTCCAGTGTCCTTTTCTTGACGTTTTCCAAAGATTCAAAAAATTCAAACCTAAAATAAAGTTTAAAAATAAGAGACTTAAAGCAAAAACTAAAATCCTGTGATCATCAGTGGGCAGAATATAGTGACAGAGAACAGCATCAAGGGCCAGGACTTTAACAGGGAAGGAACACACATTAAAGGCAATTCTAGAGTTAGGTTTTATTCACATTGTAGGAAACCTCTTCCAGGCCTCATAAAAGATGACAACACTGTGTTCAGACTGTCCTCCGTGCCAGGGGGAAGGAGGAAAACATGCATCCATGATGAAATGCCATTTAATATCAGCTTCCCCCCTCCATGGAAGATCAGCATGTTTTCCATGCAATGTTCATTACTCAAGAGGAAATAGTCATGAGCCAAACCCCCAAGTACACAGAGCAGCCTTGCACCACTCCAAGGACAGACAAAGGCTGAAACCTGTGGCAATTAAATTCTTAATGGCTCTGACTCAAGCCTCTGGCACACATGGCTAATGTCAAGTGAATTTTGTCCATGCTAAATCACTCCAGTTCTGCCCACCTGAATAGCTTTTCCTCAAGTCAGAGCTGTGAAACAGGTAATGTGTTTTGGAGCTAAGCATTATCCTTAATTGAGGATGTACAGGATATGGCAGTACTGAGGATGAGGAAAAGGAGATGCTGTTCCCAGCTGCTGGGATGGCACTAAATCTGTGGAATTACTTCAGAATAGACATAAGCACAATCATCAGCTTTGGTGTTTTGAGTGTTAAGAAGGAATATTTTTCAATCTTTTCTGTATTTCTGACTTACATAGAAAGGACACAACACAGGAAAAATATAAGCCACCCAGGATCACCAAATATTCACATATTTTCACGTGTACCTTCCTCCAATTACGGGATTAAAACCACCTCTCAAAAGAGCTCTACTTCCAAGTGTGACTGGGTTTGGGTTTATGCAAAACACATTCCATTTCAGTGGCAGAGCTGTGACAATGTTGGCAAAGAGCTGGGAGCATTTTACCCTGCTCCCGTGGCCTTGACGACAACATCCAGCTGTGTGCCCAAAGGGGCCACAAAAGGCTCTGCTTCTGCCTTGGACCTTTGGAGAGATGTCAGAATAAGCAACAGGCAAAGCAGAGTGAACAGAGCAGTAGGTTCTGAGAGGTACCTGAATGGACAGAGTGCTTCTGCCATAACAGGGAGTTAAACACAAGTAGGACAATGTCAATTTGCAAAGAAGCAAATGCTGCCTGGGGCAGGGAAGGGGCATGGAAGAAGGTGAATCCTTCTTCCGGGGACTGACAACACCACAGGCAGAGCAAGGCCAGCCCCAAGTACGTGTAAATCACAATCTAAGTGCCATTTCTTTCAGAAAACCTGCAAATGTTCACAATGAGCTACAGCAGCACACCTTAGGAAGCCCTGTCATTACACGGAGATCATAACTATTCCAGCCATAACCATAAATTACATTTTCTTACTTCTCATCATACTGGGGATTCAGAGTTTTTTTCTTAACAGAAGTCTTCTTCCTGCTTGTCCATCTTCTGTCTGGAAGCAGATATATACGAACATAGGGATCCACTCCACGATTGGAAGAGGGTACCAAGTTTCTGTTGAAAGAAAAACAGACAAGCAAGGCAGGTTGTCCCACTGTGTTTTTTAATACCTCTGCTCTCTTGGAATCAGACCAACCCTTCACAGGCCAAAAAACATTCATCTCAGCAGGTGGAACACAAGCAAATAAAACTTCAAGGTTGTTTAGTTAAAATTTTTACTCCTCAGGGTGTGGCCATTTACTGGGGCTCCCAAATTAACAATTACACATTCAGTCATAGGTATTAATCTTTGTCACACGCATATCCATTCATCCCAAGACACACACTAGTTGTCAGTGCTGTTCAGATGAAATTTTGGATGGATGACAGCTGAAGTAGCTCTGCTGCAGCGAGCACAACTCGCAGGGCTCTCTCCCTGACCTGCTGCTGGCACTGAGCAGAGCTGGGCACAGAGAGGCTGCACAGATGGAAGCCAGCCATGCTAAGGCATCTCCTGCTGCACGTGGCTCTGCTGCAGCTTTGCTGGATGAGTGGCACAGCTCAGAGAGCTGTTCCCTCTCTGAGCCAGCAGCAGCATTTACCTGCAGCCGTTGATCAGCACGACGAGGCTCTGCCGAATGGACGCGTAGCGCACGGTCAGCTGGATCTCCCCCAGAGGCATCTCGGTCCCACTGCAAGGCATGGCACAGTCAGGGCTTCTAAACACAGCATGGAACAGCCCACAAGCAGGCTAAAACCAGCTTTCAGGGCACCATCCTTCTTCCAGGCATCCTAAGGTTTGCTGTCTAGGAAACAGCTGGACCACAGAGGTCCTACAGAAGCCCCACCCTGCCTTCTCTGCAGGAACCTGGTTTCAGTCCCACAGCAAAAACTGCCAAAAACCCTGCGTGGCTCACTGTAGATGGAGCAGCACACAAGTTAGTGTGTTACACATTCCCTCAGGAATGTCTGTGTATGCAAAATGGGACCTTTTTCATATTTTGTTCTTCATGTTATTAAAGTGGCTGAAAATCTAATACATTGCTTAAAAATTATTTTAAAATAGTTTATAAATTAAGCCCTGTTCAGAGCTAGAGAATTCACCAGTCACCAATTCACCAAATTTCAGCTGGAGCTGAGTTTGATGTTCAGGTTTATAACTACCCTGATGCTCTCAAGTGAGATGGATCTTTGTAACTTCTGTTCATTAAGGATTCTGCAAGCTCCATTCTGTGCCCCAGGAGGGACAAATTCTTCTCCGCATCCTGCCTGACAGAGCAGGCTCATACTGAGCACTGTGGGAAGGACATATACACAAGCACACCTATCCACAAAAACTTTTTTCACAGCATTATCAGTCTTAAAATATATTGGATAAATACTTTCAGAGCTTTAAGCAGCCAGAGATGCCTATCAAGAGTTTAAGTTATTACAGAAGTGGCATGTTCAGACTTCCAATATCTATTGCTAAATGAGTGTTTAGAAGCTCTTCAACAATATAAAGCAAACACATGCAGCACTCTTAGGAGAGCCATAGTCAATGCTTTCCCTTTACACCTGCTCTGACAGTGCCTTGTAATTTACTTTGCTGTTGACTGAAATACTTATGTCAAGTCTTTGTAAGGTAACTTGAGACCCAACACCCCAAACAACTTAGTGGCCTTGAATTCACCTCTATGCAACAGTAACACCTAAACTTTCCCAAGAGAAGAACAATTCAGCTGGAAGAACACCTACTTATGAATGTCCAGATTGCTGCTACTTAGTTCAAAGCAGGAGGAAGGCAGGGACCCCAGTGAAGTGACACTGGGTGCCAGCCTCATTTCCTGCAGGACAGGCAGCGTGGGCACAGCCGCTGCTCCGCTGGGCAATGTTGATGTTGGGCCATGCTCTGAATTTTGCTTGCCCTCTGCTTCATCAAGGCCAGACACAGTTTCACTTGGCACAGGGGCTGCCGAACTGTCTTTAGTGTCCAGGTCTTCTCCACTGTCCTTTTTAGGCAGAGATTCAAGTGCTGCAGAGTCTTTACTCATGGGAGGTACTTTTGAGACTTGTGGTGGAGAGGCAAACTTCTGCTGGTTCCCAGCCTTCTCTGTGACACGCACAGGACCTGGCTTTGAGGCATTGACACCAGCCTTGACTCTCTGTGGATCAGGTTCTTCAACATTAAGTGCCTAAAAATCACAAGGGAAGACAGTGAGTGCTGTTCCCATAGCATTGGGGTGAATGCCAGCATTACCACTCAGGAGGAATTTTCACCACAAAACAGTAACAGCGGGAATCTGCCATTAGAGATGAAAGGGGCCACTGGGATTCATTGTGATGTTCTCTCCTCTCATCCTACTGTGGTTGTACTCAGCAGTGTATAAGCACTGATCCAGAGCACTGTGAGGAAACAACTCCTAAGCATCACTGTTGATTTCCCCAGCTTAAATTTTCTCAGTCTAACTCTTTATTGCCATGAGAAAGTTTTCAGCCACGGCATTGCACTAAGTTTTAGGAAGCCTCAGGGGTACCTCTCAACTCCACCGTGCACTCCTAATTTCACTTAAATACCTTGTCACACTTCTACTTTCTACTCGACTGTGAAGCAAAGTTGCTTTCTCCACATCCACCTTTCATCTCTTTTGCCTGGTTACAACTGGATGCTTCTGCAGGGGAAGCAGTGTGAATATGGGAAAAAACAACTCACCCGCAATACAAGTTTCATCTTAATGAAGCTGTCTGAACTGGAATGGTCCAGCTGGAATCTCTGGTCCAGAGTCATGTTTGAGTCCTTAAGTAAGTGGGAGAGACATACCACTGAAGTTCCCAGGGCACTGTCCCGCTCCTTGTCTTTTATCTGGGGGATGGAAGAAAACAAAAGTTTTTGTTAGCTGGCAAACTGGGAAGCATACCACTGGGCAGCAAAGCATGAAGGTATTTCAGGCAGAAACCAAAATTAGCTTATTTGCTTCTGTATGGTTACATCCAAATGGGTGATGCCATCATTTCAGGAGTATAACAAGTAAGTACATTTGGAGTACAAATCCCATCTCTAATTATGCAGAGAAAGAACTGCTTTAGCAGAAAACACACGCCCTGAGATTTACTTGATTTTCCTTACTTGCTTAGGGGACAATGTCCTAAGCAGCTGTGATGGCAACTGGTCTAAATCTTTACATGTATTTTAATTAATAGTTTGTTTAGCCTGTTTATCCTCAATACACCTTCCAAGTTCAATTCCTTTCTGTATCCAAGTGACCAGCTACAGAACTGGCTGTGGCTGCAATGCTGCTAATGAGAGACAGGGTTGCTTAATGAGCCAGAACACAGAGAGGAAGAGGTAGGGCTCTGGCTGAGAATCATGAAGGCTGCAACTTCTGACAGCAAAATGTTGATGTCTTTACCACGCACAGAACTGCATAAAATGGCCTTTGCACATGGCAGCCAGAAACAGCCTACATTTTGAACTAAGATACTGCACGTTATGTGATGCTAGAGCAAAGGTAGGTATCACCACCAACTAATACAGAATTGTCTGTGCAACAGGTGCTTCTTCCACTTTTCGTAGGAGGAACCCAGAATGTGACAATCCCACACAGCAACAACCAGCACTGAGCTCTGTAGAAGAGGTTTCTTCCTACAGATGTGCAGTTGCTCTTCAAAAGAAAGGCTTTTCTCTCACCTCAATGTGGAGTGACTGGGAATGAGCACTGTGGACAAAGAAGGTGAAAGCCTGGCCCCAGGTGGGATCTTTGCTGAAATTGCAGGTCTGCAACAAGAACATACATTAGCTTAGTCTCTGAGAAGCAGAGAATCCATGACACTGATCACCAGAGAGGGCCACGGTGACCCTCAGTGATGCTGCACCCCAGCTGCATGGAGAGAGTGGAAATTCCAGGTCAGAAGCATATGGAAGTGAAGTCTCTGACAAAACCAGAACAAGTCATTTGGTGCGTGGGAATACCAAAGAACAAGTCTGGTGAGCTGCAGTTGGCCCCACCAGCACTGCCTAGACCAGCAGCCTGCCTCACCTGCAGCAAGGCACCGCTCCCTCCCTCCCACCTTCCCACCCAGGGAGAGCCAGAGCTCTGCTTCCAGCTTCCAACACCCTGAGCCAGCTCCCAAAGCCACAGTGAGCTGACAGGGAAGGGCAGGAAAGCTGGAGGGGGAGTTTCAGGGTTGTAGAACTCATGGGAAGAGTAGGAGGGCACAGATTCAGCACCATCCACTTCAGAGATGAAAGAGCTTGGAAAGCACCCACGTGGACTGTGGCTGCTCTGTAAACCTGCTGTCCCTGCCAGCCCTGAGTGCTGGCAGCAAGTGGAAAGGAGCAGGGAAAGCCTGGAAGCCTGACCTAGCTTAGGAGAGGCAGGTGATGTGGTAGGGGAAGGGAAAGCCACAAAAGGTGAAAATGCAAGCAGAACCCAATTTCTGGGTGGAGCAGGTGGAAGAAACAAAGGAAAATAGGTGCCAGTCCTGTATGCTCATGTATAGCCAACAGGATTCATTCTATTTGCTGGGAGTCCAAAAGAACAAAGGGCTGCCCTCAGCCACATCCAGCTGCAGGACAGTGAACATGGCAGCTACTGGAGGGCAGAGCTCAGCTGTTGCTCACACTCATGAGGCAAAAGTAATTTTTAAATAATGAAAAATTTACCAAAAGTGAAGTGGAGGAGATGCAGATGCATCTTGTCCAGGTTAAAAAAAACCCAAAAACTGTTATACACAGGAGCCAGGGAAGACTCTGATGAAGGAACAGAGGCCAGCTTGATGCAAATGACACCCTGCTCTGAGAAACCATGAGCTGATTGGAGACTTATAGAATAGAGTGTCTGGGACACAGGCATGAAACTACACATGTGCACAGCAGCTGATCAGACACTCTCTACCACTTCAACTCAGTGACACAGGGGTTCCACTCCCAGGCTCTGCAACTTTCACTACAACTACAGCTCTACCCATCAGCTTCACAGGAAGTCCTTCCCTTCCTAGGGGATCCTTGGAGACAGTCACCCCTAAGATGGGAAGTGTCTAAGGAAAGAAGAAGAATTTAACAGCCTCACCTTACTCTTCTGAGTCTTGTTCCCAACTGTGAGCAGGACAAAGGAGGAAGGTTCTCGTTCCATCTTCTGTCATTTAATGCAAGGAAGAAAGATGAAGGCAGAAAAAAACATTAAGAAATTCATAGTTTACAGGAAGCAATGTCAAACCACTACTCTTACTTGAAGTAACTTGCTGGAAAGCTGATAGTATTTTCTGGATGTGGGACATCTGAGGAAATGTAGCACACAGGAAAGCCTCCAGCCATCACACAGCACAGCCTTACCCTCCACCATCAAGAGTTGGAGGGTAAACATTTAAGCCAAAGTTTTATGTAGTTAGGTTTCAACAGGTGAGCATTTAAAAATTGGTAAAAAGCTGGGAGGAAACAGAGAGGAGAGCTGAAGGCTCAGTGATCATTCCTGACTGAACCAGGACTCTCAGAATTGGTTTCCAAGGCTCAGGACTTGCTCCAAAGCAGCTGGAAGAGAGTCTTTGGCATCAAACAACCATTCCTGTCCAGAAGCAACAATACTGTACCTCTTGCACCACTTTGCACTAATGCTATTGAAGATAAGGCTGAGGTTCTGGTCTTGGCACAACACTACATAAAAAGTGACATCCAAAATTAGGGATTATTGAATGTGATGTGCATCACAGTGCTGGTAACTCATTTAAATTGTTAAGATGGTATTTAGGAGAGAAGCTGCTTGGAGAGAATGGTAAGTTTTCTCCATAGCTCAGGGCTGTGATTGTGTGTAGCCTGTTCAAGAAAAAATGGAGAAAGACAAAATTCCCTATACGTGTCATTTACATCACAGTAGCAAAATACAGTATGTTGGGGAAAAAGTAAACAGAAGCTATGAGAGAGAAGGTATGAATGACAGAGAGGCTCCTGAATCCATCTAAAACCAAGGGGGATGAATCTGGTGGTCAGGTCTCCAGGGGGCAGGAAAGTCATAAATGAGCATATTCCTCCCAGCTCAAAGTCAAGCTGCATCAGCTCAGCAAAGGAAGAACCTCTGCAGCAGCACCAAGGACATGATGACTTAGTCTGATGTCTGGAGGCTCTCTTTTGTGTAAGGAACAAAGACAACCACACAATGAAACATTTCCATGTTGCATTTCCACTTTGGCCTCCTAGATTTTCACTGGGGTGAGTTTTCAATCACTATTTTGAACCCCTGGTCCCTTAGATTCTGATAGTGGAGAGATTATTTCTTTTTACCCACTGCCAGTTTCAGTTCCTATCATACCACATAATCCAGAACATTTTTTTTTCAAGCATGAGAGAAGAATATAAATTTTACCTTGAGGTACTTGTTATTTTTGATCTTCTTTGCTCCACATTCACCATTTGAATACTCAAAGTGGTTTTTCTAAATTTGTAAAAGAGTATTTAAAACAATTAATGTGTGGTCTTTAAAAAAAAACAAAAACGGAGGTTAGGAGTGAAGGCTGCTGCATGGGGCTTGTACTTACAGGGAGGTTGAAGGCGCTCTCCAAGTAGACAATCAGAATTGCTGTAGACAAACCCTTCTTATCCTGCAAAGGCAGGGAAAGATAAAACAAACCAAAACACAAACTAGAAATGATCACCCACCAAGGACAATGTTAAACATAACAACATTCCAAGGGCAGCTTCTGAAGGCTAAGCAGCTCTTTGCCTTTCTATTAAAACTCGCAATTTAGAGGAGCCCAAGCCAATACAGCACAGACAATTCTAAGCAGACCAGTAAGAAGATGTGTAACTCTCTTCAATTCACTGCCTTTAATGTTTGTCAATCTGTCAGTGCAGAACTGGTTGGGCTCCCCCGGGCAGCAAGACACCTAAGACATGCTCAACCACTTACATCAACATGAATCCAGTGTCAGCAGAACAAAGCCTGGAAACAATTTTATTCATTTCAGTGGAACTCAAATGGTTTTGATTGGCTGTGAAGAAACAGCCTCTTTGGGAGATGGGCTTTATCCAAGCAATTCTACTGGACAAGCAACACACCATTTGGAAATATGGCCCTGCCAAGGACCAGTGCTGGGTATTTGCCTATGACTTGTACAGATTATTTCAGGAGTCCGGGGTCCTAAACAAATCCCAGGTGAGGAGGGAGGAGAAAAATTGTCGAAGAAAAGAAGCTACTTTGAAGTGAGTCAAACAAAGGTTTGGTAATTCAAGCAAAAAGAGCTGCCAGATTTGAGTTATTCCTGAATTACCAAGAGACCTGGGGCAAGCAAATGCCCTTCCTCTGCAGGAGTGGCAGGGAGGGAATCCCATCAAAACTTTGCCAGACAAAAATAAACTCCCGTGAGTTTGCCTGGGGTTTCTAATTTTACACACTCCTTTGTTGATGACTGGACAGGGATCAGAGTACCTGAATCCTTTAAGCAAATATACTCACCTCATGCAGCTTTTCTTGGTCGTTTACTAGTGAAAGCCACTCTAGTTTTAAATGCAAGTGTCCACTTGTTGTCTTACTTAAGGGAAACCACTAAATGGAGATAACAAAGAACAACTTGAGAACTGAGAGGCAGAGTAGTTTTTACATATTGCTGCAAACTCTGGGACTTACAATAGACAACATGAATTTTACCCTGAACATCTTAGCTTGCATTTTTGAGACTTAGATTGTAGCATGTCCATCTACTTAGGTACAAGGCAGAAGCCAATTAAAATAAGATGCCCATAAACAGGCAAAGCATGTGGATATTTCCAACCAGCAGCAGCACAAGACAGGCATCCTGGCATTGTTTGTAGAGTGCTGGGTTGCAGGATGAACCACTGTAAGATCAGATAATTTCTTCCCCCAGCAAACAGACTGCTCCACCAGGCTTTATCTGCAGCTTTGTACAAAATATTTGGTATATATGGGACACGAGGTATTGACAACATGCCCCACTGCTGGCTCAGTGTAACCTCAGGGCTCTCTGGGGTTACCAGTCTGGCGCCAAAAATTATTGTAGTGGCTACTTTGGTATTATCTTTTTGTGAAAAAACCACAGTGCAAGTGTGCAAGGAAGCTTTAAGCACAAAGAAATCCCAAAGTAGCAGAGGGGTAGGACAAATGTGTGAACAAACAAGTGCACGTAGGCATGCACCACCAACTACATTCAAAAATAAGCTGTGATCTTTACCTCATCAACAGTTCTGTCATTCATTACATCCACTAGGCCTATCAGCAAGCTGAAAGGCAAAAAGCAAACATTTTAATGTATGAGGCATACAGCATAAACCACAAAAAAAGCCCACTCTCAAGTCTGTTCCAAATAACAACTTCTCCACATAACCTGTGTACATGTGTGCAGGGTCACACTCTCCTGAAGTCTCCCCTTTGAAATATTTCCAAAATTAAAATAACCTTGAAGTAAATTTCAAGTCTTGTAGTAACTATCACTTCTAATGGCTTCCCAGGATTCCCTGCAGGAGTGTAACCCTGTTCAACAGCAGTTGCACTAGGAACTGTGGTATCAATATCTGGGCAAAGGGAATAACTTCCAACAGTATTAAATTTCCAGTTTGAATAATTCAGGAGTCCCACAGCAGAGGCTACTGGACCCTGATCAAAGGTCTTGCTAATTTACCTGCCCATAAAGTCATCTTTATCTGGATCTTCATCGTACAAATCCACTTCTAAGTCCTGACCAGGCACTTCATGAACAACAAACTGGAGAAGAAAGAGATATTGATTAAAAATAAAAAGCATTGACATACACATATTCAGGCTCAGGCTGTGGACAAGAACATGACACTTGACAGCTGTCTAGCACATTAAGGACATTTTCTAGTCTTTCTTATGGTTAAATGGATAACAATTACAATTGATTATAGGTGAAAATATTTCACATTCAGTTTGTTTGCTTTTGAGCAACAAGTTAAACCCCTCAAACTGTTATCACTAAAAAGCAGAGAGGAACCAATGCTAGAGCAGCCTGCAGCTGCACAGACTGATGCATTGATTGATAGTTAAAGCAGTGCTTTGCACCTCCTCCAAAAACCCACACATGTAAATCAGATCAACGTGAATGACATTTCCAGTTACAATGTAAATTTGCACTTGGTTAAGGGACAGAAATGCCTCAGCCAAGTATCAAGGAAGTCCACCTGCCCTGGTGCAGTCAGCTACGAGAAGGTCCTGAAAGCACAGGGATGTAAATGGCTGTGTATCCTAGAGATGGAGAGATCAAAAGGTTCAGTACCTCAAATGTCTCATTCCAAATGGGATTCAGATCCCTGGAGACTGTCTTGCTTCGATACTGCACGTTGCCAACGCGGAGGAGAGCATAGGGATCAGACTTCCCCCTGATGGCACCAAGGAAATTATCTTTCTGGACAAGGTTTTCAGCTTCTAACAGATGAACCCTTATTACTCCCTGGATAAAATGAAATACAGAATTGGTCATGAAAATGTAATCTTTGGATTATTATAATATGCTGCCTCCTAAAACTGTTTATTTCAGGCAGCAAGGGTAGTCACCATGACAGTTCTGCAAAGACACGTAGTTTGATGCAGTACATTTCCAATGACAGTTGTAATAAACCACTTTTTCCATAATTTATCTGGGGGGAAAAAGCCCCCTTAAACTGATGCATAATTCAATCTAGATAACTGTGTAGGAAATATTATTCAATTTATTTTAAAAATCAGAAACATACATATGCACACAGCATTACAGCCACAGTCAAATCAAGTGTAAAGATCAACTCCCACTGACTGAAGGAGGAACTAAGCATTCATTGGCAGGTTCTTATTTTATTGCACAGGAGCCATTTCACTTCAATTTAGTGAAGCAAGTTTGCAACAGGGAGTATGCCTTTGTCACTCATTTATATTTATACTCATTAGTAAATGTATTAGGTATTTGATAGATGAAGGAGATTGAAGACCTGGATATGCTGGGTTATTTAGAAGATTTGTTGGGTTTTTTTCCCTTTTTTTTTTTTTCTGTAACAAAGAGATATCATCTTCCAAGTTCCCTATGTACACCTCTTCACAGCATTAGAAAATATATTGAATAGCCTGACACTCATTGCTTCTGTATTTATCCTCTCATTTGCATGTACCACAGATCTGCAGTTACAGACTAAAGGTTTAACTGGTAAATGAGCTCAGAGTACAGAGTCCTTATAATATGTAGAGAGGGTAGGAACTCGCAGCATCAATGTTCCCCTCTCCCAAATTATAAACTATCCAACAATGCTTTTATATTTCTGAAATACTTCCTACTGAAAGCCCACAATTCAGACTGAAAGAGCTGATGCAGCATCCAAAGACTCTAAGCTTGGATGCATCCACATGGTGGCAATTGCACACTCAGGTAAATAAACACTGTGTCACTGAAAAAACAACTCACCTGGGGGACAGGGAACCTCAGGTGGGCAATGTTCATGTTCTTCTTCAGAGGCACTGTGATCCTGTTTGGTAGAACCAGCCGTGCAGCAATGAAGTCTTGAATAAGTGAGTCTGACATCACACTGCAGGTGGGGGAAAAAGGCAACCTCAATCACTACAGTCAGTCACAACTCAGAATGGAAAAATGAGGGACAGCAAAAGAAATGGGCACTGCAAATGAGTGGTGCCATCTTCCCACAAAGTATTGTCAAGCATTAGAACAGGCAATCCAGGGAAATGGTTGAGTCACCATCCCTGGATGCATTTAAAAGACCTATAAAAGTCTTAGGTTTAGTGATGGGCTTGGCAGTATTAGGTTAATGGTAGAACTTGATGATCCATAAAGATCTCTTCCAAAGTTCACAATTCTATGACGGAGCTGCAGAGATGCCATTCCAGCTCAATTTAGTGATGCAGGATTGCAATATGGAGCATCCCTGTTCAGGGTGTGAATGTGGCTCATCGTTGTAAACCATGAATGGGAGCTCAGGCTGTATGAAATCTTCATGCGCACACCCAAACTCAAGTGCCTTCTGGGTTTCCTTAGGAACTACACCAGAGAGGGACAAGGAGACAAGGGAATCAGGAAATTTCAGCATTTCAGAGTGGGCTCAAGGTCTCGAGGTAGTTGGTTTTTAGACTTTGGAATGGCCACAGCACACACTGCTGCCCACTCCCGGCCACGTGCTGAGACCTTTTCGTAAAATTGAAGGAGAAGCCAGACACATTAAAAAAAGAAGTCAAGCTCGTTTCTCAGATGAGGTTCTGGATCTTGGCAAATTTTGCACTGAGAAGGAAAATTTCATTTGAAGCAACTGGAGATCACACTGACTGAATCGAGGGCACTATCTTGGAGTTCAGGGAACTTTCCAGCCCAATTACAACTTGCACATTTTTAGCCTTTCAGTCAAAAATATTTTCTTCACAACTGTTCTTTTTGTACGGCAGGTACAAGAAGAACACAACTATCACAGATGTCCAGGTGATTAATGAGAGGATTTCAACACTCTACTACAACTTGGCGTGAACAAAAGACAATATTAAAAGGAAAACCCAAGAGCACCAAGTATCTGAAAGACTCATCCTCTTGACAGATCTAGTGCTTCTAAGGGTAAGACTGTGCAACAAAATTGTCCCAGCTCACGAAGGAGGTTGGATTCACACATAAAGAACATAAGGAATGGTACTTCTACTCCAAATGTTAAACCAGGAGCCTTGGTCAGGCTCTTGGCTTTGCTGTAAATAAAACCCCACAGGAATGTCACAGAATTGTCCCCTCTCTCGAGTCTCAGGGTACACCCAACTAAACACAGCTTGTATGTGAGGACAGACAGCTGCATCCATTTTCTTTGCTATCTTAAGTGAGCCAAATTAATTTGACAGGGAGGGCTCTTGTTCAACCTGTACTTCAGCCCATTCATGGTCAGGCGTGTTTTGTTCCCAGCTGTCATTGCACTGCTGAGGAACAAGCAAAGGTTTCTGTGTGCAAATCCCTGTGGGAGAACCAGGGAGTAAAATTTAGGACACCAAATTTGCACGTAATTATACAACCAGAGGCTGTAGGCTGGAACACCTACATGCCTTCTCCCTGCAAGGATTAGGGAAACCAAGTTAGAAAAGAACAGATTAATTCCTCTGATAAAAACTGGTGCTCTCAGGCCAAACTTCAGGGCAAAAGGCCACTCAGGCCTAAAATTAAGAGAAAAAGGAAGCTTCCTCTCATTCAACATCAAAAGCCTTCAGAGGATCTTTAATGCATAAACTGGCACCTAAAGTAGCCAGACACTTCATATGAGTAGCAAACCATGAGCTGCAGGGGAGCAGAGAGGAACTGAAGTGTCTGCATTTGCAGAGAAAGGGAGAAAGGCAGTGGCTGAGTAACCCAATGCATTTTCCTCTTGTGTAACAGAACTGTCTCCTTACACTGAGCAAAAAGGACAAAGTGAATCCCAAATCTCGAAAACAGTTTGAAACAGTACTGAAATCCACACCTTTGCTGTGCAAGTTCTATTTATGTAATACTAAACCAAGCGGCACTGAAGAAGAGCTACACCTAAAAGGTGAGCAGATGACATAGAAAGAACTTTTCTCCTTATAAATCTGGTGGAGTTCTCTTTATCATGGATTGTACTTGAGTTTGTCAACAACAGTTTTGATGATTACTCAAGAACTACATCCCAACTTCCAGAGGTTTTTCAAAGAAGAATAAAGTAAAGCAAAGTAGACACTCACTTAATTCCTGGGACATCCAGGAGGTTGCTCATGCCTGCCCAGTTGATTTCCAAATGCTGCAACAAGATCAGGGAAAAAAATATTATACAGGTCTATTAAAATTTATTTCAAAATAAATATAGAATTTGAAAGGGAGATGCTTCTAGAACAAAGCCAGCTGTCTAATGAAAGGAAAACCTGCAGCACCAATTTCCTGCATCTGTACATTAGAACCAACAGCTGGTATCAATTCCCTTATCTATTTTATCTGCCATCCTGAATTGAAGGTATCACTGGAACTCAACCTGCAAGCAGAAGGGAAGACAACATTCAGTCCTTTGCAAAGGCCACTGGCAGATGCCCTGGGATCATAAAGGAAATTCAGCAACTCTAGTGAGACTTTGAAGTTGTTTTCTCATCCTTTCACTCAGGGGTTGGCCTGTGCCCTGAGGCAGGGGGATTTACAAATACTGATTTCAGGAGCCTGTATTCCTATTTGTACAATAAACAAAAGGATGTTTTTTCATGTGCTAAAATATGCTGCTACATCTAAACACAAAAACATCTCATTCAAGATCAAAAATGCATGACTTTCATGAACTCAAGTAGAGCATAAACCACAAGCAAAGCTGTGTGCTCTAAGATAACTGGTTCTTACAAGACTAGAAGGTTTCTCATATTTTATTAAACCACAGTTCTGTTCAGGGGACATGACCTTAAACAGGCAAGCTTTCAAAAGGCAACCATGACTGAATGGTGTCCAAGATGACTGCATTTAAAATCTACAAATGGGAAGATCCACCTGCCAGAAACCTTGAAGCAAAGGCCTCAGAAACGAGTCCTGTGTTGCCACCATAAGACAGTCCTCCCATTCTTAGAGTGAAGCGACTGTTCAGGCACTACTACAAAAGTATAGGGTGAATTAATTCACATCCTGCTGGAGTTCAAGAGGGGCACTGAACAATTAGGAATTTGTTATTTAAGCACCTGAACCTGTGAGGTATTCACACTTATGCAGTTTGGGTTACCAGAGATGGACAGCTCATGTCACTCACCAAAGACCTGCCCAAGCACTAAAGAGACCAAGGAAGGCTGCAGAAAGCAGCTCACTCCTGACTCACCGGTTTCTGCATGAAAAACAAGGTCACTGCTCCAACAAAAGGTGCATCAGTCAGGAGAGGTTCCAGGATCACCCGCAGCGTCCCATACAACTGCAAACAGAGCAGGAAAACTCACTGTTAAAGTACTCTCATATCCAGCTTCAAAACTGTGACCTTTAAAGTGATGGAGATAATTTAAAAAATTCTACTTGAAGTAATTTTATTTAGAATTTAATAATAAAAAACTTTTCCCCCAAAACCATTGCTATCTGTAGCAATGGTTTGGGGCAATGGTTTCTATGTTTGTGGAGTCTCTCTGCAATCCTGCCATACAATGAAGCCATTTGTCTACTAGCTTTCAGCATTCTAAGAACAGGCTGTTGGTTTAATCTACACCAGTTTATGAACATCCTGGCTCTTCTGAATTTCTCTACCAACATTGAGCTCCTCTGAACTACAGTGGCAGATGTTGGCCCACGCTTACCCAATGCTCCAGCACCGACCCTGTTTAAGAGTCACACTATGAAGCTTAAAAGTAGTATTTAAGTGCTTTCCATGGGAGGCATTATTTCCCCAGCCAGGAACAAGGAGATAAAGCCAATCATTCCATGCCTGATAGTTGCTGGTTTCCCAACTCCTCCCCACTGGGAGGTGCTCCCTCCTGCCCCACACAGCCTTGAACAGACAATGTTAGCTCTGCACCCACCTGTACACCTTTCACGCCAAGATTAAATTTTGATATGTCCATGTGAATCTCACAGTCCCCTATATAACTGAAAGAAAATTCTTACATTATTCCACAGTTTGCAATAGTCTCATGAGAAATTTGGGGCTGTACAGAGTATAAATGAAAACAGTTTAAGGATTGATAACATGATCCCACATGGATGGGAGAGATTGATTTTCAAGTGACTGAAAAGGAGAAGCTGAACAAAGGTCAGATCTTTCACAAGAGAATACCTTGCAGTCAGCTGGGATATTGATGTACCTGTAAAACATCGAAGCAACATCTGTATTTCCAGGTTACTTTTCCATTCTTAAGACTGGTGGTTGGCTGAAGCAAGCTTGCTCCAAGACAGGGACCAAGATGCTCATTCAAAATTCAAGGTCAGAGCAATTGCCCTCTCATTCCCTTCTCTGCCAAAAGCCTGATCCCACCCCACAACCTGGTGACCCAGCTCCCAAGCTGGTGCAAAGCAATCTTGCCATTACTTATGGGGTTCCCACCTTGCCCACACCCAAAAAGCCCATAGATCACCCTTGCCCACCCCCCAAAAACCCACTTGAAGGACAAAGTTATCACTAAAAATAACCTGGTTTCCTTGAGGCTGAATTCAAAGTCAACAACTTAGATCAGATTTTGGTCAGTTGCCATGGAGAACATCAGGCTTTAAATAAAGCAAATGCTGAATGCAGTACTTTGGCAATTTGGAAAGCACCCTAGACTTTTATTAAAGTACAAACATCACCTTATGCAGAAACCAATAACCACTCCCCAGGGAGCAGAACCTCGCAGATCTGTTCATGCCTCTGGCAGAAAAAAATTGAAGGGAGCTACCAAGCTCCCTTTCAGCCCTCTAAGAAATAGCTCTGGCTGCAGACACACAAACACCCTGCAGGTAAAGCAGGGTGTAAAGGTATTGCAGCACAGTGAATGTGCTGTGCTTGCTGCCTGCATGCATAACTTCACCTCATAATCAAAGGAAAAGGACAGGAGTTCTGCTCTGACCACACGTCTATGGGCAAGAAGTGCTGCAGTTGCCACTGTTTCAAGCTGTAATTTGCACATAAACAGATTCCCTCCCATCCCAAAAAAAGTGCCAAGAATGTGCAACCCTGTGAATTTGCCTCTATTTTTGCAAGCAAAGTTCTCTGTATATTTGTTTACAGACAGTCACCTAACAGAATTTTAGGAGCTCATACCACACAGATTAAAGCCTTTAATGTTAGAGCATTCTCATTTCTCATTTCCAACCTCATAAACCATGCCAAAATTAACACAATCTTTCTTAAAAGCTAGTGACATAATTAAACTTATTTTATGTTTGTTAACTTCTACAACTTTGACATTATCTTACAGCTCATTACACTGGGTGCTAATAGAGAATTGTTACAATAAAATTCCAAATGAGAAGCCAAAATTAGTTCCTTAATTTGCAGTAATTAATCCAAGAGGATTTAATTCGGCCTTTTCAAGTGTCTAACACAACAAGTAAGACCTGCAGTATTTCAATTTAGAGCCTTTCTACCTTTCCTTTCTGCCTTTGGACTTGGGAGAGGAACACAGAATTAAACAAAGTAGAGAGATAAGAAAATGTAACCAGGCAACACAGGGAATGAGAAAAACCAGATGACGTCTTGCCTTTCCCCCCTCCTTGTCCAGTCAGGCTTCTGGGGCCAGATAGCCCTTTTTGCTCAAGACTGACCAGTTTCCAAAATGCTTTCAGTTTCTTCTAAAAGTCTAGAAACTTAGCTATCCCAAACCCCACTAAAGCTCACTAAGGTATTGTTGCACATTTCTTTTGACTTCTTTCATCAGGCAGAGACTGTCCAGTTTTGAAAGCTTGACAGGAAGTCAGAGATTCTCTTCTCAGAGTAAATTGCATCAATGAATTTTTACATGTGCCAATAATTACACTATTCTTCTATGACATCCCAGGTACTGTAAATGCCAGGGAACATCATACAAAAGAAAATTCAGAACATTTCCAGTGAAAAATGCTTATGAACAGTAAATCATATTAATGAAATAGGAAGAAACTGGATTGCAAGGTGTTTTTCAGGGAGGTAATAGTGCCTTCCAATACTTGGAAACTCTGATGATAAAACCTATGATTATATGGCTATGCAGCAGCTCAGGCAGCTGCAAAATTAGTGGAAAAGAAAGCAGCTGTAGGAATTGTCCAAGTGCAGCCACTTGACTTCCTATTTTGAAAAATGGAACAGTTATTTTGCATGGGACAGTCAAGACTGTAATAAGACAGAGTTCTACATAACCATGCCCAATGCTCTGATACTACAGTTGTTGTTAACAGATTTAAGTAAAGCAGCTTCTTAAGTTCTTTTGGTAACCCCATGCAGTACCAGATCTCTTGCATCCCTGACTCTGCTGACAACTACACCCCATACAAACAAGGGACCTTTAAGTGCTATTTTTCACACTTCCCAACAAAGGATGCAATTTGTGATATCACAAATTTAACACAGAGGAAAAGAAGCTCCCCTTCTCATGGCACAGAACTGAACCATGGCTGCATCATGTTGGTGAGAAGAGGAGCACAGGAGAAACAAAGCCCTTCATGGATCATATGTCTATGAGTGGCTAATAAAACTACACAAATGGTTCCATACAGACTACAAAGGAAGGGTAAGAAAAGTTTTTTCTACTCATATCCTCTTCCTGTATTTTCCCCATGTCAAATCAAAGACACTGGGCTTCAGCAACTAGTTGCCTCATTGATAAAACTGGAGGAAAAAAATCTGCTCTCCTGTACTACTATTGTGAGACTGAAAGCAAGAAGCATTTACAGAGCAAGCCAAGATTTCTGGATGCAAGACACTGCCTAACACAACAGACATCTCAGCACTGGAGTGGGGCAGAGCTGCTGCCAAGGCAGGACTGCTGAACACCAGGATAACAGCACCCTGTGTGAAGTAGCTGCTCAGCCTTCCTCGCTCAGCTGCTGTGGCCAGTGGTGACCCAGCCAACACATCCCACTCAGGTGGTTTATCCATGAGGGAACTCCCACAAAATTACAGCCAGCAAGCACCAAGCTAAGAAGTCATGTTTATAACATGCAGATGAGTTAGCCCTTTCATGTCCACTGCAACACAGCTCTGCTTCTCTGAAACCTAACCCAAGGGAGGAAATCAGTCACTGTGGTGCCAGCACTGCACAGTGCACCCCATGGGTACCCACAGCACATCACTCCCTTCTCCAGTGCTGTGATGCCAGCCCTGTAAGTCATTCAAACCTCACCAGCACAGTGACCAAGAGGTAGAGAGAAGGGCAGCCTCATGCTGGGGCAACTCAACTCCATCTCCTCTAAGTAGCAGAAAAAACTGTTCTATTGGTAATCTAGAAAAAGGCAGGTAAATAATACCATTGCTCATAGATTTGCCTCTTCCTGTTCCTGAAAGCAACACATAATCAGGCACTTCAGAATGCCCAGCACAGCTTAGTTGCAGACACTGATGTTAACATATGAACACAAGTGAAGCTGAGCAATGTAGCCCTGGAGAAGAGACCCCCACCAGAGAGGAAAGGCAGACTGCACACTCCTGTGTGAATACAGAAAATTCTGGGGTTATCAGGTTACATCAGTTTGGGTTAGGTTATCACCAGCAGGAGGGACAGAAGTGCTTGGCCAGTTTGGAGATGCTGATGGATCTGCCAGAGGGACAGGAATGCGGAGGTGGGGGAATCCCTCTGCAGAGGATTGCTAAAAGACAGTGAAAATGAGCTTGTGGGAGAAGCAGTTTAGCAGAGAGAAGCAGCAAGCTTCTGCAATGCTTAAAAGGCATCAGATCTCTCAATATCAACATGGAAAGCACAACTGATTTGCCGAAGGCCCAAACACTGACCTGGGTATTACAAAGAGCACTTTGCCAGCAGCACTGAAACACCTGACAGAAAATCAAGCACGTGAATTTACAGGGAGTGATGGTGCTTTGCCAGGGCTGAGGATGCTGCCATGCCATTACCACATTAAGCAGCAGGCACAGTTCTGAGGAGCTCTGTGCTGTTGCCAAGACAGTCGGTAATTTCACAGTTTTTTTCCTGGCACTACCAAGAGAAGTCATTTAAATTAGGCAGTTCAGTCAGCCACTAAACTTACAGAGCTACAGCAGCATGCAAGGGGTAATTCCCCCAGCAATTCCACTCTCCAGGGCTGAACTAGGAGAGAGTTTAGCTCTGCAATGGCTCTGGTGTTAACAAAGCATTCAAGCTCATTCAAAACAGCCTGGGAGGTATTAAATGTTTTATCTAATTTTGTTGTTGTTAATAGAGCTAGAGGCAGTTTTCTGCTCAGAGAACAGCTGTAATCAGAAAAGCAAATATGTTGGATGGCACATAGAACAAATGGTGACTAAAACAAGAGGATTAGTCTAGAGGAAGGAATTAAAAAACAAATAGTGCGAGTACTTCAGGAAGAACTGGAGAGGTTGGACTAATGAGAAACCATAGTGGGCAAGACAGACTGAGCGCCTCCATACCTGAGAGCTTTCCTGAGAACAGGACACACAGTTCAAAAACTTAGGTTCTCACTGCCATCAATGGCAAAGCCAAGGGACACACTCTTATTCCCATGGCAGCTGTGATGGGCCAGAGTAGGTAACATCTAAACCTGTGCAGGTTATTTCTGGTTTAGAGGCTGATGCACATTTCATGTCTGAAAGTACTGAGGACATCCAGCTGGGAGACAGATTACTTCATATAATTCTGGGCTCATCTTAGTGGACCATGCCCATTCCAGCATGACACATACACAGGCAGTAAGGTAAGAACCATCAACATAATCAATGATGCAACGTTACCAGATCTGCAGGTCCAGGGTAACTTGTCTTCTATCAATTTCTTTGGTGTAGGCTTTTATTCCATTAATTCTAGGGCACTGAAATAGAGACAAACAAGCTACAACAGTCAACATCTATCAAGCTAAGCACAAGTGAGAAGTCCTACTCACTTTGATCAATTTGAGTACCGAAGCATTCATTAAATACTTTGCAAAACTGCATGTAAACTATAAGTATACCATGCTAGGTTTTCTTTTTCTTTAAAGACAGAACAGCCTTGGCAGTCCTCAAACACAGGGCTGCAGGCCATCCTGCAAGCCTTAGAGAGCACTGAAAACTCCTGTAGCAAGGGTACTGCAGAAACAAATATGGATATGGTCTTTTTTTCCTATATCCAGTCCCAGGATACTGACAGCAAGTGGGAAGAGATGTGAGTCTCTCCGGTATGATCCTTCCTTCACAGTGAAGTTGCTCAAGTCAACATGAGGAAGGAGCAAAGCCATTACAGAGCTCAACATCTCACTCCCCTCACACCTGAACTTTTCAGAAAAGAGTGAACCACAAGGGTTACAAAAGATGCCCACTACCTTCTCGCCAAAGTGGATCTTGGTAAAGGTGCATGTTTTCAGATGTACACTCTTTGCTCTGATTTTCGGTTCAAGAACCTCTTTAAATGTTTTTTCCATGATTGTTCCAAAGTATGGCCAAGCCTGTACAAGGACCTAAAGAATGGAAAAAGCAGGAACACATTGAAGATTTTTTGAGTAAAACACCTTTTTCTTGAGAAACAAACACACCCATTACAGAACTCTGGCTATTAATATCTGTTCTTTTAAAATACCGAGTCAACTTTGTGCATCTAAGTCACCCTTAAGGAAGGATCCATCTCTGTTCCTCCAAACTGGAATTTGTTTCAGGAACTGAAGGATGAGTTTTAAGCACCATAGAGTCTACTGACTGCTTCTGACCCCAGGAGCCAACAGAGCCCAGGGTTAAATTTCTTAAGTACAATAGTCCCTAATTACTCTAAAGTGTCACAAAGTTCCCTGGAGTCAGGTTTGTATGGAGAGGATTGAGATGAGCTTTTAAATCGGGAAGAAAATTTGCTAAAGAAAAAAAAGAGGAGAGTTACTGGATGCTAATTTGCAAATTCAGCCGTTTTGCTTTAAGAGGCTGACACACCTTGCTGGTGGGAGCATTTGCCTCAGTGCTCTCTGGGAACCTTTCTGGTAAGAGGAGATACCACCAGGTTTGCTAAAATAATGATAATAACACACACATCTGTATCCATATATACACACAAACATTTGCTTTTTCTTTTTAGTCTCAGAATGAAATGTTGTTGAATTTATCAAACTTTATCAACCAGGCTCACATTGGCTCTCAACCTCAGTGATGATCCCACACTTGAGTGACTCCATACTTCAGCACAGACACTGCAACAATTGAGCTACACTGTAGTAATCTGATAACTTTCTCAGACTTGTCTCACAGAGTTTGGAGGGGATGGATGCAGGTCAGAGCAGGTGGCCCCACCAGCTGGAGTTCAGAGCTCCTCACCTTGTTCAGCCACTCCACTCGTTCAACATCTGGGAAGTGAACCTGGATGCAAAAAAAAACAAAGTGAGTGCCACGTGCCATCTGTTTGGGCACTCTGCAACACATGCAAAAGATAGCATGGAAAGTGGAACAAGTGTTAGCATAAGCTGAGATCCCTCTGTCTTCATACCTACATCCTTTATAGTTTACTACCTCCTTGAAAGAACTGTAAAATGCAAATAAGCCAGTAAAGAATAGTAAAAGGCAAAAGAACCCACATGCACTGACGTATCAGAGTGCCTCTGGGCACATTTACATGATTAAAGCAAGTGTCACATCCTGTTCGTGATGTAAAGCAGCATTAGATTTCTCATCCTTCTCTTTGTCATGCCTTGGGAAGCCACGTGAACCTCCTTCCCTTTAAGACCATGGGCTGTGCAGGACCTGTTTCCTGTACTTGCCCACCTCAACCAGGACAACACTTTCAAAAACAAGAACCTGCTCAGGAAACTCAATTTATTGCTTGTGGCAGCATTTCTCCACTAACACCAACAGGGTGCCAATGGCTTCAGGGAAAAGAAGCACCGTAAGAGTTCAAGCCTATTAGCATACACTGTCATGTGCAACAGTCCAGTGTTTTCACCCCTCAGAGCTTTTCTAGATGTTAAGGACAAATTAAAATGAAATAGTCACTTGTACATCATGTTTTCAATTTAGACACACCAAATGCCAACAAGAAGTGTATATGCCCATTACAAAATCCCGCCAGTTCCCTGAAGTGATGACTTGCTTAATCACCATCAGAAAAACTGGGTATGAGATTACTCTCAGACCCCAGCAAGAAGCTGATGAGTGAAGAGTTACAATCACATTACCACAATCCCACATTAAAGCTTTATGGACGTGGTATTTGCAGCTGGTGCTACAAGCTGGTTGCAGGTTACTGCAGAAGGGAAGGACAGTGCAGCAGACATTTGGGCCCTGCTCAGCTCTACAAGAGTACCTGAATACAAAGGGAATCTGACTATCATCTAGCCTGGTAACAGTAATTGGGTAGGACAATACCTCCTCTTACAAGAGCTGTGAATTACACTCTTCAGGCAAAGGCTTGCTGTTCAATTCATCAGCTCTCAGAGAGGTGCTCAGATTTGTTTGGATGGAATGGACAGCAGCCTGTGTTTTAGTACAGCTTCATGTATGGGTGAAGAGCCCATTTTCCTTGCTGAAATAATGCTTCAAATGATCTCATTAAAAAAACCCAAAGTAATATTACCATATTATTTATAAGAATTTTCTTTTGATGCTCTAAATAGCAACTTTTCCATTAAATAAGACAATAGAAGTTCACTGAAATGTCAGCTTGCACAGGTCTATTTGCACGATAAAGCAAAAACTAAGCACCAGAAGGGACAATCAACAGAGATAAATTGCTGCAGACATTTTACAGTGAGACAGATTATGTGAATTTGGGGACCTCCACTTCATCTGCCAGCCTTTCATCTTCCACCTAAAGGCCCTCCACCAGGGCACATAAACCCTGAGTTCCCAGCTCCAATGCAATTCCCAAGTGCCAGCATCCTGCAGCATTTGTGCCACAGCTCGGGATCAGATGTAAGAAGGATAGAGCAAGGATGGAAGTAGCATGGTGAGCCTGTTCTTCAAAACACCTTACAGACAGGGGAGGGACAGGACAACAGTTAGGCTACCCCTCCATCAGCCCATATGTGCAGGTGAGAAATCTGGGCCATTATAAACCATTAAAGTTGCCTGGGATTATCCACTAGAGGCAAGTCTCCTAGGGACTTGAAACTGCACAAAGGAGCATCAGGAAAGAGGCAAAACCCATGAAAATGAGGCTGTAGGTAGACCCACCTTAAGAAAAAGTAAAATTGAATTTATTTGCACCACAGATGTGTGAACCAGACAGCTCACAGCAAACCCCCAAAGCAATTGCAATGAATCACACTGCACTGTCACACCTCAGATGCTGTGATAGCAGACATCTGTGGTGCATTTCCACCCCACCTGACACCCCCTCATTTAGGTGTCTGCAACCCAGCTCCTACTCAGGCACTTGGTGCCTCAGTTTCCTCTGACAGACAGACAAAATGGCACTGCTGGAGCTCAAAGGCTGGGACCAAAGACCACCAGGGACTCCTGGGCTGGCACAACTGGGCTTGCAAAGAACACCACAGAAACTGGCTGATTACATATCTCTGGTGAAAGCCATCTTTCTGCCCTTTATGACAGGCCACCAAATTTCAGTGGGTTCCCAATACCAAAGTTCAGCTCCACTCAATGGTATGAACTAAATGAGCAGTTCTGCAGAGGAAGCAGAGCTTGGTATCCAGGTGTTGCAACTGCATTAGCCACTGTGTAGTAAGACAAAAGCTCTGAGCAAGTTCTTTCCTACCCATGGGGTATCCCCATAACTAGCATGTCACATGGCTAATTCACGTCCGTGACACCACCAAGCTCTCTTCTTGACCCAACCATTTATTCCATGAATTTACCATATCCTAAAGTGTTTTGAAAATAAAGCCATCTTCAGTTCCACTTTTGTACCATGTGCTCTGGATTTCAGACTCATTTCTGGCCCTTGTTACTGGTGAGAGTCCTACCAGCAAGGTCTTGCCCCGACTTTGTCATCAGGGCAGCACAGGTAGGAGGAGCCCAAAACACTTCCTACTAAGCCCAGAACTAGACACCAAGAGCTGCCATAAGTTAATGGTAACACAGAGTAAGATTTAATTCTGTAGCCTTGGGCAAGTCCCACTATCAGAATCAGTTTTACCCATCTACAAAAGCAGACATACTTCTTGCTAAAGTTTAAGGAATGCAGCAAAAATTACTTAGCATTTGAAAAGAGCTTTGAAGATCAAAAACACTAGGTAAGGGGCAATTACTAGCAAGTAAAGAAAATGTGTAAATTCTGCATGACTCCACCTTGCCCTGGAGCAAGCCACATCAAGGATCACAGCAATAACAAACCCCATGTTTGACACAACAGCACCATTCTGTTCAAATACAACACAGCAATCTATCCATCAGGGTTTGGTTTTGTGTTTTTTCTTGTTTGGTTGTTTTGGGTTTTGTTGGGGGTTTTGGTCTTTTGTTTCTTTTTTTTTTTTGAGGGACAGGATTTTTAGCTATTCATACAGGAGGAAAAAAAAGCATTAACAAGGCTTTTGCATGAACAAGGACTTAAAAGGCAACGTTTGAAAAGGACAGTTCTGTACCCAGTAGCATTTCTCCTGGTAAAAGGAGCTTAACATCAGGAAGAAACACAGCATACTTAGATTCTGCCAAGTGCAACCAGATAACCAGTGGCAAAAGCAACACAGAACAGTCACCACAACTCCAGGAGCAGGAATGAAGGTGGAAGCCTGGCTACCTCTGCTCTGAGCACTGCCTGCTTGCACAGAGCCATGCTAAAGGCTGAAGTCAGAAGATCTCAACTCTCAAAGACGTGGATCTGGCTGTGCCTGACATGAGCAGATTTCCAGCCTGGTTTCCTGAGGAAGCACAGCCTGCCCACGTACACTGTCTAGCACAGGAATGCATCTATTCCAAACTCACTGGCTGGTTTCAGCCAAGAAACTGGTGCTGCAAAACAACCCTGCAAATTCCCCAAAACAGATGGTTGTGTAGATTAGGGAAACCCTCCCAGCATACCCCCTAAAGGAAAGGCTGCACTCTATCTCCTAACAACTGATACCAGGACTGAGCAGAAACTGAGCTAATTTAAAGAAGTCACTTCTTAGGGAGAACACTTTTTAACCAACAGCAAAATCAATGATTGCTCTTAATCCTTCACTGGATGGATCCCCCTCATTTTATTACAGACCACATGAAGAGACAAAGATTTATGAATCCCAAGACACTGCCATCATTTCACACCTTCAGAACCTTTCCTAAGATTTCAACACTGCTAACCCAAGCCATGCTCCCCTTGAATTGTATTCCTACTGCAACCTCTGTGTGACAGGAGAGAAGAACTCAGCAGACAGTTTTAGAGCTCCCAACTGAAGGTCCATGAACACTGAAAGGCAAAATCAAAAGATAAAAAAGACACCACCACAGAGAATAAACTGAATAGACATCAGGTGAGAATCAGCTTCCAAGACAGAAGAAGTAGATCAAATAGAGAATGGAGATGGAAGGAAAATTAAAACTGAGGAGTCAAAAAGCATCAAGTACTAGTGTAGTGTGGAAGCAAACACCCAACTGCTGATGAAGGACAAAGTTACCAACTCACAAAAGGAAATGAAGTGGCAATACAGGTAAAACTAAAAACACACCGTGCAGCCCCTTTATCATCAGGTCCTACATCCCCAGCAGTAAGTTCCAAGAATTCACAAGTCAGGAACCAGACCTCTGGAAAGAGTCTCTATGAACACATGCATGGCAGTGGGAGATAGAAATGAAGTACCCTTAAACCTTCCCTTCTCCTGAAGGAGGCTGAACAGCCCCAGCGCTGTCAGACACCAGGTGCTCCAGTCCCTGACCATCTCAGTGGCCTCTGCTGCACTCTCCCCATTTGCCCAAACCTCTCCTGGGCTGGGGCACAGAGGGCTCTCTGTGCACGTGTGAAGGCCAAGCACAGGGCAATCAATAATGGACCACCTGCTCCCACACTAACAAAGCCTGAAACTTTCAACCACAAAACCTAATGGAACTTTTTGAATTTGTGTGCTCTGTGGGGCCAAGTCTGATTTTCAACAGCGACTAAGAGGCTCAATTTCTGGTTACAATGATTCAGGGCACTTGAGGATAAAACACAGCACTGCTCTCACAGCATCAGGGCAAGAGCTGGCACCACCACATTCATTAATGCCTTGAATTGTTTTGTTGTGTTTTTTTTTTTTTTTACGCTCAGTCAATACAAACAAGCAAAAACCTCATTCAGAGACAGACTTCTGTGCCTGGTGGGAGGGAACATGTGCAGGGAGCTGCATCAGCCCTGCCAGGAGACCCTGGCCTCACGCCTCAGAACTGCCAGCTGCCTTCATTTCCCACAGAATTAAAAAGAGCCAAGTGCTGTAGGCAATATAAAAGTTTGACGACCATAAAAGCCTCCATGCAACACTCTTTACAAATAGAGCTCTTTGATATTCTCACAAGAAAAGCATTTCCCTACCAGTCACTGACAGATTGTTAAATGTTAAGCAAATTATGATAAAAGAAAAAAAGACCCAAACACCTCATCATCCTTTCCATTAGCCAACCACAGCTGCCCAATAAATAACCCAAGACACAGAATAAAATTCTAGTTTCTTCACTTTAAAACGTAGAGTGGCTAGAAACAAATGGGAACAAGAAACAGAGGCTGGCCTCCCGTACCATCCAGAGACGACTCCTGAAAATTAAACATTTGCTTTTTTAGCAGGAAGAGAATATTATGTTAATACATTTTTTGTTTGTTTTCAAATGACACTAAAGGGGAGGAAATCTGCTGGATGAGAAAGTCTAAAATAAGTATCCTCAACAGAAAAACACCTGCAATGCAACAATATTTGAAGGGAGGCTTCTTTGGCGATACAGCAGACGGATTTACACACCCACTTACAGCACATCTCCTGGGCTAAAACAACTTCTAGTTTAATCCTCGCTTTCCTGAGCGGGACTTCAAAATCAAAAACGCTACTGCTCGGCCCGCGGCATCACTGCCGCCCCTTCGGCTGCTCGCTCCGGGACACCCC